>CM051467.1:15049820-15649820 GCA_028015225.1 Carex myosuroides
ATTACATACAAATGAACGATATACATATGATTCTCAAACTACAAAACACACAAATAGTAAACATATATTAACTATTTAGCAAAAAACCAAACATAAATCAACATAACAAATATATAGATCGAGTATCTAATACATGACCGCTGTCTCACATAATGAAAATTATATGATGATCATGGACTGGTACTGGTGGTGTCAGCAGGTGGCGCCGGAATAGGCGTCAGCACTTTTGGTATTGTAGGAATGCCGGGGATGGCAGGTATATTAGGGATATTGGGAATGCTGGGCATACCGGAGATAGGTGGCAGTCCAGCGGGAATAGCAGGAATATTTGGTATGGTGAACGTCGGAATAATTGAAGAAATCGGGGGCAAAGTTGTTGGAATATTCGGAATAGTTGTTGGAATAGTGGGGATAGTTGTTGGAATAGTCACTTTCGGTGTAGTTGGAGCGGCTTCTGGTGCTGCTGCTTCGGTCGTTTCTAAGAGATGTCGAGCCGCAAAACTTCCATTAATGGTTGTAAAAACAAGAGCCAGAGCTAGGAGTGACCAAGCTTGAGAAGCCATTAGAGAAATGGTACAGAGAATGTAGATAACAAATGGATGTAAGTTAAAAATTTTGGTTGTTGCTGCGTTGTGGTTTGACAGGGAAGATGTGTGATATTTATAGTATAGAGTTCCATGTTAAGTTTGGTTTGGTTTGGTAAAAACCAGTGCAATATAGTCTTTAGTTTGGTGAACTAAGATATAACAGTGGTTCCATGTTAAGTTTTCTGTGGCATGTAGTGTATACTATAACTATTGTAGTGAGTCGCTTATTGTGGGCTCCATTTATTTGTTGTATCGGTGTGGGGCTCCTTTGTATTGATTCCATGCAGTTTATTGACTCGCATTCAGTTGATTGCCACAAAGAACCTATTTTGGAGTCTTTGAGTAGATTTGACCAAGGTTTGAATGAAGTTGGTTACCTCCTCAACTGCATCATCAGGTATAGGGGTGGCAAAAAAATCTCGTAGCTCGTGGCTCAATGGTGACTCGCATCTGACTCGCTCGCCAACAGTTCGCTCGTTATTGGACCGAGCTGTTAACAAACCAGTTCGTCACTAGCTTGGTCCAGAATTAACGAGTTCATGCTGGGACCTAGCTTGCTCGCCAGCTCGCGAGCTAGCTCGGCTAGGCATCAATTTGTGAATTTGTATGAATTTGTGTGCATTTTATACTGTTTAGTTCGGTCTAGCTCGGTTCAGCTCAATTCAAAACGTTTATAGACATTATTTTCTTCTTAAAACAAGATCCAGCCAGACCCAACAAGCCAGCTCGTCAGCTCGCGAGCTAGCTCGGGCTGGTTTGTCACGATTTCAAGTTGAGGTTAATTTTAACTCAGATGCCTTAGTCCCAGCTCGCTCTACTGTATCTCAGTGCATAATTAACAAACTGAGGTTGGAACTAGTTTGGACCGAGTCAGCTCGTTGCCACTCCTATTTCACGTATGACTAGGTGCCGGCCTACGGTCTTTTTCTGACAAAATAAAAAAATAGGTATAAGTACGTACGAGAGCCTAGTTTGAGGTTAATCTTTTTTTTTTCTTTTTTTAATGACAAGTCCGTAGGCATGTTTGAGATTAATCTCAACAATTGGAAGTATAGATGGTACACCTGAAGTGGCACGTGCATTAATTTGGTATATTACTAGGTGTTGGGCCTAGATTTAATATTATTATTTTTTGGAAGTAGCCATCAAAATAACCCCGTGATTTTTATTAATACCCTCCAAAAATAAAAAATTAGCAAATCTGTTCTTGATTTTTTTTCTTTAAAAAACGTCCTAACCGCCCCACGTTTGGACGGTCCACTATTCATACCAAACCGCCCTACGTTTGGGCGGTCACCTATGCATACTAGACCGCCCCACTGTGGGGCGGTTTGGTGTTTTTTTTAAAGAGACAATATGAATAACAAGATACTGAAATCTAACACTAAAAATTCGAATTATCTTTTTAAATATTTGTTAGATTATTTCTTTTGATGTATAATTAATATATTTATAAAAAAAAAAATCACTTGGGTTGATGATTCTGGAAAAAAAAAGACGATTCAAAAAGCGATTCTGGAAAAAAAAAAGAGATTAGAAAATCCACGAAAACAAAAGAAAATCCAAAAAAAAGAAGAGAGTTAGCTAATCAAACAAGTGATAGATCTCCCATGTCGCGTGTCGCTCAGCTCCAGATGGACCGAATTCGGGTGAAATTTAAACAGCACATAGGCCTTGGTAAGCCCTCTCCACCATTAATGGCGAAACCCAATGGGCCTAGTTACAAAGAGGTGGTTAATCGGCCTCAAGCTTGGAAGCCTAAACCACAGGAAACGAAATCAGATATGATCAACCGCAAGATCCGTGAATTGCGAGCTCGATCAACACCGACGAATCCGATCTGTTTCAGGTGCGGTTCATCAGGTCACTTGGCAGCTGCGTGCCGTAACGGAAGACTTTGTTTTCTTTGCAACAGAATCGGGCACACTTCTAGACTATGTAAAACCACCGCTTCGTTCTTCCCGCCTACACCTCCCCCAAATCCTGAGAACCCTAGACCTCGCTGCAACGCTCTCAAACCTCAGAGAGTCCGATCGGTCACTATGACCACCCCTCTCCGCACCCCAATCGTTACCTTACTGCCGAATCGCGAGTCAGAACAGCTTGAGAAAGAATTCACGCAGAGCTTCATTCTAGATGATATAGGGGGCTGGGGTCCAACCCGAATCGAGAAAACCCTAGCTCAAAAGTTTAAGCACACCCGCAACCACCGCTGGGTAGCTACGATCTACACTGAGTGGCAGTATCTGATCAAGGCACCGTCGACGGCTTGGCTGAACTCGGTGGCTGCTCGGGGTTATCTTACTCTTGAGGGTACTGAGTTTCCGGTGCTTGCTTGGGAACCGGACTTCGACGACGGCTTAGATCTCACTCCGATCTGGGTTCGTATCTCCGGGTTTCCTAAAACCCACTGGTCCTGGCCGGAAGTTGAGAAAGTGTTTAATCCAATGGGGGCTCACATACTCGAAATAGACCCTGGGACGGGCAGCCGGTATGACTGGCGTTTTGCAAGAATCAAATTAGGCGTATGTGATGTCAGGTTAATCCCCCATGTTCACTATGTGGAATACCTTCATCCTTCTGGTAAAATTCTAGTTTTCGATCTTCATATTGAAATTGAATCTGAAAAAACTGAGAGTGTGCATGCCTGGTCTGCCAGATTGAACGGACGGCCATATCCTAATGGCACCGAATTTGGCTTGCCACCAGTCGAAGAAGATGAAGATTTACTGCTTCATGAGCTGTCGGGTGTTGAGATTGCTGTAGGCGTGCATTCCGAGACTGGCCCGCAGGTGGAAGAAGCCTCCAACGATATGGACACTGGGACTAACATTCTCTCCCCCATCAAAGGGACTCCGCCTGCTACCTGTCGGTCTAGTTCTGGACAAGCCTGCAAACGGGATGAGGATGATGGTTCGGCTGGTTCAGGTAAGCGGATTATGGGTTTTGGTGGTCATGCTGGCTCCAGTGGCAAACTTGGCGGGTCTGGTAAACCTGGTGGATCAGGCTCCAAATCCAGCTCTGCTCCAAAAGGAACTGGATCTAAACCTAGTAAGCGCGCCTTGTCCCTCTCCCCCCCTTCCCTTCCTCTTGCTGCCATCTCTCAATCAGCTACTCCTCCTGCTCAGCCATCCAGTGAGGCTGAAGAGGAACCTCTCAGTGCCACATTCTCTCATCTTCTCCAGCAGCCCTCAACCAAAAACAAACTCAACCCCTAAATTCAAACCAGTTGAAGGCGTCGTTGTTGTTTCTGACACTTCTGATCAACCTGCACCACCCCTTATTACCACTCCTGCCGTTTCTGATACGGCTACCTCCAGCCGGCAAGTTGCGGTGAGGCAAAGTCTGAGGGTGCAGATGCAAGATGCTCCCCCTTCTACTATGGGCCGAGCCTTAAAAAGGATTAGAGATAAAACTGAAGGTACTAGTAGCTCATCAGGTAATCCTCTTGTCAATAAGTTTCCTTATCTTAGACTAACTGTAGATCAAATTAGTGAATTGTTTAGAGTTTATCAAATTCAGTTAGGTAATGACAACCATGATCAGATCAAAATAATCGCAGCTTTACAGCAATTAGATAGAGCCCATTTTGAAGTAGTCATCAAAAAAATCATGACAGAATCTAAAAATAAGTCTCTCCCTTATAGGCTTACTTTAGACCAGATAGATTCTACTGCTATATTAGTTACTAAGGGTGACAACTATGATCCATGAATATTTTAAATTGGAATTGTCGAGGTTTAAACTCAAGTAGGAAAAGCCAGATTTTGCATGATTTAGTTAAGGATAATTCTATAGACATACTTGCTATACAAGAATCTAAGAAGGAAGACTTTACCCTTAGACTATTAAAACAAATTTCACCTAGATTAGATGTATGGCAATGGGTACCATCTATAGGGAACTCAGGAGGTATACTCTTTGGCTGCGATAGCAACAAAGTAAAGGTTTTATCTTACCATCAACATAGATTCTATTTAGATGTTACTTTAGAAAATAAAATAGACTCCAACACTTGGCAATTTACAACGGTATATGGCCCAGTTCTTAGACATCTTAAGCCTGAATTTTTGTCTTCTTTAGATCAGATTAGACAGCCACATATAGCTCTTTGGGTTCTATGTGGTGATTTTAATGTTCTAAGATGTAAGGCTGATAAATCTGGTTCTCATTTTGATTCTCTTAGTAGTAGACTATTCAATGACTTTATCAATCGTCATTCTCTATTAGAACATACGCTATCCAACTGGAAATTTACTTGGTCTAGTGGCACCAAGTATGCATTGTCAGATAGAGTCTTCACCTCCCTAGTTTGGGAACAAAACTATCCACATAGTACTCTTAGTGATTTACAAAAGAGTGGTTCTGATCATTGCCCATTGTTATTTCGTACTAATATATCTTTACCCCCTCCTAGCTTCCAATTTAAATTTGATCCAGCTTGGCTTAAACATGAGGGTTTTTCTGACTTGATAATCAAATGGTGGAATGAATTCAAACTCAACGGTCGTAATGTAGCTAAGAGTTGGAACAATAAACTGAAATTTATGAGACGAAAAATTAAGGGATGGGTTAGAAACTTCTATGGGGATAAAAAGAGAGCCAAAAATAAATTGATTAAGGAGTTACATAGGTTAGAACAATTACAGGAGTCATCTCATTTTACTGATGACGACTACTTACATTGGGCACATACAAAATCTCAATTAGATGACCTTTATCTTGAAGAAGAATTATATTGGAAAAATAGGTCTAAACAATAATGGCTAGAGGCCGGGGATCTTAATACTAAGTTCTTTCACATGATTGCCTCGCATAGGAGTAAGAAAAATCGTATTAATTCGTTAGATATTGAGGGGATCCCAACTACCAACTTAGGTAAGATGAAACAACATGCTGTTACCTTTTACAAAAATCTCCTTGGTGTTTCTGGAACTAAATTTGCCCATTTACAACCTGAATTTTGGGATACCTCTGATAGGGTTTCGGATCTGGATCGTTTTACTATAGAACAACCTATCTTAGAAGTAGAACTTAAAGAGGCTATTTTTGCCTCTTCAGCTCAAGGAGCTCCTGGACCTGATGGGTTTTCCTTCTTATTTTACCAACATTTTTGGGAATTAGTCAAAGCTGATCTCGTGACTTTATCCCACCACTTCTACAATCATACCCTTGACTTGCATCAAATAAATAAATCCATCATTTGTCTTATACCCAAAGAAAAGGATGCACATATTATTAGTAAATTTCGACCTATTAGTCTAGTGAATTGTAGCTTTAAGATCTTCTCTAAAATCATGACCAATAGATTAGACACTATAATGGCCACCATTATAGATCCTAGCCAATCAGCCTTTATCAAAAATAGGTATATTCTCGATAATGTCATTCTAGGTCAAGAATTAATTCATCATAGTAAATGCTCACAAGAGGATGGGGGTAGTAATTAAGATAGACTTTGAGAAAGCATACGATAAAATCTATTGGGATTACATCCTAGAAATACTTAGGAGTAGAGGTTTTGGTAGTAAATGGAGTAGATGGATTAAGGACTGGCTATATAGCTCTCAATCGTGCATTAATTTTAATGGTGAACTAACCTCATATTTTTACTGCAAGCGAGGGGTGCGACAAGGGGACCCTTTGTCTCCTTTTCTCTTTATATTAGCGGCTGATACCCTTTGTAAAATTTTTCACAAGGGTAGACAAGCCCGTCGAATTGTAGGTTTAGGACCACCTTGCTTAGATAATAGAGCCATTACTAATTGTCACTATGCTGATGACACAATCCTCTTTCTCAAAGCTACTCATGAAAATGTGGCATCAGCATGGTGGGGATTGATATGTTTTGAAGCTCTTTCGGGCATCAAAATGAATCTATCCAAAACAGAACTTTACCCTATTAATGTTGTAGGCGAAAGTTATGCTAGTACATTTCAATGTAAGCTAGGGTCATTTCCTTTCCAGTACTTAGGTTTGCCTCTAAAAGATAGTAAACTTAATATTCTAGATTGGCAGTTCTTAATTGATAAAATAGAGAAACGCTTACCTAATTGGAAGGGACAGTTACTATCATTAGGAGGAAGGCTCACTTTAATAAATTCGGTATTATCTACCATTCCATTGTACACCCTTTCTTTGTATAAGGTTCCAAAAACAGTACTTCGACAACTTAATTCAATTAGAAATAGATTTTTATGGCAAGGTTCTACTACTAGGAAAAAATATACTTTAGTCAATTGGTCTATTGCATGTATGGCTAAGTGTAATGGAGGTTTAGGAGTGTTAAATCTACAAGAGATGAATATATCATTACTCTTAAAATGGTGGTGGAAATTCCATAATCCTCACTATTCAGCCTTATGGAAAACAGTGATTATGCATAACTATTACTTAGATAACCCCCTACCTCTTTCTTCTTTTTGGGTCAATATCATGAAATTAGATACCCTAGGCAAACTTAGTGTCACATATACCCCTAGCATTACTTCCAACTTAGATTTTTGGAACACCATTTGGTATGCTAATTGCTCTTTAGCTACTAGGTACCCCCAACTTTATAGACTTTGCTCTAATCAACATATTAGCATAGCTGCTGCCTTACTTTCACAAGGACAAGATATTAAATTTAGGAGACACCTTAGTGGCATTTTAGCTAAGGAATGGCAGGAGTTACTGTACATTATTAGTACTTCTAGCTTTACACATGGTATAGACAACATAGCTTGGCGATGGGATTCTTTAGGACGTTTTACGGTTCAATCAATCTATCAATTACTAAACTTTCGAGGGGTCAAAGATAATACCCAAACAGGCCAAACCTTTTAAGTCTAACCGAAGAAGGTTGGTAATGATACCCGTTTTGAAAAAGTTATAATCAAAACGGGTTCCAAAAAGGGTTCTCCGTCCAGCGCAACCACCAGCTCCGTCGGTGAGGGAAGAAGATCATCTCCAATGGTAAAAGGCATCATCTCCGTCGGTGAGGGCTGGTTCTCCGTCCAGCGCAACCACCAGCTCCGGCACAAGCAACAGTCACAGCTGAGCCCCCCTTCTCGCAATGGCTCCAAGAAAGGACCGTATACTTTCCCAAGACAAAAATCCCATCAGAACTTTGGAAGGTACATCAACCCAGGTAGGTTTTCTCCTAACAAGTTTTCTTCTCATCATCACACTACTCCCCTAGCACATCAAAGAGATGTCAAAGGCATTAATTCCTCTTGTACTCCATCTGGCCTGCTCCATGCCCCATCCCCTCAGACATTCAATGCCATTAATGGCAGACCTCCACATTATATCTCAAGCTTCATACAGAACTACAGAAATTCATCCAACCACATTAACTCCTCCCTTCCAACCACCGCCTTAATGGCTCAAAGAGGAAACCCATACCCGTTAGTGCCATCCGCAGCAACTCCGATACCACCATCTCACCTCAACCCGCTTCCATCTGCCAACCCAAGCTTACCAACGTTCCCCACCTCTCCAGCAATCCTCAACCCGCCTTCAAATACCCGCTCCACTACCACTGGCCATAATTACTCACAAGTGAATCGAACCCCACCTCGTCCCGCGCCATACTACCAACCCCCATCCCAGCGATATGGCTACCCACCATGGCACCACTACATGGACCTCAATCCATGGCTTAACCAAACCGTCCCGGCTTTTCAGCACCTCTCGGGAGAAAAAGCTGCTGCAACACCCGAGCCTTTACCACTCCCCCCAAACCCAACGAAGCAGATCTGGAAAGGCCGCTGTTATAATTGCCTCCAACTTGGTCATGATCAAAATGGCTGCACGAGCAACCAACGCGTGTGCGCCAAATGTTGGGAAAAGGGACACGAGGCCAAACAGTGCACACGGTCGAATACCGTCAAAAACAAAATATTTAACCCCCTCACGCCACGCGGTAATATGGGTGACTCCCTGCTGCCCAAGAATCGGCCAAAACTTGCCACGGTTTTCATTCCGGAAACCCCGCAAATGAAGTACGACACCCTCGAGTTACATCGAGCCATCGTCATCGACGCAAGGTTGCGACCCAACCATTCAATGCATATCGTTCAATCCATACTCATGTCAACTTGTAAGACGGACTTGCCTTTCCCTATAACACATATTGGAGGTCCGCAATATCTTTTGATCCTTCCTCTCGGTCATGACCGCCACCATTTTCTCTCCTCATTCGCAACACCACTCGAGACCTTAGGCTATGTGGCTTTCCCGTGGTCCCCCGCGGTAAATGGATACCCCATGTCTCTCAACTACAAGGCCTGGATTGAGCTTAAAAGGTTATCACCACAAGCATGGAGCATCGACCACCTTCTAGCCGCGGTGAGCTCGTTCGGGATAGTCCTTGATCACACGTCTATGCTCAAACCCAATTCCATCGAGCGCATGATGGTTGTAGTTGCCATTCCCCGCCTTGAGGCAATCCCGGAGGGCATCCAAATGTGGATCCGGGGAATATCCCGTATTGTCGAGGTTTCCGTTCATAGCTGGATAGAGGAGGCCCTTCCCCTCACCCACGCTAGTGACACGACCCCCACTGCCGATTTCTTCAACAAGGTCCGTCACGAAAATGCCAAGGCTGTGGCGGGTCCTTCAAACTCGGGTGAAGGCAAGGCAACGGTGGCAGTCGAGATAGAAACGTTGCTCACGGCATGGGAAACCTTGAAGGCAGGCACGGAAAAAAACAAATTAGAGGGCATCTTACGAGATTCAAACCAGGTTGACCCCAAGGTCTTTAATGTGCCGCCGGCAATACTCACACACACTGACATGCCCCTGCATCAGATTGCGGGTACTCTCGGTCTTCCCGGTGGTTCGGTAAGACCAGCAACCATGGCGCACGAAAGTCAACTGGATCCATCCAGTTCAAAGAAAAACAGAGAAAATTTAACCTCTATCCTAGGTACTGTGCAAAGTACAAATATTCCTTTGCAGAACGGTATTACCTCAGACAGCATGGGGGGTGGGTCCCTCCCAGTACAGGAATTTCAAATTTCAAACCCACTTCACTTTACAGCTGCCATCTCCCCTTCTCACGCAACACCTAACCCCCCTCCACAGCTAGGTTCTTCAATTTTGGATTCGGCCCACACCATCTCCATTCCATTAAAATCAGGCCCAGTTATCCTTAACCCAATCCATCGCCAAAGGAGCCCCCCAGCTACTCTAAATCTTAACATCTCTTCCCCAATTACTCCCGGCCCGGCAACACTAACTCCTACCACCTCCCCTACCCCAAATTTCAGCCCACTATCTCCACCCGCTAACCCAATCCAGAACCCCTCCCATGCGGGCACCCTCTCGGATCCGATACCGCTCTCCCCATCCACACCCAACTCACTCATTGAACCCATGCTGTGTGATCCGATCCCAGGCTTTCCTACTGGTACAGACCATACCGCCACACGGGAGTGTGCCGACACTCATGGAGACCTACTTCCACCAAAGGCCGAGCCGGAGGTTGATCCAATGGACGAAGAGCCATCCGAATACTTCTCGGAGAACGAGCTCCAAAACTTAGTTGCGGCAGCAGTAGATCAGTTCCAACACGACTCTGAACCACCCCCAGGCTTTGAGCATATTGTTGCTTCGACGGATTTTGATAACTTCAACCAAACTCAGGTACCCCATGCATCCGAACCAAATGAGCAAGTGGGATCAAATTCGGGTTACACAGTGAATACTCCTTACTCCCCGTACGCAACGGAAAGTAGCAAATGTGAGTTCGAAGACGAGATGCGGGCGTGCAGGGAGGAATATGAAAGGGAGGAGGAGCTTCGTGAGCAGGAAAGGGCCTACCTGAGTGCACTTGCGGACCCCAAGCAGGCACACCTACTCGATGAACAGCATGAGGTGATGCCAACACTTCAAGCCGATCTTACTACAGCTGCTCCTGAACAGGCACCGTCCGAATCTGCCAAACAAACACAGCTGCGGCGAAGTAAGCGCTTATTGGAGCAGGGTGACAAGGCAATTAAACTCTACACACCAAGGAAATCAAGAACCGTTAAATCACCAAAGGCAAAAAATATAACACCAAAATCACTGGACCCTAAGCGCAAGGAGGCATTAATTCGGGCATTGCAGGAGGATTCACTGGCTGATAATCCACTCAAGCCCCCTGTGGTCGAGGGAATTGACATACTTTGCGGTCTACACACGGGACCACATCGCGGGGCGGGTACCTCCGCCAAGCGCAACCTCCGTATGGAACTAAACTGCAACGCAATTGAGAAAGGGGAGGGCAGCGGCCGCGGCAAGGAAAGGGAAGACGAATCGGTTCTGGCGGCTTTCGATTCCGATAGTGGGGACGACCTTTCGGACGGGGAAGATAGGGCTGACGGGACTCACTAGGAGTTCTAAAAAGGGACAGTATGCCTTGTTTTAGTGATTTTTTGATTTTAGATGGGGGGTTTGATTTCACTAGCCAAGTGCTTTTTGTGTAACTGTCTCAATGAATCATGAACTTTTATTTCCTTTGCGTATTTTAAATTGGAATGTGCGTGGCTTATGTGACCCGAACAAATGTGCGGTAATCAAAGAACTTGTGTGTGATGATAATCCTGACTTTATTTGCTATCAGGAAACTAAGCTAAGCAATTGCGATATATTTAAATTACGGCAAGTGTGCCACTCAAAATTTAAAAATTTTATAACTTTAAATGCGGATGGAACAAGAGGGGGAATTCTGCTCGCGTGGAGCAGTTTATTCACCGCTATTGACTCCATCATTTTAAACTATTCGATCACAGTGGTGATCAAAAGAGGAGACTTTACTTTCATGTGCACAGGTGTGTACGGGCCGCAAGACGACCCGAGCAAACGCATTTTCCTAAATGAGCTAAGATCAGTCAGAGCTATGAACAACCATCCGTGGATTCTAATGGGCGACTTCAACCTTCTCCGCTCAGAACTCGACACCACATCTCAGGTAACTAATATCGGTACTATGCAGGACTTCAACAATTTCATTGATGAGGCGGGACTGCTCGAAACACCACTGCAAGGCAGGAATTTCACATGGTCCAATAAGAGACCCCGCCCAACCTTTTCGAAATTGGACAGAGTTCTCTTATCGGGCCATTGGAATACTTTGGGAGCGTCGTTTACTTTGGGCGACTTACCAACAACTGCGTCAGATCATGCTCCACTGTCGCTCCAAGTGAAACCGCACGCCGACCCGGGGAAAGGGCGGTTCAAATTCGAAAACTTTTGGCTAAAATATGAGGGGATAGAAGAGGTTGTTCGCCGGGCATGGATCTCGGTCTCCAACAGATGCCCCAGGAAAAACATTCAGTACAAAATATATGCGGTACAGCGCGCGCTGAAATCCTGGGCAAATGACAGATTTGGAAAAAGGGAAACCTACCTATCCAGGTCTAAATGGCTCCTGCAGCAGCTGGATAGGGTGGAGGAGCGCAGGGACCTGAATTCGATCGAATTCCGACTCAGAATTAGATTGCGAGAACATATTTTTGCCCTCGCAAAGGATAAAGAGGCCAAATGGAAACAGCGCTCCGGAAACACATGGCTCAGGCTGGGCGATAAAAATACAAAGTACTTCCATGCGGTGGCCAATGGAAGAAAGAACACCAATACGCTCGCAGCAATCTGTGACGACTCGGGTAGCGCTATACCAGCAACACAGATGCCGCAATACATCCACAACCACTTCCGCAGCCTCCTGGGTAGGACCAAGGACGAATCTATAGCCTTTTCCTTAATTGGCAGAGTGGGACCGAGCCTGGCAGACGACCTAAGGGTCCTCGACTATCCGATTGTCGAAAAAGAAGTTCGAGATGCCATAAATGAAATGCCAACGAACAAGGCGAGTGGCCCGGATGGCTTACCGGTGGAATTTTTCAAGGCCTTTTGGAACATTGTTAAGCCGGACATCATGTCTCTGGTAAATAGTCCGCTCCCCGCGATGGACAGAATTAACAGGGCGGCAATCACACTCATACCTAAAAACTTGAACCCCACCACCATCTCGGACTACAGACCCATCAGCGTAATCAACACGGTAGCGAAAATAGTTACGAAGGTCTTGGCAAACAGACTCCAGCCCCACCTTCAGAACCTCATCACCCCAAATCAAACGGCATTCGTCAAAGGTCGATCGATGATGGAATCATTCCTAGCGGCTAGGGAGTTCCTCACCTTTTGCTCAAAGGAAAAGCTGCCGGCCATTCTATATAAGGTGGATTTTGAGAAGGCTTTCGATACGGTCGACTGGTGTTTCCTGGTAAACCTACTCATTGAGCGCGGATTTCCGCCCAAATGGCTCTCCATGGTTCTGAATAGTCTCAAGTCATCTTCCTCCGCTATCAGGGTAAATGGGTCGCTTACAGAATTTTTCGTGCACCAAAGGGGATTACGGCAGGGTGACCCGCTATCCCCAATGTTATTCATATTGGTGGCAGACTCCCTTAACAGATTCCTCCAAAATGCTCGACCACTCATGCCGCAACATATCTTCTTACCGCCGGAAACAATCCAATTCGCAGACGATACTATAATCATAGCGGAAGCCCATCCCACCACTCTGAGAATAATACGACGGACATTGCGAATTTTTTCAGACTTAACGGGTCTAAGGATCAACCAGTCAAAGAGCACATTCGTCCCGATTGCGGTCCCGGGCAACCTCACACACGTAATCCAGGATATTCTTTCCTCACCGCCGTCACAGCTACCGATCAAATACCTGGGACTCCCCCTCACGGTTAAGAAACCAAGGCGGATAGACTTTCAGCCTATGTTAACGGCGGTTCAAACCAAAATGGAGGGCTGGACGTCAAATCTGCTGTCCTATGGAGGTAGGGTAACACTGGTCAAAGCGGTACTGTCAGCCATGCCCTTACATTTCATGCAGGCGATTCGCCTACCGAAGGGAGTAATTAAGCAATTGGATAAAATGAGAAGGGGATTCCTCTGGAAGGGGAACCAATCGTGTAAGGGCATAAATTGCTTGGTAAATTGGGAAAAAGTTTGCTCCCTCAAAGAGAACGGGGGTCTGGGCGTCATCGATCTTAGTTGCCAAAACAATGCGCTTCTAACCAAATGGCTCTGGCGAATCGAAGCAGAGCCCGGTGGATTATGGGCATCAACGGTCAGGAGACTGTGGAACATATCCTCCGTGGCGGATATACAACTTACACAGGAGCCCTCATTCATCTTCAAGGACCTGGCCCTGTTGATACCGTTCTTCTTGGCATCGTCAGCTAACGACAACGGTATCCAATGGCGATGGACACCCTCTAGGATCTTTTCCTGCGCCTCATCATATAGAGCGATGCATCACAGTGGGGTAATTGAGGGGATACCGATGACGTGGAAACTGAAGGTCCCAATGAAGGTCAAAATTTTCACCTGGCTAATGATGGCAAAAAGGATCCTAACTCAGGAAGTTCTCATATTTAGAGGTTGCAATGTGCAGCAGGGATGCCATCTCTGTCCCTCGCAATCAGCGGAGACAAGAGACCACATCATGTGGGAGTGCCCATATTCGGTTAGATTCTGGAGTGGAATCTGTGCCCATTATAACATACTAGCCGTGGGAGGAGCCAACCTGCTGAGGTCCTGGCCTGAGGCAATTGGGGGTCTCACCAAAGTGGAACAATTGCGAAGGGGGCAGCTCTGGGCAGCTGGAGTTTGGGCCCTATGGAGAGAGCGGAACAGGAGACTATTCTCCAACAAGAGGCGACCGGTGACACTCTTGATAAATGATACTGCCTTTGAGATATTCCTATGGTCGAATAGCGTTTAGACCCACTTTCATTTTTTACTTTTGTACACTACTGGTGGCGTTAGAGGCCAGCTAGATAATTGTTTGGTGATTAAGTACTGAGGATGTTTCCTCAATTGTAAATATCACATTTTTATTCAATATATCGTTGGCGGCAATCTTTACCGCCAACATTCAAAACAAAAAAAAAAAAACAAAGATAATACCTATGCAATTATTTGGGATTTACCAATTCCACCTAAAATCAGGATTTTCTTTTGGCTGGTCCTTCATAATCGTATTTTAACAAAACATAATCTAAGGAAGAGAGGTTGGGTTGGTAGGATCAGATGTCATTTCTGTACCAAAAAGGAAACCACTAATCACCTGTTTCTTAAATGCCCTCAAGCCCAACAAATATGGTTTTGGCTCGGTAACAGTACTCACTACTTTCATACTTGGACATCATGTAAAGATATTTTTCATTTTTCAAGTACTCTACCCCTGGTGCAGCAAATAGGATTTTTAACAGTGTATAGTGCGGTTTGTTGGACGATTTGGAAACATAGAAATGATATATGTTTCCAAAACAGTCCTACTAAATCCGCTAGGAACCTTATTTTACTAATAATTTCCGTTAATGAATATTGGGCAGGTACCATGGAGAAACGGTTTAAGGAAGCTGTCGCTGACTGGCTGCCCAAGGACCTCAATGCCATCCCTCTTCGGGTGTGGGACCCCAATGACAACCAGCTGGTCGTATATACGGCTGGCGATGCATCCGCAGATGTTTAGCTCTCATGCAGCAGGCGCATGGATTTTGTATAGCTCCCTTTATAGGGCTAGTATCTTTACATAGTTTTACATACTGGGTTTTAGATATTATCTGTTATTTCTCTATTACGGTCTTTTGGTGGTTAGTGAAGCGTCGTGCTTTTCTGTTTTGTTGGGTGGCCGCGTGTTATTGTTTTGATTACCTGAGATACTGATCTCCTTTTACTGTAATTTAACTCTTATTTCATGAAAATGAAATGGGCATCTGGTATGCCTTTTATCAAAAAAAAAAAAAATTAATATATTTATACTAAAATACGCTAAATTACTTGAAATTATGTTAAATTACGTTGAATTATACTAAATTACGTTAAATTATGCTAAATTACAATAATTTCGCTAATTATACTGAAATACGCTAATTTACGGTAAACTAAGCAAAATTACGCTAAATTAGGCCGATTTTGTGCCATCTTTCATAAATCGTAAAAAATAGTAAAAAAATTTAAAAAATAGTAAAAATTGGTATTCCACAAGTTCATTATATAACTAATTTACTGAGCTACTTAGATTGAATAATAGAAATGAAAATCTTAATTGGAAACTTCAACTTAAGTTTTGAGGCTCTTTCATTTGTTTTTTGGCAATTCTGAATTTTGAGAAACAGAAAAGCAGTCACTAATGCATGCGTATTTTCGTAAGCTTTCCGAAAAGTGGTCATTTGCTGAAATCGGACACTCAAGCGCCATTTTATTGTCGTTTGAAATTTCGTCGTCGTTTTTCGCCTTCTCAGTGAAAATATCATCTCTATTCATATGTAATTTAGCGTAATTTACCGTATTTGAGCGTAATTCAATGTAATTTAGCGTAATTTAATGTAATTTAGTGTAATTCAGTGTAATTTAACATAATTTCAAATAATTTAGCGTATTTTAGTATAAATTTAGCGTATTTTAGATAAATATGCTAATTATAAATCAAAAGAAGTTATCTAACAAAAAAATATAGCTAACGTGGGTATATTTATTCATTTGTAATTAACTTTGGATATTAATAAAAATGTCAGAAACTAGGGTTTAGGATTTCTTTAAAATATCACTAATTTTTATTAATATGTTATGTGAAAATTGTAAATCATTTGATGTACGGTAATTTTTAGGGTTTAGGGTTTTAAAAATTGGCCAAAATAAGGTTTTAGTGTTTAAGGTTTTAGAAATATTCCGACTTATTTAGAAATTGTTAGCAAGTGTTAAGCATCTATAGAAATTGTCCAAATATTAGAAATTTTTACTAATTAATGTAAATTTTTAAAAAAATGTTATAAATTTAGTAACTGGCTATTTTCAAATTTAGTATGACCAGATCTAGACGGGATGTAAATTATAACCATCAATTATTATAAAAATTGGACGTGTAAATTTCAAAATTAAAAATTAGACATGCAAATTTCAAAATTTAAAAATGGCACTGCATTGAAAAAAAAAATTGCACTATGCATACTTATGAGTGGTTTAGGAAAAGAGGTAGACAAAAATGCAGCTGCCAAAGGTATGAAAACACTCTCCAATTTGTGTATTTATTTTATTCTATTTTTGTGGACATTTTGAGCTTAATTACAATATGCGTTGTTAACAATTTTGGCCTTGTAATTATCCCCTCGATTTCCATTGGCACGTTCTATTCTCTTTGGTTTATAGTAAATATATGTAAGATTAGCAAAGTCATCTCATCAGGGGCAGAGCCAGGATAATTAGCAGGGTGGGGAATAAATATTGGGCGAGACATAATTTTAAAATTTTTAATACAAATGAACGATACATATGATTCTCAAACTACAAAACACACAAATAGTAAACATATATTAACTATTTAGCAAAAAACACAAACATAAGTCAACATAACAAATATATAGATCGAGTATCTAATACATGACCGCTGCCATACATAATGAAATATTATATGATGATCATGGACTGGTGGTGTCAGAAGGTGGCGCCGGAATAGGCGTTAGCACTTTTGGTATTATAGGAATGCCGGGGATGGCAGGCATAGGAGGCAATGCAGTGGGAATAACAGAGGGCATATTAGGGATATTGGGAATGCTGGGCATACCGGAGATAGGTGGCAGTCCAGCGGGAATAGCAGGAATATTTGGTATGGTGAACGTCGGAATAATTGAAGAAATCGGGGGCAAAGTTGTTGGAATAGTAGGAATAGTTGTTGGAATAGTAGGAATAGCTGTTGGAATAGTCACTTTCGGTGTAGTTGGAGCGGCTTCTGGTGCTGCTGCTTCGGTCGTTTCTAAGAGATGTCGAGCCGCAAAACTTCCATTAATGGTTGTAAAAACCAGAGCCAAAGCTAGGAGTGACCAAGCTTGAGAAGCCATTAGAGATATGGTACAGAGAATGTAGATAACCAATGGATTTAAGTTACAAACTTTGGTTGTTGCTGTGTTGTGGTTTGACAGGGAAGATGTGTGATATTTATAATATAGTGTTCCAAGTGGCACAGTGCAATATAGTCTTCAGTTTGGTGAACTAAGATATAACAGAGGTTCCATGTTAAGTTTTCTGTGGCATGTAGTGTATACTATAACCATGGTAGTGAGTCGCTTATTGTGGACTCCATTTTTTAGTTGTATCGGTGTGGAGCTCCTTTGTATTGATTCCATGTAGTCTATTGCATGCATTCAGTTGATTGCCACAAAGAACCTACTTTAATTTGGAGGCTTTGAGTAGATTTGACCAATGTTTGAATGAAGTTGGTTATCTCTTCTCAACTGCATCAGGTATGACTAGGAGACTAGTTTGAGGTTAATTAATCTATTTCACCAAATGAAAAGTATAGATGGTTCGACTGGGGTGACACGTGCATTTGGTAGATTACTGGTTGTTGGGCTATATATATATATATATATAGGAAGTGTCTACGGTGCTATGCATAGCATAGAGGCCTCCGTGCTACGGCTCAATTTTTTAGTTTTCAAAATTCTAACGGTCGATCCGAACCGTTCAACATGATCTCCATATGAATATGTACTTGCAAATCAAATTTTACATATTTTAGAATTTATTTACTATTTATTAAGCTACTTTGAAAAAACAGTAATTTGTACACAACAGTAAAATCTTCTGGACCATTGGATCAGCAATTTTCAAAGTGGCTTAATAAATAGTAAAAAAATTCTGAAAAATGTAAAATTTGGTTTGCAAGTACATATTCATATGGAGATCATGTTGAACGGTTCGGATCGACCGATAGCATTTTGAAAACTCAAAAATTGAACCGTAGCACGAAGGCCCTCTATGCTACGCGTAGCATATTAGCCAGATTCTATATATATATATATATATATATATAGTAGAACTAGGGTGCTCTCGAGTTCACCAAGCCCTTGGTGAACTCAAGTCCAAAACTCATCGGATCGGCTTCAAAAGACGAATTCGACCGTTGAAACCCGTCTTACGAGTGATGCGTCTACATGCAAAAATTTTAAATTTTGAAATTAATTTTGCATAGAGTCAAGTGGTCAAAACACGTCAAAAAATGAATGCATTAAAATTAATTTATTAACCTTCTAATTTTGACCACTTGTCTCTATGCAAAATTAATTTCAAAATTTAAAATTTTTGCATGTAGACGCATCACTCGTAAGGTAGACGGGTTTCAACGGTCGAATTCGTCGTTTGAAGCCGATCCGATGAGTTTTGGACTTGAGTTCACCAAGGGCTTGGTGAACTCGAGAGCACCCTAGTTCTATTCTATATATATATATATATATATATATATATATATATATAGGATAGTGCTATGGTGCTACGCATATATAAGGGCCCTCCGTGCTACGGCTCACTTTTTGAGTTTTCAAAATCCTAACGGTCGATCCGAACCGTTCAACATGATCTCCATATGAATATGTACTTGCAAACCAAATTTTACATTTTTTAGAATTTGTTTACTATTTATTAAGCCACTTTGAAAAAACACTAATTTGTACACAACAGTAAAATCTGCTGGACCATTGGATCAGCGATTTTCAAAGTGGCTTAATAAATAGTAAAAAAATTCTAAAAAATGTAAAATTTGGTTTGCAAGTACATATTCATATGGAGATCATGTTAAACGGTTCGGATCGACCGTTAGGATTTTGAAACTCAAAAAGTGAGCCGTAGCACGGAGGGGCCCTTATATATGCGTAGCATATTAGCCAGATTCTATATATATATATATATATATATATATATATATATATATATATATATATATATATATATATATATTGACTTATGTTTTTTAGGATATATAGTGCGTACATCACCTACAAATAATAGTTAATGTGCATTATTGAGAAAGATGATTAAGAAACATAAATATATCCACTTTTATAAAATATATATAGATGGAGGATCATGAATCACTACTACAAAAACCACATTCACTATCGCCCATTTACCATCGGGTGTCCTTCCGCACAGATGGTGTATGTAAACAGTGGTAGCGTTGTAATTACTTTGAACTTTTTATCGACTGTTCAGTCTAACCAACCGATGGCGTTGATGCATGCCCTCATTTGCCATCGGTTAACTTTTAAGTACAATTAGTATTGAGTGACTCTTCGACATCGGTTTGGCTCAACGGACGATGGCACTGAGGGGGTGACTTTTACCATCTGTTGTGTTACATGATCCGTTGGTGTTGGATTGATCACCACTTACTGGTATCCTTACTGAACCAATGGTGATATTTTTGAGTGGCAGCGGTGGTAAATAATTGAAACCTAGGCCATGCAGGTACATCAATTTAACCGATGGTGTTCTCCTAATATAAAAGGGCGAGTTCTTAATAATTTTGTCTCCCAGCCGTTTCCCTGTGAGCGAATTTAAAGCTAGCAGCCGCTTGTCTATGCGCGAATTTAAGGCGCTATACGATCAGCATGCCACATTAATTTGTTAATCATTTGGATTTAAGACTCCACCCCCTTGACATTACTCTCTCAAGGTTAATTTTTTTTTGTGATATATTTATTATTTATTTTTCTATTATTTTGTTAATTTTGTGTCATTAAATTTTCTGTTATTTTATTAGTTTGACCGAATTATTGTATTGTTTTGTATTGTATTGTGATTCATATTGTGCCGAACATCATGAATTAGGTTGTCTTTAGGTCGATGCCCGTTCAAAATTAATCCGTTAGGGATTAATTTTGAATAGTCCCCATTTTGGGACTGCTCTCTGAATGCTTTCGTCTTATCTAGGATGTGAACAAATGTAAGCTAATTTAGTATTTAAGAAAGATTCAGGTGCATTTCTCCTTATTGTTCCTATGAGTACGTATTGCTCATTTCCGTGTCTAAACGGCCGGAGGTGGATCTTACGCGTACTTAGGGAGCATAGGAGAATGTTGCCGAATTTTTCTTAAATGCTAAATCTGCTTACATTTGTTCACTACTGAGATGTAGCATTCAAAGAGTGGGTTAGGATTGTGCACCAGCCCACTATATGTAAGCACAAAATGGAAATGCCAAGACGAGTACCTAATCTTGTTCTTGTTTTATATTTTTATGTGCAGATTAGATCGGGATTGGATGTATGAACCACAGCGTAATAGTCTTGAATTTACGAAGGGTGTTGATCGTTTTATAAAATTTACTGAGAAAACTAGAGAAAAGAAGGGTTTAATAACTATTTCTTATCCTTATCGATTGTGTTGTAATATTACATCGTTTGCTGACTCTACGGATATTAAAATTCATTTGATTTGTAATGGGTTTAAAAATGGATACACACGCTAGATATGGCATGGTGAGGATACTGGAGAAATTTGTGGTGATATTGGGGAAACAAGCAATGGTACTAGTAATTTTAATATTGATTTTGAAATTGCATATGAGGTTTTTGGTGAGGATAATGGGGAAATTGGTGATGAAGTTGGTAATGAAGAAATTGGTAGTGAAATTGGTAATGATGATTATGATTCAGACTATAATCCTGATCACAATGATGACAACTTTGATGACATGTATCTTGAGGTTGAGCAAGAATTTTCAGAAAAGGGATACGAAAGGTTTTCAAAGAAATTTAAAAGTAATCACAAACGACAATTATATCCCGGTTATACGAGATTTACAAAATTACAAGTTGTTTTGAGACTGTATCGTTTGAAGGCGAGTAATGGTTGGAGTGATAAAAGTTTCAGTGAATTATTAGACCTCTTAGAAGAGATAGCGTCATAGCTTTTATGGTCCGAAAATGCTATAGCGGCGCTATTTAGAACCCTGGTAATAATCTAACTCGATTAAAGGTCAAGAAAATGGAGGGCTAAAGGAGGAGGGCCTGGAGGGAGCAAGAGGGCAAAACCAACTTGATTAACGAATATGTCGTGAATAATTTGAAAATAATTTGGTAAAGTAATAACTCGTAATAGAAGGTGCTGAAAATTTGTTATTTTCATATCTTATGACTATGATGTGAGAATTAGAATGATTATCAAACAATTTGTGAATTATCTACAAATAAATTATCTTTAGCACCTTCCCCAATAATATATAATAAAGGAGATTCAATGAATTTATTGTATTATTTGTCAATTAATATTCGTGAATTATGTGCAATTTTTAAATTTTTTTGAATTAATTGCGAATCATTTCTAAAACATTAAATTTAAATATATTTATTCAGTTTTTTATAAACTATTTTAAAGACCTATTCTCGAATTATTTATATTTCAAATTCTTGACCTATTCAACCTATTTGCTAATATTATAATTATTGCTATTCTAAGAACCACATTAGACAGCACTTAATTGACCACAATAATTAAACCACATCTATGCGTCTCCTTGTGTTCTTTTCTACTGACAAGAAAAAAGCACGAACCGTACTTAAATTTTTTTTTTTTATTTTAGTAGTCATACACAAAATAATCAATTTGAATTAAACTTAAAAATAAAAATAAACACTGACAGTAATCAGCGGTCTCTTTTGTTTGGATTCACGTTGAGATGACTCGTGATATATTGGTGGGTTCTACATCAGCCACAGATGATCTTCGAATCTAGTACAGAGCCATGTGGTCACTCCTCTCCAAGCTCCAACAATCCTGGCGATTGGCAATTAAAAATTAACAATAATCTCCTTTTACTTTCTCATTTTTGCAAGTTGACAATTAATAATACAGTGTCAACTTTTTCTTTTTCATCTCCTCAGTAAAATCTCTTAATTAAAAATTGTAAATATTTTTTATTCATATATTTAACTGTGTTGAATTTATATTATGGCAATATTGATTCATAAATCATTTTATATAGTTTTATTAAATTAGTAATTTATATTTTTTTAAATGATGACCAATAATTATATTTTTTTTATATTTTATGATAATATGTACATGATGCATTTGAAATACCATATTCATTTGTTTGCTATATTTTTTTTTTATTTAATCATATGAGTTTTTAATTTATTCGATAATTATTTAAACTTCACATGTCAAAGAAAATAGAAAGAAAAAAATATCAAATGGAATTTAATTTTAATGCTGTACCTATAAACTAAATAAATTGGCACTTAAGATAAGGTCATAGTGACAAGATTCGCGAGAAATTCGTGTTTTATTCGCGTATTATTCGTTTTTTCAACGTTGCCTAACCGAACTCCGTATAAAACGCAGGAAAACATATAATACGTTTTATTCGCGAATAAAACGCGTATAAAACGCTAGTTGACGAATTATTCGCGATACAAACGCGAAAAAAACGTGAAAAAAAATTTTGAATTTTTTTTTTTACGGTTTTTTTGGGTTTTTTTTTTTTTTTGCTTCCTTGTTGTACTGAATCATTCCCGAATTATATCCGAATCACGAATTTTTGACCTCGCCGAACCGAACCCGAATTTTTAATTTGTCACTTTAAGGTTATACACCCTCCACTTCATTCATGTAATTATAGTTTTCTCGCCACAGATAATCTCAGAATCTTGCGCAGAGATAGAGACATCACCATGTCGCATGTGGCATGTGCTCTCCAACAATTCGGGCGCTTTCCACAATTTGCAAGGTGACAAATTCACTTGTCAGCCTCTGACAAGATTTCAAAAAAAAAAGACAAATTAATAATTAATACTTTGTCGTTTTCTTACCACTGACCCAGAAAATGTTCTTCAATCTTGACCCGGCGAGGAGGATTTGCCACGTGGTAATGTGCTGCTGGAGTTTGCAGCTATACGACATGTTACGGACATATCACAGGATCAATCCCTTTATAGTTAGTACTTGTCTACCTGACCCGTTTTTTTTTTTTTTTTTTTGCAGAATTTTTGATTTCAATTTTCAACAAATGAGATAAACAGATATTTAGAGAGCTAGTTTAACTTCATGTAACATGACAATAAAGATATAATGAAAAAAAGTATTCGACTGACGCACTGCATGAATCCAATCTAGCTCTGTCAATTTAAGTAAAAGAAGCTGGTAAGTTATAGTTGGCGTAGAAAAGTAATAAAAAAAAAATACATAATATGATGAATGGTCTTACTTAATTCAGATAAGAGACTTGAGAGTAGGTCCGATGGGCATCGGACCTACCTCGGTTCGATGGGTTTAATCACCATCGATTTGCTTTTAGATTCGTGCGAAATGCTTTAAACCTCGTGCGCATATGTTTCACTTTTTGTGCGCACAAATCTTATACTAGATCGGACGGTCAGCGTGGCGTTGAACCTAAAAGTAGGTCTGATGGGCATCGGACCTACTCCGTTCTCCAGATAAGAATATATTGAAATGGATTTGGGAGAGACAAAATAACATTTTTGGATCAAATTCAAAGAATTATTTTAATCAATTGTTTTGATGACAAATCTAGATGTGGTAACTTTTAAAGAGTAAAAGAAAATTCAATAACAAATTAATTTAAGTACCTTTAATATTAGAAAAAAAATTATCATAAATTTTGACCTCCAAATATATATATTTATCATAAAGTATACTGGCAAAAAAAAAATACTCTTTTCTTGAATAAAAAGAAAAGGATAATATATTTTCTGAACTTTACATTTTAATCGGAAAAATATATATTTAAAACAGGTTAACAGGATATAACAACAACTTGGATGTGTGTTAATTAAATTAACTTTTAGACATTGTCGCTTTATGTGTTGATTCCAGATCATCTACAGTAGAACGCTATAATTGACAGCTGATCCAAGTCGTTGATCCTCATCCAACTGCTGTGATCTGCAATGTACGGCGGATCAATTATTCATATCTGCCCGCGCACTTCTTTGATACAGCCAAGTTCTAAAACTTCTTACGGACACGTGTCGGTTGCGTCCTCACCCTCAAAGGTAACAGAATATTTTTCTTTATGTTGGGGCCGTTCAATCAGAATCCGGACCAATCTGGGTCAATCGGACGGTTCAGATCTAAAATCAAAATTTCTGTTACCTCAGGGGATTTAATTTCGTCGGTCTATATCATTAAATCGAGAGTTAATTAATTTATTTTCGCCATTGACCATCTCCGACCACAGAAACTAACATCCCTTGTTTTCTCCGTCAATCTCTCTCTTGGTCTTTTTCTTCCACCGCTTCTTTTAAATCGAGGCCTCCCTCCATTTTATTTTCTCAATGATCCAACTTCCAGATCCCAGAGCTAGATCTAAACCGATTGCTAACCCTAGTCCAGGCCTCCTCCTGTCGCCATGGCTGCTCTGCTCCGAGCTCCGCTCTCCTCTGGGATTCAATTCGCTTCGAGGGTCTCCGATGTTGAATCCATTGATACGCCCTTCGGGAAATCTATGATTGTTGTCAGTGAGATGCTTCCCCCTTCTCTCAATTTGGCGAAATTTAACCCGGACTTTAAATTGATGAATTTTTTTTTTGTGTTTAATCAGATTAATGATCGACGGATGAAACAGAGCAGATCACACAGCGCGGGTTTGATTGTCCGAGGATCCGACCAGTAAGTGATTATTGATTTATTGGTTTATATCGGGAAGGTTATTAGATAGCAATTTAATTTTTCATTGAATTTTCACTGTGTCGCACTGAAAGTAGAAACACATAATTAATTGCAATGCAATAGTCTAATATAGAAATCGCCAATATCATATGGACTATTCAAATTGATTTGGCATTCATTCGTAGCCTAATACAATACATCTTATCTGTAACCTAGTATTGATGAACCAGAATGTTTTTTATAAATAGTAATTAAAAAAAAATATTAACAAAAGAGGGTGATTGCATTACAAAAACCATCAGTACCAAAGGTAAGATTCGGTACACCCATGAGCTATCGAATCCTACCTTCGGTACACCCCCTGTCACAAGCTGCACACAAGACCACACCCAAGTTTGTAAAAAAATGGGGTGTACCGAATCATAGATTCGGTCAATCTTGGGTACCGAATCTATGGTTTATATGATTCGGTACAGCCCTTTTTTTTATAAAAAAAAAAAAAAAAAACAGGGGTTGTACCGAATCTATGGTACGGTACACCCCTTTATTGAAAAAAAAAAAATAGGGGGGTGTACCAAATCAAGGGTTTGGTATCCCTTTTTGGATTTTCTGTGGACTAGAGGGGTAAAAGGAGGTGGTTTGGTACTCCCCAAGGTGTACCGAATCCCCCTTCGGTACTGATGGTTTTTGTGAAAAACCACCCAATCAACCTCTTTTGTTATATTTTTATTTTTAATTACATTTTATAAAAAATATTAATTAACCATGGGGTATGGGCTAATTATAGTCGGAGTGCTTTCCTCTTTTATTTTGGTCTTTGTTTATTTATATGTTGGATCAAGTTCTCTCTGTTAGTTTGACAAGAGAATTTTTTATTAGTTGAAAGTGAAAGATGTCTCTTTATCTCCTCTTTTTAGGACAAAACTCGGACATGTAGCAAAGGCTTCCCAAGAATCAGATATTCAACCAACAACTTTGGCTGATAACAAATTGGCAGCTCGGGGTCAAGGCATTGATGGTCTTGAGGTGCTGAAAAACAGGTTTCACAAATTCAAGGAGAGTGACTACCTGTAAGTAAACTTGTATGTAAATTGTTTTATATTTGGAAAATCAGGAATTTTACAACTTGATTTTACTAATTTGTGGCTGTTCTTTCTCCTATAGGGCAAATTCTGATTATTATAAAAAGCTTGCTCAGGGCCAAGATCCGAAGGTATATCACAGTGACTATTGGGTTTATTTTTTATTTTAAAATAACACTAAATTAGAATAAAAGACTTGTAAATAAACCTCAAATTAACATCAGAAAAAATGATTAATTTCACATATGCTGTTGCAAAATAGTGCAAAGTATACTTTGTACAGTTTTCAAGGGGAGTAATAATGATCAACCACAAAACATCACAAATTTCACTTCAGATCTCTACAAAACATGGACATATCCTGTATAAGATTAAGTAAAGCGGGTTAAATAGGAAACTTGTGTAGGCTAACTTTTTGTGTTTCAGAGAGAGGGTGGGGGGGGGGGGGGTATATAAGTGAACTTTTCAATGTTTTAGAGGGATATATATCAGGATAATTTTCGATTTCACAAGGTATCTGTGATATTGGTTTATCTGGGCTTACCTGAATGATGAATTTAAAATAAACAAAAAAAAATCAATATGAGCTACTGTCTGACCTTAAATATCTTGTACCTATACAGACATGTTGGTACCATACAGGAACACTTGTATGGAATTCATGTCCACTATGGTGATTTTATTTACAGAAAAGAGCACCTGATTTTACAATTTTGTTATGAAGTACATTATTTTAAATGGATAATTTGTCTTACAATACAATTTTTCTTGCAAATGCAGTACTTTATTGTTGCATGCTGTGACTCTAGGGTTTGCCCCACCAAGATTTTAGGAATCCAACCAGGTGAAGCTTTCACCGTACGCAATATTGCAAATCTTGTTCCTCCTTATGAGGTACTCTAAATATCAAATAATTATAGTTCTTTGCTTACTTTTCACAACTCATTGCTTGAAATTCACTAGGTCAGTTTCTTCCTTTTTTTCTTTTTTTTTTCCCAATTGTAGCATGGGCCGTCGGAGACAACTTCTGCTCTTGAATTCGCTGCCAGCCTTCCATTGGTACTACTTGCTGGCTATAAAATTTAAAAAAGTACTTCTCGTGAATTATATCATTGAAATAAGTAACTCTGGTATTAATTTGATCAGATTAGGGACATATTAGTTATTGGTCACAGCAAATGTGGGGGCATTAATGCGCTTATGCAAAATGATGGTGATTATGGGTATGACTTGGTTTCTCATAGCTCTTTTAATTTTTATTATTTACATTTTTAAATTATTTTCTTTTCATGTGTGTACAACATATTTCAGAGAACGTATAGAAGGTTGGCTTTCAGTTGCTAAGAGTGCAAGACTAACCACAAAAGCTGCATATGGATACTTGAACTTTGATAAACAATGCCAACATTGTGAAATGGTACCTTTCAATCACTTCTTTTCCTCTCTCCTTGCTCACTGTATTAGTTAAAGGATCACGCATCACATATTTAGTTTTTGGTAGTCTAATGCAATAATATAGCACACACATTATTAACAATATTAAAATTGAGAATATTAAAATTAAAGCATCACGCTTCACAATTAATTTTTTTACCTAGTATAGCTCGTAAAATTGAGTTGTTATTGTTAGTGTAATAATTTGACTAGTCAATTCTACATAGACAATATTAAAATTGAGAAGAATCAAAATTGGGAAGCTTGTTTTGAACATGCCTGCCTGGTAACTTGTGACCTCTGGTGATTTATACCATCATAGTATAGTCACTATTTGAAATCTTTAAAATTTGATGTATTTTTACCTTTCATTTTGTTAACAGGAATCAGTTAATAGTTCACTCCTAAACTTACTGACATACCCATGGATAGAAAAGAAGGTCAATGAAGGGAAGCTTAACCTTCATGGAGGCTACTACAACTTTATAGATTGCTCTTTTGAGTACTGGACGCTTGACTACCGGCAAGAACTGGAGGGAGGCAGCAAATACGGCTTCAAAAATCACTCCGTATGGCGCTGAGCCTTAATTTCATTTTTATCAATGAGCATATATTCCTCTTTGTTTTTTCTTTTATTATACCTTTCTGATATGCTCCGAGTTGGCATCCCATGAAGATGCTGGTGCTACATCTCATGCTTTTAATACTTACTGTAGAAATCTTCTGATTCGAACTGAATATGCTAGGAAAATAATCATGAGATTGTGGTTATTTTTTAGAAGAATAATGAGTATATTTTATTTCTTTGTCCAGTTTCTTCGACGTTTTGTTTTCATAGAAAATACAGAATACGTGCGAATCTCTGATTCTCTATGGATGGTGTATCTTATTACGCTTAACCAAGTTTTAATTTCTCACATTTTGAATTTCATTAATCCATTGAGATTTTTTGTTAATTGCCTATTTCTTAAATGTTCATTCGTTAAGAGCTATGATAGAGCATTAATAGTTTAAGATATGTGTGTCAGCAAACAATATGTAACCTTGGTGTCATTATAATATATTGTTACATAATAGGTTTCAACTCACCCTCACAAAGTGAATTTTACAGAAGAACAAAATTCTAGCTAGCTAGGTGATGTTTATTTTCATGGTTTTTCTTTTATCACATTATTTTTCAATTGTTAGATTCTTTTCACAATTTTGGACTGAATTTTAGAATCCATCCATGCACCGATGTCATGAATAAAAATGAATTGTGTGTGAAAAGCTACTATTTTTATCTTAGTTGTATTTTCCAATTTGCCTTGTTGTTCACATTAAATTGTTAGTCACTTTGATGTGTTATTTCTTAATGAAAATATGTTTAATATAATTTCTATAATTTTTCTATGAAAGATATCAGAGTAAATCAAATAATAACATATTTTTTCTTTAATACATACATAAACATTTTACTAAATAAAATATTACTTTGTTAGTAGTGTCAGTTTTTCGTGAAATCAAAATCTTTTGCATATCTGACAATTAGAAAAAAAAAACACTTGAAAAAACATTACAATGATGTGCTAATTTTATGATATGTAAGTAATTATTTATTACAAATTAAAGATGGACAATTAGAATGTAAATAAAAAATTTGTCACACAAAACAGAATACTTGTTTAATATTTTGACTTGTTGTTAATGTAATTGATTATTTGATGGTAATTAAATTTTGCATTACGGTCCGTAGCTAAATGTGTGGTTCTTACTAAATTATTTATAAACCAAGATTTGTTTTTCTCTTTATTACAATAATAGTTCGGATTGTAATGTAGATCTTGCTAAATATTTTATGATCCGAGATTTTTTTTTCTCATTATTACATTCAGCCATTCAACTGAATAAATTACAGTCATAGCAAACAACCTAACTGTTGAGATATATTGTATGTTTACGTGTTTTCGGAGTTTTTTAGGGGCCTATGGGTAAATAGGTCATTATCGAATAGTCTAGGATCTTATTTGTAAGAGTGCGTTGTAAGGCTTATATAAACCCGAATCATTAATCAATAAAGCATCTTTTTGCTCAATTTTCTAGTCTAACTAATATAAAAGTTTAATAAACTAGCTGGTGGAAACATGTTAATAAATTACATTAAATGGATTAAGATAACAAACAAACCTAACATTAAATCAGAGTCGCTCCTCCCCTTCACCTCCAAATAATATAAAAGTGTAGTTCTTTAATTTTGGTCTATATTTAGAATACTTTTGATCAAATTTATCTTGATGTTGAATTAAATGTTGATAATTAAATGTCACTTGATTTGTTGGCATCTCGTACCAAATTATTTGCCAAAAACGAAAATGTATTTGTTAACATTTTTAATTTGTATCATAAATTAAAGGTAAGAAAACAATAACATATTTGAACTAACAAAAATAGAAAAAGTTTATATTAAAATTTTTAATTTAACAATATATTATTTATAAATGTTTTATACTTGAATTATTCTCAAATTTGACAAATGTTTTAAATGTTTCTCAAGTTATACCTTATTCTCGCTTCAGTGCATATATAACTTAACTATTTATCGTTTGAAGTAACTAGTTGACTCTTGAGATGAACATGATTGTATTAGTTAAAAGTTATAATATAATATGCCACTGAGATTATTAATCATTGTTTTATTTCTGAATATTAAAACATTAAAAAGGAAAATAAATAAGAAGCCCTCAATCCTCATACTTTTATTTTTAGATTAAAGGTTGGAGGTCAATTAAGACACTCTATTACTATTTAAAACCTGCGACCTTTTATACGGGAGGGCAATTATTTACCACCAGACCAAATATTGATTCTCAGAAGGCCTCATACTTGAATCATAGTTTTGATGTATACCAAAATTAATTGAGAGAATTAATTCGTCCGATTTACTTTTTACATAGAATAGTTATATTTCCAACCCAAACCCATTCTGAATTTCATTTATTCATTTAGATTTTTTTTTGTTATTTGCACATTGTACTACAATCTGCAGTGAGAGAATGAAGGTTAAATATTTTATTGTAATAAACGAAAATTACATAATTAACCTTCCACAAGTGAAATTATAAATTTTCAAAATTTGAATTCAAACTTTAAAAATCCAGCCTAGAGGCATAGAGTATAAGATAATATTTTTGACGACCAACTAAATATCAGGTCAAGTATCCAAAAAGCCAGTCCTTTGACATTACAAATAGAAAATAATAAATCATTAAAACAATCATGTGCATGAGAAATCATTGAAATCATGCTCTCAGGTACCTGACTCAACACAATTGAAATGGACGGTCCAGATTTACTCTCAGTCGGTGCTTGTTCGGATGACATAGGTAGTATTATTTGTGCTTTGAGATTCATACCAAGTTGAAAATAATAATTTTGAACCATCTGATTTAATTGTACTCCGTCCGATAAGGGGATGTGTATTCATGATATATAGAGCCTCACAAGTTTACTTTCATAATTATTTTTTTACACTATTTTAAATTGTTAGATTCTCATAATATTGTGGTGAATTTTATAATCGTACAAGCACCAAAGTAATGAATAAAATGAATTGTGTGTGAAAACTATTATTTATATCTTTTTATTGTATTATTTCAATTTGTCATGTTGTTCATCTTAAATTGTTAGTCACTATGATATATAATTTGATAAAGATAATATGTTTAATAAAAATCTACATTTTTTATTTTAGATATAAGAGTAAATCAAATGATAATACAATTTCTTACCTTGATCGGGCATATTTGATTGATTTGAACTTCCAACAAATACAATTTCTTCTTGCGGTTGCTTCTCTCCCTCTTCTTGAGGTTGTTTATCAGAATCGTTAATCACAGCTTCGGCAACAGGGTCCGAGATGGATCAGTGCTCATAGAACTGATTGTCATTTCAGATTTGACATCTCGTACCAAATTATTTGCCAAAAACGAAAATGTATTTGTTAACATTTTTTAATTTGTATCATAAATTAAAGATAAGAAAAGAATAACATATTTGAACTAACAAAAATAGATAATGTTTATATTAAAAATTTAATTTAACAATATATTATCTATAAATGTTTTATACTTGAATTATTCTCAAATTTGACAAATTTTATAAATGGTTCAGTGCATATATAAAATAAATAAGAAGCCCTCATACTTTTTATTTTTAGATTAAAGGTTGGATGTCAATTAAGACACTCTATTACTATTTAATATTTATAAGAAATTTTTCATCCGAATATTATTTAACACCAGATCAAAGATTGATTCTCAGAAAGCCTCATACTTGAATCATAGTTTTGATGTATACCAAAATTTCAAATTATTCCAGTGATGTGTCTTAACAGCTCCTAAACTTTGTTTTGTTAGATAGAAAGGATATATATGGCTGTCAATATTAAAACTCTGAACAGAAATTAATTAAAGTCCAGCCTTAAAATGTCAAATAATTATACATTTTGTTTAACAAATCAATTACTTTTTTTTTTAACTACTGATCAGTTTGGAATTTTTCATAAATTCAATTATGTAAAACATTTTTTCCGTCAAACTTGTGCCAAATTATTATTTTTTATTTAGTATAGTTAACAAAATTGAGTTGTACTGTTAGACAATGTTAAAATTGAGAGAATTAATTCGTCCGATTTACTTTTTACATAGAATACTAGAATAGTTATATTTCCAACCCATTCTGAATTTCATTTATTCATTGAGATTTTTTTTTTGAAGAGAAATAGGGGTCTAGCCCGTATTTTCATTGATAAATTGTCTATTACAAGGGGTTTGTAACGCATAATAGGAAAAAAACATGGAAGCTCAAAACAGTTGAGCTTTAAGAGAAAAAGAAAGCCTAAAAACATAAAGAAGAGAAAACATAAAGAAAAACAGTAAAGGGGAAAGTAAATCAAAAGAAATATTTATGTATGTAAAGTTGTTGTCGCCCTGTGTGTTCTTGCTTCGAAGAATTGCATCTGCCAAAGGACTTCGCTCTTGAGTTCGTGAATGCCTTTGCTTCCTTCCGTAAATGTTCGGGTACACCGCTCTTGCCAGAGAATGAAAAGTGTCATCAGTAAGGCCGATCTTTGCCCTATGGCAATTCTTGTCCTTGGTAAGAGCTTGGTTTTCGACGAGCTATTATTCACCAGTGCCATTTTTCGGGTATCGTCCTTGCCATTTCTTCATATAGAGCTCTCGAGACAGGGCAATTGTTGAACAGGTGCCTTGCAGTTTCTTGATTTGCCTTACACAGGGTGCATCGGTTGACTATTTGGAATCCTCTCTTTTTTAGATTGTCAACTATTAAAAGTTTGTTTCTTATTAAAAGCCATCCAAATACCTTTATTCGTGGTGGTACCTGTAGTTTCCAAATTCGATGAATTGAAGTTTGTATTCAGGGTCCATCCTTCAGTCTTTGGTACACGCTTTTAACTGTATATGTTCCTGTATCCGACCATTGCCATTGAATTCCATCTTCCTCTTGCCAATGTAGATCAAGTTGGACTAGTTTTTGTTGCAAGATTTCTAACTCCTCGCATGCCAGGGCAGTTAACCGGTGTGGGAACAAGTCATGTGTTGTGTTGGCTTGTTTGGCTTCTGCGAGGGTGATATCAGGATCCCCGGCATGCGTGAACAAGTTTTGCAGTTCAAGTCTTAGGATGCCATTGCCCCAATTGTAATTCCATAAAGAGATTTTCCGTCCATTACCTGGTTTGTATTGGAAGGACATGCAGCAGAATGGCATATAAGTCTTTGTTTCTTTCATGAAAAGAGGTACGTCTGGCAACAGTGTCTGCGGTGTTATGTAGTGTTGCATAAGGGGTTTCCATAATGTCTTTTCTGGCCTTCCCTATTGCCAAACCCACTTGAGTAGAAGCGCTTGATTGAAATTTTCTAAGTCCATGACTCCCAGCCCGCCATGTTCTTTTGGTCTGCACACCGCACTCCAATTTATTAAGCTCATTTTCTTTGTATCTGATGAGGCTCCATGCCATAAAAATATCCTTCTTATCTTGTCCATTTTGCTAATTACCCACTTAGGCATTTTAAGGCATGTCATGTAGTATGTCGGTATCACTAGTACAAAAAACCCTTTTACCGACTGTTAAAAAATCCCTATACCGACTGTTATTGAGGCGTCTGTGATGGCGCCGCCGGTATAGATAAAGCTTTACCGACGGGTTAACAACAGTCAGTATAGACAGCTACACCGACGGTTAAATAACAGTCCGTGTTACCCACCTACACCGACGGTTTTCACTAAAAAACAGTCGGTGTTTCCCACCTACACCGACTGTTTTTTATATAAACCGTCGGTGTTAACTCTCTACACCGACTGTTTTTAATGAGAACCGTCGGTGTTGAACTCATATGCCGACTGTTTTTAATAGAAAACAGTCGGTGTTGGACATGTACACCGACTGTTTTCTATAGAAACAGTCGGTGTTGACCCCCAGCACCAACTGTTTTCTATAAAAAACAGTCAGTATCGATGCTAAAAACCGTCGTTGTTGGCACAAAATTTTGGCATGGTTCTGTTTGTATCGGGGCTAGCCTCCATATTTTTGCTAGCACTATATTTCTATTCGGCATTCATTAACATTAATTAGATCATGCAAATAATGAGCAACACAAACAAAAGACATCACAATTTGCTTTAAACAACATAACTCATGTTTCATTCACAACAAAATACACTATAACAAAATATACATAACACAAACAAAATATGCATATGAACATAACAACATTGCATTTCTTATTAATAGTTTAGAAATTGTCCAAAAAAAATGCAGACCATTGTCGTGTTATTGCATGAAGTTGCGTCGGCGTATATTTTACGGTCGGAAAATCACACTGCATGAACACAAATTGAGAAGTTAATTTTATTCAAGCTATATGAAAAATGAATCAAGTTCAATTGTAAAATACATACATTCGGAAAAACGTCAAATTGCGTAGTGACTAGATCTTGCATGTGTTTCATGACGTAAAATCCACACACCTTGTTGCCTTGTTGCTTAGGACTCTGAAATGTTCCATTTAAGTAAAATCAATAATTAAAAGATCAATAATTTTGGCTTGTCACAGTAAATATTTTCTATTTCTTATCTATTAAAGTATTTGTACTTGGTACAAATTGCAAATACCTAACAAGCTTGTCATCTGTCAAGTTGAGAAAATTGCTATGAATTTGTCACTTCCATAGCCACACTGAGTTTAATTGTGCGCTTCTATTAGAAAATAAACTAAGGGACATAGCCTCGAAATTCTATCAACTGTTCAATACCGGTCTTATAAGTGAAGTAGCTTATTGCAGAAGTTGAAATCTTAGTTAGTCAAGTGTAGGATTGAGAATTTCAGCATTGATACTGTAATTGTTCTCTCTAAGGACCATTATATATATTTTTAGTTTTTAAATTATGCTTTCTGCTGTGCAATTTTGCAACCATCCTATTCTTGGCAATCTTTTAACTGAAGAGGGATCAGAAGGGACATAAGACCTAGTACATGAGAACTAGTTTTTCTTTTTCTTTCTAGCAGTGCATGCATTTATTCTTTTAGTTTTGTATTGTGTTTTTCAATGAACTTGAACTATTATATTTTTTTTTCTAAATAAATCTCCATCCTAATCACATCACAACCCAGAATCCATAAATGGGTTTTAAAAGATAAATCCAAGGAACTATAGGTTAAGGAGAAGGCTGGTACTCAGATGGTCAATGAAGAGGGTAAAATTGGAATAAATTTTTTGGGTACAGATTTTTGTTTTAAATCCAAGGAACTAAAAGTTGATCCCTCCTTGTACAGATTTTTGGGTACAGATTATTTTGGGTACAGATTTTTGGGTACTGATTTTTTGGGTAAAATTGGAACCAATTTGGAAAAATGAAGTATCTAATTAAAACTCAAGTGTACAAGTTCACACCTTGATGTATTTCCACGCACATTCCGTTGATCCCTCCTTGTGCACTCCTCCGGCCTCCACATAAGATTTAAAAATGCTGAAATTTATTAAATGTCGAATTAATTAGTAATTACCAATAAATAATACGTTGATTGTAAGTAAATGAAATTAGCAATTACCAACAAATAGTATTGCTCACTCATTAAATGGCAACGTGATATCGTAACTTGGTTCCTCTAGCGGTAGAGAATCAATAACATAGACCATATTATCACGCATGACAAAAACGAAAAGCGCCCAATGTTTACTACAATCATACATGGTAAGAATCAATTTACATATATCGTTAAAAGTATATAAATTACTCAAATAAAAACAACAATTAACCTCTGAAAGTATGGTCCAAGGATAAATTTCTTATCCTGCATCTTATTCAATGACTCGAGCAAGTAGCTTGAAGCGGCCTCCTTGTCAGCAGAATTAAAAAGTGATGAAGATATTCTACTAGGGTCCAAAAAACCGACGTCAGCCTCGCGACCTAGATCGGTGACAAGTCCCTTTAAATATCTGGAAAACATTACGTAAATGTTGGTAAACAGCATACTATTACACAACTATAATATATAGGAAGCCAACTGAAAGCCAACTATAAATAACATTTTAATATGATTGTCACTTTATGCATTCCAACTAGAAATTGCACATTCGTGTAGGCATCAGATAACTGGAATTACTTAGCGCATTAATATGTGCATGTACAGAGGCCGGTCTCTTTTGTACAGATTTCCAATTTGCTCTGTAATCTCTTTAAGGAAACTGGATACAAACTGCTATACTTTGGTTGCAGTACTTTCAGCAGTGGCATGGACTTTCTAACATAGTAAGAATAATAAGTTTTGATTTACTATAGTTAATGGCAAAATATAATATATATTTTTCGAAACATTAATTATGCATCTATCAAGTATTTTTACTGTCATGGCCCTAGTCCTTAAATATTTCCATAAATGATAAAGCCTAACAAAAATGATAAAGCCTAACTGAAACAAAAAGAGCTTCAAAAACTATCATAATACCACTAATCACAGAAATAACCAAAATACTAAGCTTCATATCATCTGATCAATCAGTAATAATGTGTGCTGAAAGCTCTCAAAAGACCTCCCAACAGATCTCCAAAAGCTCCGTTGCAAAGTAACTAATGTTGCAATTAAACCAAGATCTGGTACATAGGAACATGAACCGGCAAAAAATTATTAAAATTTTAGGCTCTGAACTCGGGTCTAAAATTTTAAAATTTTCAGCACACATCTTATTTGGACCCAATTAATCAAACATACATCTTAATGTTGCAATTAATCACTATGCGTATAAAGTTAAACAAACTTACATAACCCAGATGGATATTATTGAAACATCAAGCATGTCTTGCTTCGCTAGATCCGTCAAGTCATTAAAACCTACGGTGAGTAGCGTCGACTGAGGAAGTAACACACCCTCCTTAATTTCCAAGATGAAATCTGTTTTACCGTGCGATTCTCTCATCACCCTCTCATTTATGGCTCTGAACTCATCTCCACTTCATTAGTGGCTCTGAACTCATCTAACAATTTCTTTGGAATAAGCGCCTTACGATGCATGGATTTCGCCACTTCATTAGATGCCGACTCGGGCATTGAAGCATCGTCGGGCATTGAAGCATCGTGGTCTATACACTAGAACAAAACGATAACTTGTTAAATAACACCATTTTAATACCCTTTTCAGCTGCTGGTACATAGGAACATGAAGCAGTTTTTGATATTTAATTCCTGATGCAACAGTACATATTTTTGTCAAACTTTTAGCCAATTAAAGGCAGTGGCCCACATGGTTCACACTAAAAATTCAAACTGGGCCACAGGAGTTGCATTAACTTGGGCATTTTCTACATCCAAATTTTATCTCATCCTTTCATATTAGTGATGTAATTTTTTGGCTGAAATTTGGAATTCAAGGAGCAAAGAGTTTACCGCCTCTAACTGAACGATACAATAGATACATAATTAAGGGATAAATGTGAACTAATGTGAAGATTGAAGGGTCACTGTAATTTATTACAAACTTCTACAAAAAAAATAAAGAAGTAACAATTCAAGCTATAAAACATTGCTCCAAGGACTTCTACTAAACCTTTGGTTGTGGCAATTCCTTCAAGTCTGGGATGAGGACACAGCTTTGAGTTCAAATACATTTTTTCCAAAAGAGGTTGAAGCTTGTACTGTATAAGAGTTTCAGATTTCCAGAAAGTCATTTCAGAATTTCAAATTAATGGAAAGACAATTATACTAAAATTCAAACATCTCCCACAAGCTTCAATTCTCATGAACCATTATCCTTACAAATGAAATCAAATATCACATTATTAAGATTGTTTTAGTATATAACAAAGTCTCAGAACCGACAATCAAAAGGAGAAATGTTCCTGCCTTCCTGGAACGGAAATTCACCTTGTGATGATTAACAAAACTAAACAATAATGAGAATTTTGGATTTTTGAAGTACAACTCTTACAAAATTGAACATCAGTTCAGCTATGAAACAGAACATTATAACCTTTCAAGGAATCAACACTTGTCCAGAGAAAAAGGAGGGTAATATTGACACTAAAATAATTAAGAGGAAGGATCTCTTGACAAATAAAATTGGAAATTAGAAAATGAATTTTGCAGAGAGAGAGAGGAACGTTTATGCTGGTTTCATCAAGAACATTCCAAACATTCCAATTTAAGCATTTTTAACTATACAATTCCTTTTACTATTTATTTTCTATCTTTCCTTTCCATTTGAAGACGAAACACAGTATAGATAGTAAATGATCATTGTTATCACTAGAGAAAGATATAATTGTCCAAAAGAATTTAGTTTTGGTGTGTAAAGTAATTTTTTCAGTGTCAATAGTGCCCTCAAAAAAAAAAAAGAAATCCACAATAGCAAGACCAAACAGAATGTTCATCCACGGGCCCATAGATGGCTAAATGCAAAGTCACAACTTTGCAAGTTAAGTTAAGTAAAAGGGACAACTCAAAAGGTTCATCAACCTTATCCACTTTAGTAGCATTGTCAAATAATGGTACTGAGACTTCAGACCTTCACCGTTCCTCGAAAAAAATGGATAATTGTGATGACAAATAGGTACCTCAATGAAACTTATTAAAAGTTAGACCAGTACTTAGGAACATGAAGCAGTTTTTTATATTTATTAGGAAAAAAAATTCAATCAGAAATAGGCTAAAAGTTTGACAGAAATATGTACTGTTGCATCAGAAATATGTACTGCTGGTACATAGGAACATGAAGCAGTTTTCACCTTGCTATCTCACTTGCAATCAGGACTTGCATTATTGTCTTAGATTGACACATAAAAATAAGAAATTTTAGGTGGCATATATGCAAAATAATTGAGTTTCATAGATCTAACAGAACATACATATCTATAACTAAAATTATGAAAGCATGTGATTCCTTGCATTGCATAAATTTTTTATATGACTTGCAAGCAATTGTAACTCACTAGACCCCATGTACGTAAAAACATAATAAATAAAAATATTTTTTTACCTCATCCAGAATAATCAGAATAATCGCAACTTTCGGCCATTGAATGAAACTTCCAAATGTGTCTTCGATTTTGACAAAATCTTTATTAACATCAGTTGGGAGAGGAAACTTGAGATACATGTCGTCGACACACGAATCCACCTGCACCTTCATGTGGTCATCTAACAGAGGCACACAGTGCACTGATTCGTCCTTCTTCCACGGCCATACCCTAGCGTTCGCCATCTTGATATGCTTCTCTCCAACTTTACAAGTGAGATAGCAAGGTGAGATTTTATTTACAAGGCAGAAAACTAAAACAGTACCAGAAAACTAAAACAGTACCAGAAAACTAAAACAGTACCAGAAAACCGACTCAGAATTTTATTTACTGGCAGTTACAAGGCATACTATCATGCTAACATTAATAAGTCCAGAAGTAGATTAGAAATTGTGTAAGGTGCAACAAGTAAATATAAGGGGTTTTTGGTACCTGATTTTGGTACCTGATTTATCTATAGCTGATAATTTCTTACAGTGTGCAAATCATGTCAAAAGATTGATAATTTCTTACAGTGTGAGAGAGCGGAGGCAGTCGAGGTAGTGAACGGCCAGTCGGTTCAGTTGATTCAGCGGCGCAGTGAGCGGCGCAGTGAACGGCCAGTCGGTTCAGTGAGCGGAGCGGTTACAGTGTGAGAGAGCGGAGGCAGTCGGGGTAGTGAGCGGCGGCAGTGAACGGCGGAGGCAGTCGGAGGCAGTCGGAGGCAGCGGAGGCAGTCGGAGGCAGTCGGAGGCAGTCGGGGTAGTGAGCGGCGGAGGCAGTCGGGGTAGTTGATTCAGTGAAGGGGTTCAGTCGGTTCAGTCGTGCGCAATGAGCGGCGGCGCAGTGAACGGGTTCGCGGCTGGGTAGCGAGCGGGGTAGCGGAGGCAAGTCCGAGAAGAAAGGGAAATGGGAAGAGAGGGAAATGAAATTGCGGCGAGAGCAGATTATAATACTTCTTCTTTCTGCTTTCAAAATTTAACATTTGGCGAGTTAGGTGGCTGATCGAGAGAGAAACCCGGGAAATGAAATTTTCAGACAAATAAGATCACTGGCTCCGAATTTCATACATAAAATTTCTGTCAAAATAGAAATTTCTGTCTGTTACAAACAGTCTGTGCAGAAAAAAAAAACTTGCATTAATAAATTGTATACATAATTTTATACATAATTTTAACAATAAATTTTAACAATAAATTAATAAATTGATAAATTGGCAATAAATTAACAAAAAGTTTATACATAATTTTAACAATAAATTTTAACAATAAATTAATAAATTGATAAATTGGCAATAAAATTGATAAATTGATAAATTGGCAATAAATTGATAAATTGGCAATAAATTAATAAATTGGCAATAAAATTTTAACAATAAATTAACAAAAATTTCTGTAAAATCAGCATAATTTTATACATAAAATTGGCAAAAAATTAACAAAAAGTACACCTTAAATCCAGAAATATATTGTGTTCCCTTCGTGTGTCAAATTTTACGCTAATGTTTGATCAAATTTCTCCTGCAATAAATATATGTACAACATTAGTTTTATGTAAAATTTAAAGTTCAGATTTAAATTGAATTTAGATATGGAGTACCTTAATAAAATCGCATTTACTAATTAATTAATTCACATATTCTCCATCTTGATGATCATGCCGTAAATAACTTGCATCTTCGATATCATCATTTCTTACTTCGTTAGATGGCACGCCAACAGAGAATGGGGGCGTTTCTTCAAAATGATTGAACTCTTCCTCATCAACCACATCAAGAACACCCACTATGCGTCTTTTACCGTGAAGGACAATATGGTGCTTACTATTGAGGGGATCCTCAACATAGAAGACTTGGGTGGCTTGATTGGCAAGTATGAATGGATCATTCTTATATCCCAATTTTTCCAAATCCACGACAGTAAATCCGTACTTATCCACTTGAACACCCCGGCGGTTATCAACCCATTTACACCGGAATAACAGAATCTTAAATTTGACGTAATCGAGCTCCCATATCTCTTCAATTTGACCATAGTACGAGTTCTTCGCATGTACTGCCCGGGCATCTTTAGATCTGGAGAATTCTTCTGATATAGCTACTAGCGTTACACCACTACTTTGATTGGTGCTTTTTCTGTCTTGTTTTATCGTGTAAAAAGTGTACCCATTGACGTCATATGCTTGGTACGTATTCACAATAATAGTTGGACCTCTTGCTAACCATTTTATAGATTTATCTGCCAATTCCTCCTCGCTTTGTCGAATAACTCTATATTTAATCTATTCTGCGAACTTACTATTATGTTCATTGGTAACCCACCGGTCTCCGTTCGTCGGATTAAGTTCTCTTAAAATGGTTTTATGCTCGTTAATGTATGGAGAGATGTATGTCATGTGTTGTAATACCAACAGGTGTGCTTTTTCATGCAAAGACTTATCAGCCTCGATTGGTTCCAAACCAATGGTTCCTACACCTTCAACCCGGCCCTCATGGCGTGATTTAGGAATACCAATAGGCTGTACATCTGCTATATAACTATTGTAAAATTCAATAGCCTCCTCTGCAATATAACCTTCTACAATACTCCCCTCGGGCCGATATCGGTTTCTTACATATCCCTTCAAGATACCCATGTATCTCTCGAATGAATACATATACCGCAAGAACACAGGACCACAAAGCTTAATTTCATAGACCAGGTGAACAATTAGGTGAACCATGATATCAAAAAAGGTCGGCGGGAAGTATATTTCAAGCTCGCACAAAGTGACGACAACATCACGCTGCAATTCATCCAAACTTTCGGGATCGATAACCTTGCTACAAATTGCATGAAAGAAAAAACAAAGCTTTAAAATTGGTAACCGTACTTTTTCCGGCAGTATACCACGGATTGCAATAGGTAGCATTTGTGTCATCAAAACATGACAGTCGTGAGACTTCATCCCTGTCAATTTTAAATCCTTCATTGACACGAGCTTTTTTATGTTAGCAGAATATCCAGAAGGAACTTTAACACTATGAAGGCATCGACAAAGCCTTCTCTTTTCTTCTTTTGACAAATTGTACAAAGCTGGAGGAAGGTAAGTTCGAGTATTTTTTCCATCTTTGGTCTTTCTCAGTTCAGGTGCAACCTCTCTCCATTTTATGCCCATACTGACCATATCTTTGCGAGCATTTAGTCCATCTTTGGTCTTTTTCGGAATGCCCAACAACAAACTAACTAAGCTTTCACAAACATTTTTTTCAATGTGCATCAAATCAAGGCAATGTCGCACTTGTAATTCCTCCCAATATGGTAAATCCCAGAAAATTGATCTCTTCTTCCAAGTTTCACCTTCCGGGGCTGTTTTTTTCTTAATAAATTTTCCGAATTGAACTTTGATACCTTTAACTCGCAAATACACTTGCTTACAGGTCAGCGGAGAACGAGCCCGTCTAGTCTCAATATCACCATTGAAAGCTTTCTTCTTCTTACGGTATGGGTGATTAACAGGAAGAAACCTACGGTGACCCATGTACACTGTTTTTTTGCAATTTTGTAACCGAATATCAACCGTATCATCTTCACAAACAGGGCAAGCTCTCCTCCCCTTGTTACTATAACCCGACAAATTACCATATGCCGGAAAATCATTTATGGTGCAAAATATCATTGCTCGCAATTTGAAATTTTCCTTACTGTATGCATCCCACACTTGCACTCCATCGCACCATAATTTTTTCAAGTCCTCAATCAACGGTGCTAAATACACATCTATGTCGTTTCCGGGTTGTTTTGGACCTGAAATTAGTAACGACATCATAATGTACTTGCGTTTCATAGTTAACCAGGGAGGAAGGTTATAAATACACAATAAAACCGGCCATGTGCTATGCTGACTGCTCATGTTACCAAACGGGTTCACTCCATCTGAACTGAAACCAAGCCTTAGGTTTCTTGGTTCATCACCAAAATGTTTCTTGAACCTTCTGTCAATATTTCTCCACTGAGGCGAGTCAGCCGGGTGTCTGAGTTTTCCATCTGTTTTTCGGACATCGGCATGCCAACGCAACAACTGCGCATCTTTAGGATTTTTGAACAAACGCTTGAATCTCGGTATCACGGGGAAATACCATATCACTTTTGCTGGAGGTCCTTTTCTATATGTATCATCATTACCGTCAGTTTGACCTTTTCTTTTATAACGAGATTCACCACATATAGGACAAACTTCACATTTTTCGTACTCGTTCCGATACAATATGCAATCGTTCGGACATGCATGTATTTTTTCTACATCTAGACCCATAGGACACAATATTTTTTTGGCTTGATAACATGATCTTGGTAACTCATTCTCATCTGGGAGCATATCTCCTAAGAGTTTTAATAAGGCGGTAAAACTTTTATCACTCCAATTGTTACTTGCCTTTAAATTATACAATTTTAACACAACATGCATTTTTGTAAAATTTTCACAACCAGGAAACAAAGGTTTTTCAGATTCAGCATACAACTCTTGTACATCAATGTCATTTTCATCATCACTAAACATTTCTCCTAAATTGTCATTCGGGTTAAAATTATAATTCACATCCATTTCCTGATCACTATCAACACTGGCATCCTCATCCTCCTGGCCAATCTCAGTATTAGCAGCGGTGCTTGTTTCTCCATAACTCTCTCCATGCCTGATCCAACGTGTATATCGCTCTTTAAAACCACGACGAATCAAATGGTTCTTCACCGTTTCTATAGTGCGAAACCTCTTCAAGTTCAAACAATCTTTACAAGGACACGGAATCGTGTCATCACCCTTTGTCTTCACGTGTTGCTCAGCAAATTTTATGAAACTTTTCACACCGTCTAAATACTCAATGGTATTACGAGCTCCATACATCCAATCTCGATCCATCTGTAATTATAAAAATAATTAGGTAAGAGGTCATGAATGGCTCTTAAAATTACAATTTGGGGCTTACATAGGGTCGGTGCACAATCCTAACCCACTCTTTGAATGCTTTGTCTCAGTAGTGAGCACATGTCAGCGGGATTTGGTATTTAAGAAAAATTCGGCAGCATTTCCCCTTTGTTCCCCAAGTACGCGTAAAAATCACATCCGTTTGGAGATAAAATCCAATACGTACTCGTGGGAACAATTAAGGACAAATGCTACCACATTTTTCTTAAATACCAAATCCGCTGACATGTGTTCACATCCTAAATGAGACAAAACATTCAAAGAGCAGTCCCAACAGGGAACTATTCAAAATTAATCTCTATTGGATTAATTTTGAACGGGCATCGACCTAAAAGGCATACTAAATGTTCAAGGCAAATTGGATAGATCGCACAATACAATAATACTAAGCTACAAACTATTTCATATATAATTGGGTTGAAATTAGGACATACCAATCAACATAAAGCCATTAATCTAACCCATTAACAAATTTAATTAAATTTACCTTCTCTTTTGAAGTAGTACAATCTCCTTTGAGCATCCAGAAATAAAACAAGGCGTACAATCTCCAAATCTCTTATAAGCACCGCTACAATTTGCAAATTACAAATTTTAAATTTTAAAGACATAATTCAAACTAAATCAACCAATTGTAACTTCGAGAATAAAGTGAAATAGTTAGAAGCAAGCAATTACCATAAGCACCAATTTAAGTTTTTTTGAAGGTTAAAGGCGTAGCCCTTAACATTTTATATTAAAAAGGAAAAAGTTTAGTTACATCGCCTCTAAAGTCTGAATTACTCCCTAGTACTAATATTTACAACAATACTAATATTTACCATAAGCACCAATTTAAGTTAGAAGCAAGCAATTACCATAAGCAAGCAATTACCACAAGCAATTACCATAAGCACCAATTACCATAAAATGAAATAGTTGTAACTTCGAGACATAATTCAAACTAAACCAAGCAATTACCATAAGCACCAATTTAAGTTTCTTAACAAACCAACTATTTAGTTGTCTAAAATAGAAAGAAAAAAAAAGTTACATCCTTTCCAACTTTAAGATAAGTTAATACTAGCCTACGGGCAAAAGCTTTAAAAGAAAAAAAAAAGATGAGTTAATACGTATATTAGAATTTCTTATTTAAAGAGGTTATGCATAATATCGACACAAATTTTATTACTCAAATGGATTATGCATCAAATAATGTAGTCTCATATATGAAAGATGTAATGTTTCCAACTGGACTGCTCTTGTTTATCCTCTAAGAATAACAGAGTATAAGCCCCCCACCCTAAAAAAAATTAAAAATAAAATAAACAATGCCACAACATGAAGACATGAATTTCTATTCATTTATTGCTTATCAAATTATACTTTGCCAATAAATGTACAATTGTTAAAGGGACAAAGGCAGCTCAAAATATGCTACCCTTGTGAAAAGTGGAAAATACAGAAGAAAAAAATAACACAAAAGGATAACCTATATGATAATTTAGGGTTTAGTTTTCAGACAGCAATCTGAGGAGGCAGCATACCTGGCCTTATCAATTGAAATAGTTAGAAGGAAAATGAAATAGTTACCTGGCCGTATCAATCTGATGAGGAGGCAGATATTCTCTTTTTCAAGGAAAGTTGAAGGAAAGTTGAGAGTCGAGGGTGGTCGTAGATCGCAAAGAATAACCAATCGCAAAGAATAACCAATAGTCGAGGGTGGTCGTATCTCTTTTTCAAGGAAACGAAAACAGAAAGGGAAGTTGTTTAGAAGTTAGAGGAACCTCTCAGAAGAGCGATATGAAATTTTACGAGCTGCTGATCGAAAGAGAGACCGGGTAAAGGAAAGCTATTTAGAGGTTAAAAAGAAAATTCACCGACGGTGCCACCCAAAAACCGTCAGTAAAAGCTCCAACACCGTCGGTTACAGTATAAACCGACGTTAACCTAGGTCATTTATCAATTACAACAGAGAGCAACACCGGCTGTTTTATTAAACAAACCGATGGTGTAGGGTGTTAACCAACACCGACTGTTTTTTTCAAAACAGTCAGTGTTGGAGACATATTAACACCGATTGTTCTTGATAAAAACCGTCGGTGTAGATAGTGAGCAACACCGACTGTTTTGTGAAAAACAGTCAGTGTTGGAGAAAACTCTACACCGACTGGTTTTTAGACAAAACTGTCGGTGTAGGTAGTGAGAAACACCGATTGTTTTTAAAAATGAACAATCGGTGTTGGTGACTCTTCAACACCGACTGTTTTTTGAGGAAAACAGTCGGTGTAGGATATGTCAACACCGACGGTTTTTTTAAAAACAGTCGGTGTTTCTTCACTGACGGTTTTGTCTAATTGAACAGTCGGTGTTGTCCTTCTTCTTATTTGCAATTTTAGCCGCAGTCTCTACACCGATTGTTACATATTAAAACAGTCGGTGGTTGAGGGTCGGTGTAGGGGTTTTTTGTACTAGTGTATGGATGTCAGTATCGAGTTGATTAGCACTATCCTTCCTGCAATAGAAAGATGCTTTGCAGCCTAACCCGCGAGGCGCATGCTCATCCTGTGGATCAGTGGTAGAAACGCTGATATTGGCAATCTTTTATTTGATAATGGGAGACCGAGGTATGTGAAGGGAAAGCTTCCTAGTTTGCATCCAAGTATATTCGCGAGCTCATGCTGTTCCTCCTGAGCTCCTTGAGAGATTAGTAATTCGGACTTTGTCAGGTTGACAGATAATCCAGATACCTTTCCAAATACCAGGAGCATAATCTGCAATGCCTGCAATTGTTGAACTTCGGGCTTCACAAAAAAGAGCGCGTCATCAGCATAGAGTAAACATGGTGTCATATCCTGGAAAGGCATTCGCAATGCTTGCATGTCTGTAAGTTTTTGTGCGTATCGAGCAAGAAAGTCAATTGCAAGAATGAACAAAAGCGGTGAGAGGGGATCTCCTTGTCTGACCCCACGCTTTAACGTGATCTTTTTCCCGAGCAGACCATTTATCATGACTTGTGAAGAACCTGTTAAGACTGTGTTTTCTATCCAGGATATCCAATCATTCGGAAAGCCCTGGTGGCGCATGACATCCACGATGAATTGCCAACTGACCGTGTCAAATGCTTTTGCGAAATCGACCTTAAAAATGGCAACCGGAAGCTTAATCCGTTTGGCTCTATGTAGGATGCATTGCGCGTAGATGTAGCTTTCTGTGATCTGTCGATTTTTTTGGAATCCTGTTTGTGCGTTGTGAAGCAGTTTGGGTAGTTTGTGTTGTAACCGGTTTGCTAGCACCTTAGAAAAAATCTTTTGAACCCCATGTAGAAGGCTTATGGGGCGGTAATCGTGAACCGTACTAGGAGCTGGCTTTTTGGGCAGCAGGACAATGTAGGAACTATTCAAGGATGTCAATGGTTCACCTTTTGTTGTTGTGTTTTGGTATACGGAACACAGGTCTGGTGCTATGATATCACAAAAAAATTTGTAAAATTCGTCCGAGAAACCGTCCGGTCCGGGGTTCTTGTGGTTAGGCCATTGATAAATGGCCTCCTTTACTTCGTGTAGTGTGATAGGCATTGTCAAACTGCCCAAGTCTGACAGTTCCTCCGATATTGGATATAGGTTATTCCACTGTATGTATGGCATCGTGTGAGAGTGCGTACCTATTAAGCTGACATAGTGATTGAAGAAATCCTTTGCCTTGGAGGTCTGATCCGAGCATGTTTTTTTTTGTTATTTGCACATTGTACTACAATCTGCAGTGAGAGAATGAAGGTTAAATATTTTATTGTAGAAAACGAAAATTATATAATTAACCTTCGACAAGTGATATTATAAATTTTCAAAATTTGAATTCAAACTTTAAAAATCCAGGTCAAATATCCAAAAAATCATGTGCATGAGAACTCATTGAAATCATGGATCCGTATCCTCTCAGGTACCTGACTCAACACAATTGAAACGGACGGAGTCAGATTTATTCTCAGCCGGTGCTTGTTCGGATACATATGCAGTATTATTTGTGCTTTGAGATTCGTGCCAAGTTGAAAATAATAATTTTGAGCCGTCTGATTTAATTGTATTCCGTCCGGTAAGGGGATGTGAATTCATGATAGAGCATCACAAGGCTATGACACGTGTATCAGCAAACAATCTATAAATTTTGTGTCGTTATAATATTATCTATTGTTACATAATATATCGCTAACTTGTAGAGTGTTGTTTACAGAAAATCTAAGAAAAGAAAACTAGTGTGGTCATGTTTATTTTCATAATTATTTGTTTACACTATGTAGATTGTTATATTCTCATAATATTGTGGTGAATTTTATAATCGTACATGCACCAAAGTAATGAATAAAATGAATTGTGTGTGAAAACTATTATTTATATCTTTTTATTGTATTATTTCAATTTGTCATGTTGTTCATCTTAAATTGTTAGTCACTATGATATATAATTTGATAAAGATAATATGTTTAATAAAAGTCTACAATTTTTTATTTTAGATATAAGAGTAAATCAAATGATAATACAATTTCTTACCTTAATCGGGCATATTTGATTGATTTGGACTTCCAACAACTACAATTTCTTCTTGCGGTTGCTTCTCTCCCTCTTCCTGAAGTTGTTTATCAGAATAGTTAATCACAACTTCGGCAACAGGTCCTGAGATGGGTCAGTACTCATAGAATTGATGATTGTCATTTCTGATTTCACTACACCAAATTTAGTCTTTTGCAGCAACATATTCCAACTAATAAATAATTAGTGGCATTAAATTAATAAAATTGCTACTAGATTAATTAATTGTAATAAAATGTATTTATTGCAACAAATTAATTATTATTGCCGGCTTTTTATTAATACCCAAAAAAAAGAACTTAATAAATCTGCCTCGATGGTAAATTTTTATTAAAAATGCCCTAACCGCCTCCTCCTGGTGCGGTCCAGAATCCATAGCAGACCGCCTCCTCGCTGGGCAGTCCACTATGCATAGCAGACTGCCCTCTTCTGTGCGGTCCACTTTTTTTTTTTAATTTGTTTTAATGTTTTAATTTGTTTTAATATTTTATAATATGGTATATTTATTTGTTTGAATGTTTTATATTTATTTGTTGTAATGATTTATATGATATATATTTATTATTTGTTGACGATTATTTTTATATGTTATGTAATTGCCGATTACTTATTTGTTTTTTATATAATTGGTTATTGTTTTATATTTAGTTGTTAATGTTTTAATTTTTTTAATGTTTTAATGTTTTATATTTATTTGGTTAATGTTAGAAATTGGTTTTTCCGACTAGATAAACAACAAAACTAGATAATCTAAATGGTAAGTCTACAACATGAAACATAACAGTCCAAATATGAAATATAATAATCCAAGCATAAAATACTAGAAATCTATCAAACTAAAAAAAACATAAAACCCTAACGACTAGGACGAGGGCAATGACCGGAGAGCTCCAACCTAGGAGGTGGACGGCGGTCCCTCTGCGGCACCACACGCTTCTGGTGCTACGTGTAGCATAGAGGGCCTCTGTGCTACGGTTCAATATTTGAGTTTTCAAAATCCTAACGGTCGATCCGAACCGTTCAACATGATCTCCATATGAATATGTACTTGCAAACCAAATTTTACATTTTTTAGAATTTTTGTACTATTTTTTTAGATAGGTAGAAAAAACACTTAAATAGAATGTACATAATTTTCAGATCAAGTGATTTTCTACCTATCTAAAAAAATAGTAAAAAAAATCTAAAAAATGTAAAATTTGGTTTGCAAGTGCATATTCATATGGAGATCATGTTGAACGGTTCGGATCGACAGTTAGAATTTTGAAAACTCAAATATTAAGCCGTAGCACGGAGGCCCTGTATGCTATGCACGTCATATTAGCAATTTATGAGGAGGGATCAAGTTACAACAAATTTGAGTTACAACAAAGTTACAACAACCATTTTTTTCATTTTCAAAGTCCAAATCGTCGATCCAAACCGTTCAACATGATCTCCAAGATCAAATTTTACATTTTTTTTAATTTTTTTTACTATTTATTAAGTATTTTACAAACAATAGTCATATTCAGACCATTTAATTTTGTACCCATCTTAATAAATAGTAAAAAAGTTCAAAAAAATGTAAAATTCACTACTACAAAAACTGGCTTTGTACACTGCACATTGTACACGGATTTGGCAATTATATTAAAAACAGTGTACCAAATATGAGTCCAAAAGATCTGCACGATTTCTACACGGATAATTAGTTAATAATCAGTGTAGAATTATTAGAGAGAGCTACACGGTTTATTAGAAACCACAAATCCGTGTGTAAAGAAGTGGGTGTGCAAATAATTGAGAGAGCTACACGGTTTATAACTAAATATCCGTGTAGGAACATTACACACGGCTTTTTGATAATATAGCCGTGTAGAATTCTTATAATTGTACACGGATTTATAACTAAATAGCCGTGTAGAAATAGTTGGAGAGCTACACGGATTTATAACTAAATAGCCGTGTATAATAGTGTAGGGTTTTTATCTCTTCCCTTCCAGAGCGCCGTTTTGATCAAGTCTTTTAGTTAATACATCTCGAACTGAGCTTTTTATTTCTGCGAATTGATCGAGGCCAGCAGCTGAGATCTGAGATCTTTGAATTAAGTTTGTATTTTCTCCTCTCCATCTTTCTAAGGTTAGTAATATGTATTTAAATCATTTTCTTCCTCTAATTTTCTGTTATTTAGGCTTATTTAATTAGGTCATTTCATGCATGCTTGAATTCTTAATTTTAGATGTAATTAATTAGTGTATTGTGGTCCAATAACCGACCTTTAGATGCTTTTAGGTCCATGCCCGTTCAAAATTAATCCAATAGGGATTAATTTTGGATAGTCCCCGTTTTGGGACTGCTCTTTGAATATTATGTCTCATTTAGGATGTGAACACATATTAGCGGGATTTAATTAGTATTTGAGGAAAGTTCGACAGTATTTTCCCTTATTGCTCCTACGAGTATGTGGTTTGTACACATACTTGGGGAGTTAAGGGGAAATGCTGCCGAATTTTTCTCAAATACTAATTAAATCTCGCTAATATGTGTTCACATATGAAACATAATATTCAAAGAGTGGGTTAGGATTGTAAACCGGCCCTTTGTAAGCCCAAAATTTTGTACACGAAGGAGAATGTTGACCATGCATGATTAATTGATCAAATCATTTTTTTAATTTAATTTACAGATGGATCGAAGCTGGATGTATGAAATGCGACGTGACAGTGAAGAATATTTGGTTCGCGTTGATGAGTTTATAAAATTTGCTGAGAGTTATAGAGTGGAGAAAAAAGAAGAAGACATTTTATGTCCTTGTAAAGATTGTAAAAATTTATTAAGATTTTTGGACATCGAAGAAATTAGAGCTCATTTGATTTGTCGGGGATTTAAGAAGAGATATACATGTTGGTTCATGCATGGTGAGAAATTTGGGGAAAATAGTAGTGCCAATAAAGATTGTAATCGTGAATTGAATGATGAGAATGTTGGAATTTCTGATAATTTTGAACTTGATTGGAACGAGGATTATGAGAGTGCCGAATATTCTGATATTAACGTCGAACCCGAAAATGACGATGATGAGATGGAGAGGAATTTGGATGAAAATGTAGAACACGAGTTTACTGAAAATTTGGAGGATATGTTACGTGATGTGGAAGATGAAATTAGTGATAAAAATTATGATAAATTTCAAAATTTGTCTAATGAATCCAAGAAGCCGTTGTATCCCGGGTGTACCAAATTTACAAAACTGTCAGCTGTGTTGAAATTATTAAACTTAAAAGCAGACAATGGTTGGAGCGACAAGAGTTTCACGTCCTTATTACAGCTTTTAGGAGAAATGCTCCCAGATAACAACGAGTTACCCGGTACAACATATCAGGCAAAGAAGTTGATATGTCCAATGGGGTTGAAGATCGAAAGAATACATGCATGTCCGAATGACTGTGCATTGTATCGTAACGAGTACGAGGCCATGCATGTCTGTCCTAAATGCGGTGTTTCACGATATAAACGTCGTAAGGACCAGGACACTGATGATTGTAACGAGGACACAAGTAGCCGACCTCCGGCTAAGGTGTTGTGGTATTTGCCGATAATACCGAGATTCAAACGGTTGTTTGCGAATTCCAAAGATGCAAAATTATTGCGCTGGCACGAAGAAGAGCGCAAAAATGACGGTAAACTAAGGCACCCGGCTGATTCTCCTCAATGGAGAAACATTGACAGACATTTCAAAGAATTTGGTTCTGAAACGAGGAACCTTAGGATTGTGGTGAGCTCAGATGGAATGAGTCCGTTTGGAAGTATGAGCAGTCGGCACAGTACTTGGCCTGTTCTTTTATGCATCTACAATCTTCCTCCTTGGTTGTGCATGAAACGCAGATATATAATGATGTCATTACTAATCCAAGGACCCAGACAACCCGGAAATGACATAGATGTATATCTCGCACCATTAATCGAGGACCTCCAAAAATTGTGGCGTGATGGCGTCCCGGTGTGGGATGCGTATATGAAAGAGACCTTTAACTTGCGGGCCATGGTGTTTTGCACCGTAAATGATTTCCCCGCGTACGGGAATTTGTCGGGTTACACTTGTAAAGGAGCAAAAGCGTGCCCGATCTGTGAAGATGACACGCAGGTGCTGAGGTTGAAAAATTGTCAAAAGAATGTATTCATGGGGCATCGTAGGTTTCTTCCTATTAATCACCCATATCGTAAGAAGAAGATGGCATTCAACGGGAAAATTGAGCTTGGAGTGGCTCGTCATCCATTAGACGGGGAGAGTGTCTTCGAACGGGTAAAAAACATTGATGTTGTTTTTGGAAAGTGCGCCAAAGCACTACCGAAGAATATTTGGAAAAAGAGGTCCATATTTTGGGAGCTACCGTACTGGAAATATTTAGAAGTGAGGCATTGCCTAGATGTCATGCATGTCGAAAAAAATGTCTGTGACAGTTTAATTGGTTTATTATTGAACATTCCGGGGAAGACGAAAGATGGTATTAAAGTGAGAAAAGACATGGTAGAGATGGGAATACGACCCGAGCTCGCACCGCAGGAGAAAGGGAAGCGCACATACCTACGCCCCGCACTGTGCACAATGTCAAAGAAAGAGAAAACAAGCTTCTGTGAATGCCTCAATGGTATAAAAGTCCCATCAGGAATTCGGCGAAGTAGTCAAGCATCCGGCACGTGGGGCGCCTTAGACGATTTGGATAATCTCAAGGTAATCAATACTTCTTCATAATCTAAAGGTATTTAAAACCTGTTTGCAACCTTGTTGGACAATATCGCATCACTAAAATAAACAACTTTCCTATAAATTTGCAGGACCCCAGAGCATGCGACCTCATCCTGCGGAATGGCAGTGTTTCTCTGATCGTTGCTAAGGGCGTTGTACATCCACTCGCCAAAAGTGTACACAATACTCAGCTAAGACCCGACCATGCATGCGTGCAGGTTGAGTTAGTCGTGGATGGATGGCAGCGCGTACCCCTTCCTGTCCCTACCGACGAAGCGCTTGTGCTTGATGACGCACGGATGTCATTTGTCCAATGGCCCAAGAGTCAGATTGTTTTGGATCAGGTAATCCATAAAAAAATTCATTTATTTTGTTACATTCAACTCATTTTTTTTGAAATACTAGAATAATACATCTATAACTTGATACAGACACGAGGAGATGATGTTACCGGTACGACTCTCTCACCGGTACGTCAGGAGGTGGCTTGCGATGTCGCGCCTGACGCGCCACAATCACCGCCCCGTTCTATGGTCACAGAAGAAGAATACAGCCGTTTGCCCAATGATTTGCGCCTTCTCCACGACTACTTGATGACGGCGCCCGACGGCATGGAGGCTATCGTCATCCCTGTCCCACCTGGGATGTTTCTACACGAAGGCAGGGAGCTCCTGCTGTCGTTCAGAGACTTCAAGGACCTCTTCCACCACTCGTCATCCGACAAATGGCTCGATGTTTCACACATCACCATTTTCCTCATGTTAGTGATATTAAAATATTTTCATTATTGTATAGAACTCAAATATATATTCTAATTACAATATGATGAGTTTTCAGGAAGCTAGTCCGAGACTGTGATGAGATGGTTGAAAGGAAGAACTTGTGCGTGTTTCTGGACCCCGAGAAAGTGAGTGGTACGGCAGCGACATATTATCCGGATATGGCTATCGAGTACATGTGTTCTGCGATGCATCGTGCTAAGGCGGAGGAGAAGAAATTCATTCTCATGCCATACCACGAGGGGTTAGTTCTAATCTTAACTTATGTGTTGTTTATATTTTAATTAAAGAATTGTATAAAGTGTTATGAATATAATGGATGGTCCATTCATGTTGTAACTCTCAATATTAATCCTCATTTACTTCTCCACTACCCCACTACCATTAGAATTTATATCCCACTAGTATTTGGAATTTAATCTCTTCTTTATTATTGTAATGGCTTTTCATTTACAATTTGTGGCCTATAAATAGAGGCATTGTAATCTTGTATTGTACACATGAGAAATATATGAATAAAGAGATAGCCATGCTTTACATTTCCTTCATCTTGTTTTTGTTTGTTTACTTTTATTTATAATACGTTATCAGCACGAGAGCTCTACTAGTTGAAAATTCAAGGTAAATTTTTCATATTTTAATTATGTTATATTTTATAATATATTATGATAATATTCTGTTTTATATTATGTTATTCTTTTACATTATTTTGTGTTAAACATAAATTATGACCCGAAGTCATCTTAGTATAAATTATGTTAATATAATGGCCTGAAGTCATATGAATAACTTGTATCAAAGTTAATGTTATGTTTATTTTATAATTTCAAATGACATCTAGCCATTTTTTAATAATAAATTTTCAATTTTATCAATTGGCTTGAAGCTATTTTAGTAATTTATCAATTGGCCCGAAGCTCAATTTTAAGATTCAATTATTAAAGCTCAATGTGATCATAAAGTTTTGTCAATTGACCCGAAGTCATAAACATAAAGAAAAACTTGTGGCATATTTTATTCATAAAATTGAGATAGTTGAATATATGGCCCGAAGCCATAAACCGAAAGATAATTTTGTGACATATTTTATTCATAAAGTTAAGATAGTTTAATATTTGTGGTACCATCTCGAAGTTCAATAAATTTATTTTAAAAAATGATATTTCTTAGTAATTAAGTTATCAATTTATATATATTTATTTTAAGATATTTAGTATGATTCATATAATTTTATATGAAATGCAACTTTATAATTTAATTTTCTGGAAGAAGATTTAAAGAAATCTTTCTAAAGAAGATATATATGATGTACACAAATTAGTTTGAGAAGATTTATATGATGTATAAATTTTATATGATGTTCACATTATTATTATTTTTTCAATAATTTAATCTTCTCGAAGAAGATTTTAAAAGATATTAAGAGGATTTTTCTGAAGAAGATTTCAAGAAACAACAATGATAGGATGCACTAAATTTATATGTTCATATTACTTTTTAGTCTAATAATTAAATTTTCTTGAAGAAGTTTTCAGAAATATAATTTTTCTTACTTCTAATACGGCCTATAAATACTAGTTTTAGAAATAACTCCTTTAAAGTCCTTGATTCTCAAACAAAATGTACATTAAAATATGCATTACACATGTCAAAGTATTTCAAAATTTCTATTTTTTTTATTTCATAACTATTTGATAATTTTTGTTGGATAATTTTTTTTATGATATTAAAAAATTAGGAATTTTATGAGAAATTAAAGGGTCTCAGTTCAAATTAATAAAATAAAACAATTGCAGAACTATTTTAAAATTACAATTTAATAAATTATAATAGTACAGTTGCTCTCTCTCTTATTTACATTTGATATCCCTATGTAATAATAATTATATATTATAATGAGATTTGTGTTCTAGCTACATGTACCATTCTGTGATACAATAAATGACTAGTTAAAAATTGTTTCATTGATCTAGCTGCATGTAATTATAGTATGGTAATGTATAATTATAACCAAAGATTAAGGTAGTGGTCCAGTGAAAGAGGACCATAAATGTACCTCTTATACTTAGTGTTATTGTTATATATTTTAATATGTAAAGTGTTTAAATTGAATATTTTTTTTTATCAAAGTACAACATTCGAGAATACTACATGGGAAGTTTAAACAATTTACTCGGGATATAAAGCGCCATGTAGAAACTGAAAATAAATCTGCTGTGATTCTCGGGGAATCACATGATCCTGCGATCTGATATGAATTATTGATCTTTCTCGAGATACATGCATAATTTTTTTTTTCTTTTCTAAATTTATTCCTTGGAATTGAAAAAAAAAAAGGTAATTACAATTGTTATTATTATTTTTGTTATTGTGGTGTTATTTTTTTTTGTATTAATTGTAATTGCTGATTGAAGGCTCCAGAAGAGCTATCTTATTGTTATATGGAGAAATACAAATTTATATTGATGATGTATTATATTATTCTAAGTCTCAAAGAAATTTGTTAAGTTTTAAAGATATTTGCTGAAATAGATATCAAGTTGAGACAACCAATGAAAAAATTGTTGAATATTTATAAAAATTTGCTTAATCTCACATGAAAAAAAAAATGCATATTAGAAAAATTGCTTATGTTTTCCTCCAAATTGTACTACACATATATTAGTACAATTGAAGCACATGTGATTGTAAACCTGAAGTTTACAAATAAAAATATGTTCATAGTTTGGCATGACCGGTTGGGCCATTCCGGATCAATAATGATGCGAAAAATAATAGATAATTAATGTGGACATTCATTAAAGAACCAGAAGATTCTTTAATCTTATGAATTTTTATTTGTTGATTTCATTTCTAGAACGTATAGAAGATGATATTTGTAGACCAATATATTCACCATGTGAACCATTTAGATTTTTATGGTTATAATTGATGCATCAATAGTGTGGTCACATTATCAACTCGCAACCTGACGTTTGCAAGATTATTTGCTCAATTGATTTGATTAAGAGCATAATTTTATGATTATTCAATTAAGAAATTACGTCTAGACAATGTTAATGAATTTATTTCTTAGACAATGCATGTTTATTAGAATTGATGTTGTACATCATGTAGCTTATGTTCATACACAAAAATGAGAACTTGTTATTTTGCATGCAACAACACTAATTCGCATCATGCCAACAAGCTATTATAAAACTTCCCCTTTATAATTGGTTTTTGGTCACATACATAATATTTCCCATATAAGAATTTTTGAATGTGCGATATATGTTATAATTGCTCCACCAGAACGCACTAAAATGGGACATCAAAGAAAGTTGGGAATTTATATTGAATTTGAATCTCCATATGTAATAAAGTATCTAGAACCATTGATGGTAGATTTATTCACGGCTAGTTTTGCCGATTATCATTTTGATGAATTAATATTCCAACTTTAGGGGGAGAAAAACAATCAGCTGGGAAAATATATTAGTTGGAATGGATTATCATTGTCTAATTTAGATCCTCATATATGTGAACTAGATGTTTAAAAGATAATTCATTTGGAACGATTAGTTAATCAATCGCTAGACGCATTTACAAAGAAAGTGACCAAATCACATGTACCAGCTGCTAATGCTCCAATTAAAGTCGATGTCCCTGTTGGATACACTAATGAAATTATAACACGCATAAAGTGTGGAAGACCAATTGGTTCCAAAGATAAAAATCCTCGAAATATAAAAGGAGCAAAGAATGAAAATGGTCAAGTCGAGGATATGATAATTTCAGATAAAACTCTAGAAGAGAATCAAATTATAAGTAATATTGGAGTTCCAGCAGAAACTCAGGTATCTGAAATTCATGAAAATAAAGAGATCTCGATAAATTATATTATGAATGGAATAAAATGGAACCGAGATAAAATTGATATCAATAATATTTGCATATAATATAGCGCTAAATATAATGAATAATGAGGATCATGACTCGAAGTCTATTAAAGAATGTCGATAAAGAAATTATTGGCTAATATAGAAAGGTGCAATTGAGGCAGAGTTAAACTCTCTTGAAAACGAAAAGTTTTTTTTTTGGCCTGTAGTTCCAATACCTAAAGGTGTAAAACCAGTAGGATATAAATGAGTATTTATGCTAAAATAAAATAGGATAGGTGAAATTTTGAGATATACTCATCTGTGGTGGATGTAACAACTTTTCGATACTTAATTAGTCTGGCAGTACATGAAGGGCTTGATTTGCGTCTAATGGATGCTGTTACAGCCTATTTATATGGCTCGCTTGATAATGATATATATAGGAAAATTCCTGAAGGATTTAAGATGCCTGAAGCATGTAATTTAGGTTCTCGAGAACATTATTCAATTAAATTGAATAAATCTTTATATGGATTAAAGAAATTTGGACGCATATGGTATAATTGTCTAAGTGAATATTTATTGAAACCTGGATATAATAATGATACGATCTGTCCATAAAAAGATATGGAAATGATTTTGTTATAATTGCAGTTTATGTTGACGATCTAAGTATCATTGGAACTCCTGAAGAGCTTCCAAAAGCAATAAATTATTTAAAGAAAGAATTTGAGATGAAAGATCTTAAGAGGACAAAATTTTGCGTTGGATTTCAAATTGAACATTTAAAAATGACATTTTTATGCATTAAGAAAATTATATTGCAAGAGTGTTGAAACAATTTTATATGGATAAAATCACATCCATTGAGCACTCTGATGGTTGTAAGATCATTAAATGTGAATAAATATCTTTTTAGACTTTGAGAAAGTGATGAAGAACTACTTGGTCCTGAAGTACCATATCTTAGTACAATAGTAGCATTTATGTATATTGCTGGACATACAAGATCTGATATATCATTTGCTGTAAATTTATTAGCAAGATATAGTTCTTCTCTCACACAAAGATATTGGAATGAAATTAAACATATATTTCGCTAACTCTGAGAAATTTCAGCAATACACGAAGCAAGCTGAGAATGTGTTTGGTTAAGATCTATGATTCAACACATTCGTCAGACATGTGGTTTGTCTTTTGGAGAAATGATCCTGACGAGCATATATGAAGATAATATTGCATATATTACTCAATTAAAGGAAGAATACATTAAATGAGATAGAACAAAACATATTTCACCAAAGTTCTTTTTCACACATGATCTCCAAAAGGATAATGTTATTAATGTTCAACAAATCTATTCAAGTGAGAATCTAGCAGATTTATTCACTAAGACACTCCATACTTTAATATTTGAAAATGTGATCCGTAATATTGGAGTTGGTCGACTTAAAGATCTTGATTAATGTTGTCATGAGGGGGAGTTAATATGCATTACATTTTCCTTTACCATGGTTTTTCCCACAGGGTTTTCCTGGTGAGGTTGTAGTTGCGTTTTAAAAGAATAATGTACTCTTTTTCCTTCACTAGGTTTTTATCCCATAGGGTTTTTCCTAGTAAGGTTTTAATGAGGCATATTCTTATGTAATGGACATCCAAGGGGGAGTGTTATGAATATAATGGATGGTCCATTCATGTTGTAACTCTCAATATTAATCCTCATTTACTTCTCCACTACCCCACTACCATTAGAATTTATATCCCACTAGTATTTGGAATTTAATCTCTTCTTTATTATTGTAATGGCTTTTCATTTACAATTTGTGGCCTATAAATAGAGGCATTGTAATCTTGTATTGTACACATGAGAAATATATGAATAAAGAGATAGCCATGCTTTACATTTCCTTCATCTTGTTTTTGTTTGTTTACTTTTATTTATAACATAAAGGAATTAAAAGTTAAACATAAAAAAATGAAATCACACCATCAATCATAGCAAATACTCGTGTGACTTTTATATGCTAAAGTACTATAATTCTTCTCCTCGATCCAACAGCAAACATTGGTGCACGATTCTCATTGTGCCGTACTTAAGTGTGGGCATAATTATTGATTCTTGTAAGCCAAAAGGATGGACCGCGGCTGCCAAGTGCAAAGTTATCTTGCCTTTTGTGAATAAGTAAGCAATAATAATTCTATAGGTTTGCATTTCTTTCAATCATATCAAATTATAAAATTGCTAATTACATTCACTCACTTTTGTAAGGGCTTTTGTGAAATATATTAAAGAGGGAGGATCAGATAGCACGGGCCCGGGCAAGAAAAGCAAGTTGAATTGGAAGTACATGTTGGTGAGCACACTTTATGAGTTAGAAATTTCATATCTTGTTAAAAAAATTATTGTCATTCTAACAAATGCCGCTAAATGTAAATTTCAGAGCCCGCAACAGAAGGAGGGTTGGGAATGCGCTTATTACACGATGATATTCATGTTTGACTTTGTCGAAAGAATACAATTCGAATTCCCAAAAGCGGTATGTACTTCATATGAATTTCCTATATAATAAGCAATTGATATCTACCTTTTCTGAAATACTAACTATTATCAAATTATAATTTTGTAGAATGTGACAAAGCAAGATCATTACACTTGGGATCAGATCGACGATGTGCGGTGCATGTGGGCAAGGTGGTTTGCCATTGAATTTTGTAATCCTCGATATGGATTTGCATAGATTAATTTGTAATAAAAATATGTTTCAAATGAATTTATTGCTATATGAATTTTGTATAAATTTAGTATATGAATTTCTTGCTAATTAATCTGTTTCGAATGAATATTTGTATTTCTGTTGAAAAAAATTGGCTAGCAAAGCTGGAGGCTAGCCCAAAAACAAAATATACAAAAAAAAAGGTATTTATACACGGCTATTTAACAGTGGTCCGTGTGCAATACTAATCATACACGGTTTTTTTGTTAAAAAACCGTGTATGATAGCCTTGCTGGAGGCGTAATACAAAAAATCTAAAACTATTTGTACACGGATATTTACCAAAAGTCCGTGTATAATAGCTAAGAGAGCTACACGGATTTTTAAAACAAAGCCGTGTAGAAAGAGGAATCGTACACTGTTATTTAGTTGATATCCGTGTAGCTCGCTAGGTCTTTGTACACGGTTAATTAGGGAATATCCGTGTAGAAATCATCATAATCACACACGGTCAAATATCCGTGTGTAGTTCCTGACCTATTCATACACCCTGGCTTTAAACACAGCAGGAAATCCGTGTAGCTCTTCCATTAATGTCCGTGTGTAATCTGTTTTTCTGTAGTAGTGATTTGATCTGCAGGCACATTTTATTGAGATAATCATGTTGAACGGTTTGGATCGACGATTTGGACTTTAAAAATGAAAAAAATGGTTGTTGTAACTTGATCCCTCCTCTATATATATATATATATATATATATATATATATATATATGAGTATGGCTAACGCGCTTCCTCTAGTATATCAACAATATGCTTTCGGCATTCAAAATCTATTTGAATCGACTTCAAACGACAAATTCAAACCGTTCAAACCAATGTCCTTAACGAGAGCTTCATTTCCGTATAAAAAATTTTAATTTTTGAATTTATTTACCATAAATTCAAGCGGTTAAAATATGAAGGATTTTGTGTGCATTTTAATGCCCTATTTTGCTCATTTATTTGACCGCTTGACTTGATAGTAAATAAATTTGAAAATTAAAAAAATTTATAAGGAAACGAAGCTCTCGGTAAGGAGATTGGTTTGAATGGTTTGGATTTATCATTTGAAGCCTATTCGATAGATTTTAGAGACCAGAAGCATATTGTTGATATACTAGAGGAAGTTAGCCGTACTCTATATATATATATATATAGGAGTTGGCTATCACTACTACAGAAATGGTCATTGTACACTGCACATTGTATACGGATTTGACAATTTTATATAAAAACCGTGTGATATTGTAATTTTTTGGAAGCCCGAAATATCTGTGGGATATATTACACGAATATTTATTAAAGAATCAGTGTAGAAAGCCTTGAGAGAGCTACACGGACGTTTATCAGGAATTGTAAACGGATTATTGTTTAACTAACAGTGTAGATAGCCATGAGAGAGCCACACAGATATTTATGGTGAGAACCGTGTAGAAATATGCGAAATGCACACGGATGTTTGTTTAAACAACAGAGTAGAAATCTTTGACAGAGCTACACGGCTGTTTACATAATAATCCGTGGAGAAATTCTATTGTAGGGTTTTGATTATCGATAAAGGCCTTCTCCTTCCAGCGCCGTTTGGATCAATTAATACTCTCTCTCTCTGTATACGAATTGGTCTGATTTTTGCGCACAAGGAGGCCGGATCTGAGATCTTTGAAGTTAATTTGTATTTCTCCTCTCTATCTTGCTAAGGTTAGTCGTGTATATATTTCTCTTTTCTTCCTCTAATTTCCTGTTACTTGTTATTGCTTATTTAGGTCAATTAGTAATTAATGCATGCATGCTTGATTTGTTGAGATAATGTAAATAATTAGTATATTAAATAGAGTGATGCATGTATAATTGTGCTTTTTTCTAATAATAGAGTAATGCATGTATAATCAACTAATGCATGTATAATAGAGTAATGCATGTATAACTGTTATTTTAGTGATGATTAGCTTGATAATTGTGCTTGTTTAGTAATGCATGTATAATAGAGTGATGCATGTATAATTGTGCTTGTTTCTAATAATAGAGTAATGCATGTATAATCAACTAATGCATGTATAATACAGTGATGCATGTATAATTGTTATTTTAGTGATTATTTTACTAATGCATGTATAATTGTGCTTGTTTCTAATAATGTTGTTTTTTGTAGAACCATGTCACATTCAGGTGAGCAACGATGGCTCTTCGCTTTTGGTGCCAGTAGCTAGGGTTTACAGAGGGTAATATGAAGATATATATGTTTTAATAAAGAAAGAGTTGAGTAAAAAGTTGGATGAAGGACCTTTAAAAAAAAGGGAAGAGGTGGGATGAAGGACCTTCAGAGCCGGATGAAGAGCCGAATGAAGAGTCGGACATAACCCTTTCAGAGCCAAAGCGACTCTTCATTCGACTCTTCATTCGACTCTTCATCCGGCTCTGAAGGTCCTTCATCCACCTCTTCTCTTTTTTTTGAAGGTCCTTCATCCAACTTTTTACTTGACTCTTTCTTTATTAAAATGTATCTTCATATTACCCTCTGTAAACCCTAGCTACTGGCACCAAATGTAAACCTTAAGTTTATATTTGAAATCATTATGGGATCGAGACTCAGGAAGAATGATATGTCTACCCAGTATGGATTTGTATAATATATGCTCAATATGGATTTGTAATGCTCAATATGGATTTGTATAATGTTTCAATTTAAATTTTGTAATACTCAATATGGATTTGTATAATTTTGTATAATTTTGTATAATTTAGTGTACATGAATTTTTAGTTTACCCTTATTAATTGACCGGTTTGTATGCCATCCACCGATTTTGTGTTTCAAATATAAAGCATGTTCTTGTAATTAAATAAAATATAGTGAATTTAGTAATTTTTTGTGCTGTAATTGTAAATAAGGAGATGAATTTATGAATTTTGTAATTGCTGAACATGGATTTGTAATGCTAAATATGAATTTTGTAATGATAAGTATAATTTTTGTGCTGTAATTAGAAAACTGGATGTCAAATTATCTGAAAAACTGGGGGTAAACTCAATATTGAATTTTGTAGCAAACTGGCTAGCAAAACTGGAGGCTAGCTCAGAAAAAAGTTGTTAATAAAAAAATATATGTTGTACACGGATATTTAACTTAAAACCATATCCAAATAGTAATTGTACACGGATATTTGTTGAATAGCCGTGTACGAAATAGATACACGAATTTTTTTTTAAAATCCGTGTAGAAAAGACTAGTCCAAAAATAAAAGAAACCCAAAAAATATATAGGACACGAAAAATTTAATTCTATTCATCAATGAACTATAAATTTCCATAATAATTTTTAGCATCCCTAAACAATGGGATTTGCTGCCCGAATTTGCAAAATTAAAAGATAACCTAAACATTTGATATAACTGACAACTTCAAACTCTACTAAAGTTGACGCCCACCTGGCCCGAACCTGCGACTGTCACGCCCACCTGGCCCGAACCTGTGACTGTCATAGGGTGCTTGACGGCAGTTAATGCGACGATCATCGGAGTTATTGCCTTGAGAATACGAGAGTGGTGGAGGTGCATGTGGAGGTGGATTTCCCCTATATGGAGGGGGGCCCGGGGGCGGAGGAGGTGGCATGTAATTTCCACCTCTGAGGAAGTATCCTTCTAATTCCACTTGCACAATTGTTGAGTTTGGGTCGTCAATGAGAAGGATATTTTTTGGGATTTTTGCCGGATCATGAAAAGCCACAAAAATACGAAGCACCTCATAATTACCATAGGGAAAGAAAGGCGCCACTCTTACCAAATAGCCAAAACCTGATACGAGATCAGAGAGGTCTTCCTTGTTCTAATATTGGAGAGGAGCACCGTGCAGCCTAATTCTAGCACGGTGGGTTGTGGGCTCGTGGAGCATGCCTAATTGAATTTGGGAAAGAAAGACGGAAGAATTAGGCATGCTCCACGAGCCCACAACCAGTTGGACTTTAACATTCCGGTCAAGAACAAAAACGCCCACCCGGACCGCAGCATCTCTCATAATTGAATTTGGGAAAGTGGCAACAAAGTCCCCAATTAATGGGTCAATTTCCGATATTCTGAAATAATGTGGTGCAATTCCAAAAAATCTACCCAATGCACTCGCCAAACGTGTTGTTGTGCGGTGGTCATTGTAGTGTGGCCCGGCAAATACAATTGCAGAGCGAAGAAGGAACTGATTTTCTTCCGCCATTTCTTGATCCCGTCGAGGCAAATAGACCCTGAGCTCTTCAATGCAATTTTGGATATTAGCCGGATCTTTTATTTGCATAGTTTGCCAATTTGGTGGTGTTGCCATGGTTTTCAGTTTATGAATTGTGATGTCAAGAGCGATGGTGCATGGTTCTGTGCAAATGTGTTACTTCCATTTATAGATCCTTGTGGCTGCAGTTCAATAGTTTTCTCATGAGTCTCCTTAGTCTGTTTACCTTCTTCTTTATTGCCATGCATGTACTTACTCCCTTTGATAACTGAAGAATTGAATGTATATATTACTAGAAGAAAGTGGATTGCCGAATAGAGGTGTTTGTGCCTTGGAAATTACAGAAACGTCTTTTGGTTCTTACAATTCATGCTCTTATGCCCCTTTTTTAAGAATCTGAAGCATTTTTCCAGTATGAACAAATCATGGTGCCCTTTCAGCTTTGGCTTGAATTGATTGCCGACATTAATTAAGTTTGGCTTGAATTGCAGCTTCAGCAAGACTGGAGGCTAGCTCAGAAAAAAAAGGAAAAAGAAAAATACATTAGACTACACGGATATTTAACTAAAAACCGTGTACAATAGTATCTGTACACGGATATTTTTTTAATATCCGTGTCGGAATAGATACACGGATTTTTGATAATAAGTCCGTGTAGAAATATTACCATTGGACACGGTTCTTAAGCATAAATATCTGTGAATCCTTTGTTAGAGAGCTACATGGATTGTTAAGTATAAATCTGTGTAGAAAAGTGTAGGGTTTTGGTATAAAAGGCCTTCTCCTTCCCCCGCCGTATAAAAGCCCTTCTCCTTCCAGCGCCGTTTTGATCAAGTAATTCAACAAACATAAAGGTTAGTGTTTGCAATTAATAGGTAAATTGTAGGTTCTCCTGTATAACCTTAGGAAGAGAGAAAGACCGGTCACTTTACATTTCGCTTATGATCAACTTTGACAATCATTTCACGGTTAATAATTGGAATTTTGATTTAGGTTTATCAATTATGTCAGATCGCTTATCTATCAAGATAAGTCGCTATCTTTGGAGCTCATCTATCAAGACGAGTGATGTGATATAATTGATAACCTACATCTGGACTTCACTTCTGGCATGAATATCTCCTTCATCTCTGGCATGTATTTTCCGTTTCTTCCTCTAATTTTCTGTTACTTATTGTTGCTTACTTACTCATCATTTTTTTTATTTACAGATTGTGATGAACTTTCCGATGGACAGCATGTGATGAATTTCATTTTCTTTTTATTTTCACTATATTTTATTTGACACTTGACAAGAACATGTTTTTTCTTGGTTAGGTTCCAAAGAAATGGGTAAAACTAACTTTCAATAATAAAACATGTTCTTTAAATTAAATCATGTTTTGATCCCAAGTTTTTGGCGGTATAGAAATGGCATGTGGCAGTGCATTGTTGTTTAATTTCTTACACAAACTCCCTTTGAATAAGATGTGGTTTGCGAAAGAATTTAAACAACAACGTAATAACACTGCCACATGTCCATTTGTGCATCGCCAAAAACTTGGGACTAAAACATAATTTAATTTTCAGAAAATGTTTTATTAGTTGAAAGTTAGTCTGCCCCATTTCTTTGGAACCTAACCAAGATAAAGCATGCTCTTGTAAGGTGTTAAATAAAATATGAATTTATGCATATTAGTAATGTTTTATTAGTGAATTTAGTAATGTTCTTGTAATGTTTTATTAGTGAATTTAGTAATTTTTGTGAATTCTAGTAATGTTCTTGTAAGCATTTTCTTGTAATGTTTTATTAGTGAATTTAGTAATTTTTGTGCTGTAATAGTAAATAAGGAGTTGAATTTATGAATTTTGTAATGCTAAATATGAATTTATGAATTTTGTAATGCTAAGTATAATTTGTGTGCTGTAATTGGAAAACTGGATGTCAAATTATCTGAAAATCTTGTGGTAAACTCAATATTGAATTTTGTAGCAAACTGGCTAGCAAAAATGGAGGCTAGCCCAGAAAAAAATTGTTAATAAAAAAATATACAGGATAACATACACGGATATTTAACTTAAAACCGTGTCCAAATAGTAACTGTACACGGATATTTGTTGAATATTCGTGTACGAAATAGCTACACGGATATTTGTACTAGCATTATACATGGTTCTAAGTAAAAATAGCCGTGTATGATTTGTTAGAGAGCTACACGGATTTCTTAACGAAATATCCGTGTAGAAAGTAAATGTATACGGTTGTTTGTTGAAAATCCGTGTAGAACCGCGTTCTCCTATCTTAAGTGATACGGATTTTTTTATAAATTCCTAGAAAATGCTAGCATTATACACACGGTTCTTAAATACAATTAACCGTGTATGATTTGTGAGAGAGCTACACGGATTTCTTAACTTAAGATCCGTGGAGAAAAGTCTTTGTAGGGTTTTGGTATAAAAAGCCTTCTCCTTCCAGCGCCATTTTTTTTTATCGAGTAATTAATACTGTCTCTCTCTCTCTGTATTGAATGCGCTGATCCGATTTCTGCAAAGGCCAGCAGCTGATATTATCTGAGATCTTTGAAGTTTGTATTTTCTCCTCTCTATCTTTCTAAGGTTAGTGTATATATATATATTTTTTTTCCTTTTCTTCCTCTATTTTTATGTTACTTATTTGTACTTATTTAGATCATGTGTAATTAGTGTATTGTTGTCTAATAACCGACCTACTGATGCTTTTAGGTCCTTTGCCCGTTCAAAATTAATCCAATAGGGATTAATTTTGGATAGTCCCCATTTTGGGACTGCTCTTTGAATATTAGGTCTCATTTAGGATGTGAACACATATTAGCGGGATTTAATTAGTAATTGAGGAAAGTTTGATGGTATTTTCCCTTAATGCTCCTACGAGTATGTGGTTTTTACGCATACTTGGGGAGTTAAAGGGAAATGCTGCCGAATTTTTCTCAAATACTAATTAAATATCGCTAATATGTGTTCACATATGGGACCTAATATTCAAAGAGTGGGTTAGGATTGTAAACCGGCCCTTTGTAAGCCTAGAATTTGGTACCAATTTACATGTTGACCATGATTAATTGAAATCATTTTTTTAATTTAATTTACAGATGGATCGAAGTTGGATGTATGAATTGCGACGTGATAGTGAAGAATATTTGGGTCGCGTTGATGAGTTCATAAAATTCGCTGAGAGGTATAGAGTGAAGATGAAGGAAGCCGACATTTTGTGTCATTGTAGAGATTGTAAAAAAAATTTAAGATTTGGGGATTCCGAAGAAATTAGAGCTCATTTGATTTGTCGTGGATTTAAGAAAAGATATACATGTTGGTTCATGCATGGTGAGGAATTTGGGGAAAGTAGTTGTACCAATAAGAATTCTAACCGTTGTGAAGAGAGCGATGAGAATATAGAAATTTTGGATAATTTTGAACTTGATTTCAGCGATGATGATGTGAATGTCGAAAATTTTGATAATATTGAACTTGATCGCAACGACGATGATGAGCTGGAGACGGATATCGCTGAAAATGTAGTACACGAGTATATTGATAATCTGGAGGACATGTTACATGATGTGGAAGATGAAATTAGTGATAAAAACTATGATAAATTTCAGTATTTGTCTAATAAATCCAAAAAGCCGTTGTATCCCGGGTGTACCAAATTTACGAAACTGTCAGCTATGTTGAAATTATTGAACTTGAAAGCAGACAGTGGTTGGAGCGATAAGAGTTTCACGTCCTTATTAAAGCTTTTAGGAGAAATGCTCCCAGATAACAACGAGTTACCCCGTACAATATATCAGGCGAAGAAGTTGATATGTCCAGTGGGGTTGAAGATCGAAAGAATACATGCATGTCTGAATGACTGTGTATTGTATCGTAATGAGTACGAGGCCATGCATGTTTGTCCTAAGTGCGGTGTTTCTCGGTATAAACGTAAGGACCAGGGCACTAATGATTGTGACGACGGCAAAAAGGGCCGGCCTCCGGCTAAGGTGTTGTGGTATTTGCCGATAATACCGAGATTCAAACGGTTATTTGCAAATCCCAAAGATGCAAAGTTATTGCGTTGGCATGAAGAAGGGCGCAAAAAGGGCGGTAAACTAAGACACCCGGCTGATTCTCCTCAGTGGAGAAATTTTGATAGACATTTCAAAAAATTTAGTTCCGAGATAAGAAACCTCAAGATTGTGGTGAGCACAGATGGAATAAGTCCGTTTGGAAGCATGAGCAGTCGGCACAGTACTTGGCCAGTTCTGTTAGCCATCTACAATCTTCCTCCTTGGTTGTGCATGAAACGCAGGTATATAATGATGTCATTACTAATCCAAGGACCCAGACAACCCGGAAATGACATAGATGTATATCTCGCACCATTAATTGAGGACCTCCAAAAATTGTGGCGTGATGGCGTCCCGGTGTGGGATGCGTACATGAAAGAGACCTTTAACTTGTGGGCTATGGTGTTTTGCACTGTAAATGATTTCCCCGCGTATGGGAATTTATCGGGTTACACTTGTAAAGGAGCAAAAGCATGCCCTATTTGTGAAGATAATACGCAGGTGCTGAGGTTGAAGAATTGTCAAAAGAATGTATTTATGGGGCACCGTAGGTTTCTTCCAATTAATCACCCATATCGTAAGAAGAAGAAGGCATTCAACGGGAAAGTTGAGCTTGGAGTGGCCCGTCGTCCATTAGATGGGAAGGGTGTCTTCGAGCGTGTTAAAAACCTTGATGTTGTGTTTGGAAAGTGTGCCACAGAAAGGCCGAAGAATATTTGGAAAAAGAGGTCCATATTTTGGAACCTACCTTACTGGGAATATTTAGAAGTGAGACATTGCATAGATGTCATGCATGTTGAAAAAAACATCTGCGACAGTTTGACTTGTTTATTATTGAACATTCTGGGGAAGACTAAAGATGGTATCAAAGTTCGAAAAGACATGGTAGAAATGAGAATACGACCCGAGCTTGCACCGCAGGAGAAAGGGAAGCGCACATACCTACCCCCCGCAATGTGTACAATGTCGAAGAAAGAGAAAACAATTGATATTTTCATATTATGCTTACTTATAATTCTCATTTCATTAAATTAGCAATTGATATTTGCGACTGTCTTGCATCTACCTTTTCTTGTTACTAACTAATACCAAATTATAATTGTAGCAACCATCAAATCAAGCTGTGTACTCCAAGGAGCAGATCGACTATATAAGATGTAGCTGGGCAAGATGGTTTCTATCTGAATTTTGTAATGCTGAACATGGATTTGTATAACAATTTAGTGTATATATGAATTTAGCAAGCATAATTTAATGTCAAATTATCTGGAAAACTGGCTAGCAAAACATAATGGTATATGAATTTTGTACAAAAACTGGCTAGCAAATTAAACTGGAGGCTAGCCCAGAAATGGAAAAAATCAAGAAAAAAAAATGGGACAATTCTACACGGATATTAAACGAAAGCCCGTGTAGAACGAGTTGAGTGAGCATAGATTAATTTATATTTGTCCGTGTACGATAGTTACGATACCTACACGGATATGAAATTATAAGTCCGTGACAAAAGCAAACGCTACACGGACGTTAAACAAAAGCCCGTGTAGATGAGTAGAGAGAGCCACACGGATGCTTTTATGTAGTCCGTGTATGTTAGTTAAGAGAACGTCACGGATATGAAACTAAACGCCCGTGTAGACAAAGTAATTCCACACGGTTGTTAAACAAACGTCCGTGAGAACGAGTACAGATATTCTTTTATACATATATGATAGTTACGAAAGCTTTACGGATTTGAAATTAAATGTCCGTGTAGAAAACAGTAATTTAACATGTTTGTTTAACCAAAACCCGTGTACATCGTTTTCAGAGAGTTACACGGATTATTTTATATGTCTTCGTGTACGATAGTTATGACAGGACACGGATTCGAAATTAAACATCCGTGTAGATAGAGTAATTCGACACTGTTGTTTTGACCAAAGCCTGTGTAGAACGAGTTCGGAGATACAAGGATTATTTTATTTTTATTGATTTGTTAAGAGAGGGACACAGATATGAAACTAAACGTCCGTGTAGGTAAACTAACGTACACGGACGTTTAGTTGCAATGTCCGTGAATAAAGAGTAATCGTACACGGTTGTTTACGTAATATGAAAGTGAACATCCGTGTAGATAGAGTAATTCGATACTGTTGTTTTGACCAAAGTCTGTGTAGAACGAGTTCGGAGATACAAGGATTATTTTATTTTTTATTGATTTGTTAAGAGAGGGACACGGATATGCAACTAAAAAGTCCGTGTAAGTAACGTAACCTACACGGTCCTTTATTTGCAATGTCCATGAATAAAGAGTGGTCGTACACGGTCGTTTACGTAATATCCGTTTATCTCGGTTATATGGAGAGCGCCACAGTTTGGTGTATGGTCACGGCTGTTTATTTGGTAATCCGTGTAGAAAGCGTTAGATCTACACGGGTAAATATCTGTGTCGATAGAGGGTACCTATTATACACCCTCGACTCATACACGGCAGGAAATCCGTGTAGCTCCTCCGGTAATGTCCGTCTGCAATCTTTTTTTCTGTAGTAGTGATGGTGCTACACGTAGCATAGAGGGCCTCCGTGCTACGACTAAATATTTGAGTTTTCAAAATCCTAACGGTCAATCCGAACCATTCAACATGATCTCCATATAAATATGTACTTGCAAACCAAATTTTACATTTTTTAGAATTTGTTTACTATTTTTTTAGATAGGTAGAAAATCACTTCATCTGAATGGTACAGAATTTTCAGATCAAGTGATTTTCTACTTATCTAAAAAATAGTAAAAAAATTCTAAAAAATTTATAGTTTGGTTTGCAAGTACATATTCATATGGAGATCATGTTGAACGGTTCGGATCAACCGTTAGAATTTTGAAAACTCAAATATTAAGCCGTTGCAGGAAGACCCTCTATGCTACGCATAGCATATTAGCCAGATTATATATATATAAATTAGTTCAGTTGTAGCAAGTGTACCTTTTTGTCCCATAACCGCAGCATGCAACACGTTCCAATTACAGCTTCTGCTACTAATTTAAATAGGGAAATATGCCAACTATATCTTCAGACAACTATTTTTAGAAAATGCTAATCACAGCAACTTTGATCAATTTTTAACAATTCCATTATTGATTATTATCCACCAAATTTGCCAAGTACTCATCTGCGCTAAAAAATTCCTCTAGATATTCCATTATCATCCACCGAACTTGTGAAACTCTCATCTTCGCTTACAAACTCCTCTGCAGGAAATATTCCATTATTATCCACCAGAATTCTCAAGTTCTCATCTACAGTCAACAACTCTTCCGCACGAGATATTCCATTATTATCCACCGAATTTTCCAAGTTCTCATCGGCCCTCAATAACTCCTTCACAATACCACTGTAACCGGAACGGGCTGCTTCATGTAAGGCGGTCTCCCTACTTTATTTCTAGCCCTCAACACTCTCTTTATTTTTTCTGGGTCCTCACGGCCCTCCTCACTAACCTCACAGGCAAATTTAACTAGGAGAGAGACCATATGGAGGTTACCAGCGTTAGCAGCACAGTGCAATGTGTCTCCTCTGCACAATTGCGAGCATATAACAAGGTCTCATTCTGTAGGTACGTAGATGATCTTTGCAATCTCCAGATACATTCTCCTTTTATTGAAGAACAATACCCACTTAAGCCACCAGGTTCTCTTTGCTTTCTCGTATATTTTTTGCGGTATCCATGGGAAATGCACGGTCACAAATTTTTTTACTCGATTTATTATGATATAACTGAACAATAGAAGGATCAGAATTAAAACTAAACCTATGCCATATTTCAATGCAAGGTATACATACCTATCTTGCAAAAAAATAAAAAAATGTATAAAACGTATACCATAAAAGACTGCCACTACTGCCACCACAAGAAAAAAAAAGGAAATATTTAAAAAAAAGAAGAAACTAATTGTAAATATTGGTATTTGACTAGATTTCTCCATCACTCCAGCCACAACATGAAGAGCAGTGTTCTCTCCACGAGGGCCATGATTACCACTGTTGCGCTCCCGGAGTGATTCTATATCTATTGGTTCTCCTTCTATTCTCACTACTACAGAAAAAGAGATTGCAGACGGACATTACCGGAAGAGCAACACGGATTTCCCTGCCGTGTATGAGTTGAGGGTGTATAAAAGGTACCCTCTATAGACACGGATATTTACCCGTGTATATCTAACGCTTTCTACACGGATTACCAAATAAACAGCCGTGAACATACACCTGCCTGTGGCGCTCTCCATATAACCGAGCAAAACGGATATTACGTAAACGACCGTGTACGACTACTCTTTATTCACGGACAATGCAACTAAATGTCCGTATCGGTTACTTTATCTACACGGACATTTAATTGTATATACGTGTCCCTCTCTTAGCAAATCAATAAAATATAAAATAATCCTTGTATCTCCGAACTCGTTCTACACGGACATTAGTCAGAACAACCGTGTCGAATTACTCTAGCTACACGGACGTTTAATTTCATATCCGTGTCCTGTCATAACTATCGTACACGGACAAATATAAAATAATCGGTGTAGACACCGAAAACGATCTACACGGGTTTTTGTTAAATAACGGTGTCAAGTATTGTTTTCCACACGGACTTTTAACTTCATATCCGTGAAGCATTCTTAATTATCATACACGGACTGTATAAAAGAATATCTGTACTCATTTCTACACGGTTGTTTGTTTAACAACGGTGTGGAATTACTGTGTTTTACACGGACGTTCACACGGGCTTTCGTTTAATATCCGTGTAGAATTGTCCCATTCTTTTTTCTTGATTTTTTTCATTTCTGGGCTAGCCTCCAGTTTAATTTGCTAGCCAGTTTTCCTACAAAATTCATATACCATTCTGTTTTGCTAGCCAGTTTTCCAGATAATTTGACATTAAATTATGCTTGCTAAATTCATATATACACTAAATTGTTATACAAATCCATGGTCAGCATTACAATATTCAGATAGAAACCATCTTGCCCAGCTACATCTTACAAAGTCGATCTGCTCCTTACTGTACACGGCTTGCTTTGATGGTTGCTACAATTATAATTTGGTATTAGTTAGTAACAAGAAAAGGTAGATGCAAGACAGTCGCAAATATCAATTGCTAATTTAATGAAATGAGAATTATAAGTAAGCATAATATGAAAATATCAATTGCTATTATATAGGCACAATTAATATGAATTACATACCACATTTGGAAATGTAGCTTGCATTTTTTCGACAAAGAGAAACATGGAAATCATCATGTAATATCCGCATTCCCAACCCGCCTTCTGTTGCGGGCTCTACAATTTACATTTAGCGGCCTATGTTAGAATGACAATAATTTTTTGAACAAAATATGAAATTATAGAATTGTGTTGTGCTCACCGTCCACCACCTCCAAGTCAACCTTTTTCCCATTTTCTTGTCCTTGCTGCACAATCCTCCTTTTGTAACGTATGCAGCAAAAGCCCTTACAAAATGGAGTGACTCTAATTAGCAATTCCACAATTTGTTATAATTGGGAATAAATCAAACATAGTGAAATATTATTGCTTACTTTTGCACATACGGGAAGATTGATTTGCACTTGCCAAATGGGATCTTTTCTGTGGGCTGCAAAGAATCCACGACGTAAACCGCACTCAGGCAAGGCACAATGATGATCAAACACCAGTGTCCCCTGTGGGAGGAGAAGAATTATAGGATCTTAGCATACAGTACAATATTTTGGCATATATAATAGTGAGACACGTGTTTGCTTGACTTGATGGTGTGATTTCAATTATTTATATATTTAATCACAAGGTTAGAACTAACATCTGGTGGTATGGCAAGAGAAGAAATCTCTTCTTCGCCTTAGTAGCTTGGAGCATCGCGCCACACAGGTAATCCATAGCCACCTCCGGAGCATTTTCCACGTTCGACCAACTAAGTACGGTGGGGTCCAGAAAAGCACACAAGTTCTGTTTGCTCTTGCAATGAGTAGTATTCATTAGCCTCCTGAAAAATTATCATATGACATTAGAATATATTCTTCAGTGCTATACACATGATATAAACAATTTTTGGTCACTAACATGAGGAAAATGGTGATATGCCCCACGGAGAGCCATCTATCGGACCCCGAGGCATGTAGAAAGTCCTTGAAGTCGGTGAACGGCAGCAGTACAATCGAGCCTTCGTGTAGAAATATCCCCGGAGGGACAGGTATGATGACTTCCTTCATGTCCTTGGGTGCCGCCATCAAGCGGTCGTGGAGATCCCGCAAATCCTTTCCGGGAAGGAGCTTGTATTCTTCCTCGGTGAGCAGACGAGGTGGAGGTCCTGCTGGTTGGACAGGAGGGTCATGGCCTGCTGGTCCGGCAGTAGGGTCAGCAACTACTGGTCCGGCCGTAGGGTCAGGTTCTGATGTTTGGGCAGGAGGGTCATGGCCTGCTGGTTGGGCATCAGCTGCTGACCCTGCTGCCGGAGCAGCAGCTGCTGACCCTGCTTCCGGAGCAGCAGCTGCTGACCCTGCTGCCGGAGCAGCAGCTGCTGTCCCTGCTGCCGGAGCAGCAGCTGCTGACCCTGCTGCCGGAGCAGCAGCTGCTGACCCTGCTGCCGGAGCAGCAGCTGCTGACCCTGCTGCCGGAGCAGCAGCTGCTGACCCTGCTGCTCCGGCAGCATGGTCAGCAACTGCTGGTCTGGCAGCATGGTCAGCAACCGCTGCTCCGGCAGCAGGGTCAGCACCTGTTTGGGAAGGTCCTTCTGCTTCGTCCCTCCGTACCGGTGACATCACGCCCTCCGTGCGACTACCATCATCTCCTACTGTCTGTATCGAAATTTTTTACCTTTTTCAAGTATTTGAAAAGGAAGTGCTTTGAATGTAACAAAATAACTTGACTATTTATGCATTACCTGATCCAAAATAATCTGATTCTTGGGCCATTGCACGAATGACAGCCGGGCATCTTCGACATAGAGCATGCCATTCTCGGGTCTTTGGACAGGAAGAGGTACGCGCCCCTATCCCTCCACGACATTGTCAATCTATACGGCGGCATGGCCGGGAAGTAGCTGCTCATTGTGCACTTTGTCGGCTGCTGGATGTACCATGCCCTTAGCAACAATCAGAGGCTTACTCCCGAGCCACAGCACGAGTTCGCATGCTGTGGCGTCCTGCAATTTCATGCAAGTAGTTATTTTTAAATTGAAATATTGTCCAACAAGTAGTAATTGCCTTTAGAATACGAACAAGTAGTGATTACCTTTAGACGATCCAAATCGTATCCGAACGTCCCGGATGCTTGACTACTTCGCCGAACTCCCGTCGGGGTGGGAGGTGCTTGCTCGGCTGGCTGCGCCATAGCTGTAAAATCGTGGCGCAACCTTGTTTCCAACTCGTCCATCCTTGCCTGGTACTCGGCGCTCACCTCCTTGCGTATCTACGCAACTATCTCGTCTTTGTTCACTTTCGCACGAGATTTCCTTCGAGGTTTCGGTCCATTGAATACGTCCTTCCAGCCCCTGTAGGCACCTACGCCCCTTACTCGACCAGGGTGTTCTGGATTCCCGAGCGCTATGGACAAGGAGTCATCTTGCCTTTCGACCGACCGGGCACCGGAATTGACCTCCTCCTCCACCTCCAACTGTGAATATAAAATTTAGTTTGACACGCAAAAGAATTAGTGATGTACACAAAGTTTTTAACACGCTTGAATTACACATAGTTCTAACGAACGACTCTTACCATTCTCTGAGCCACGGGTCGCAACGTGGGATGTAGTACTATCCTCCCGTCAGTGGTTAACTCGGACCTTGCCAACGCCCAATTTTGGGCCCTAGTATTTTTTATCCTAACCACGGGTGAGTCATCGTCTTTGTTCAACTCCAGTATTTTAGCCCACTCCTCCCTTTTACCCTGGTAACCACCCGACCCCAACTTGTGCAGATACTTGTTCATTGCAACGATCCTCCTGCCCTCCTCCCTTTTTTTCTTCACACATCAAATTAAGTAAAAAAATTAGCCTAGCTACTATTTTCCATTTATTAAAAAGTAAACAAACCAATTAAAAAGCAAGCAAAAAAATTACAAGTTGTGAGTGGAACAGTACCATTTCAACTCCATATTAATTCAGTTATTCAAAATAAACACCATTTCACATTTATATATGACTGGAACAACAGCAACAGGGTGCCTATTTCGGACACCATTTACCAATATAATTCAAATCGATAAAGGAAAAAAGGTAATTTTGCTGAATTTACATACCTTGAACTCGTCCGTGCTCTTCATCTCCACAAACTTCTCCCACTTCGCTTGAGTCAGCCAAGTATAGTAGCCTACCGGGTTTTTACCTTGATCCATCCAATCCGTACTCAGCGTGCTTTTGAATTGCTTCCAAGCTTCATTCATTATCTTCAAGGTCTTATCCTTTACCACCTCCGGGATGTCATCCGGGATGTTCCACTGAGCCTGCATTGACACCCAAATTACTGCATTTAAGTTCATGTACAATTAAAAAAAATATGTTAACTGGTTAGGTACTTCACCTTCACAATGTTCCACCACTCGGTCTTTTGGGCTTTCGAAAAGTGATCCCATCTCTCTACCAGGATGTCTGCCTTTTGCTTCACCGTGGTGCACGCAAAATTTTTGTACTCAGCCGACCGTGGACCCTTCGCACACCCATTTTTACTGAACTCGATGTCCAGTTGCTTTGCCTCGGACGTGGACGCGCACATCGTCGGACCTCTTTTCCTTTTGGCCGAATCTGATTGGGCAGCAGCTTGGTGCTCGCCTTCTTCCATCATATCTACGTGCTCATTCTCAATCGACATGGTTCTATAAAAAAAAAATTGAACTTTTTCAGTAAATAACAAGGTACATACAGTAAATACCTCCAGTAAATACCAAAAAAAAATAGAACTTTCTTCGCAATGGAGGTGTTGAGCGTTTCCCCGAGAAAGAAGAGGTTGGTTGTCGGTCCGGAGAGTTGGTTGGACAGGAGAGGCGACGAAATCGAGGTGAGGTGGGGAAGAAGGACTCGAGCTAAGTTTCGAAATGTTTGGAAAAGAATTGAAGGCGCGAGCTAAGTTATGAAAAATTTGGAAGAGCAGGCGCGTAATATGTATTGTAACCCTAGTTCTACACGGACAATTCACTTTATTCATTTGTGTTAGAACACCTTTATACACGGACATCTAATCTAAACACCGTGTAGAGAGGAAGTACAAGATCTACACGGACTTTTTGGATAAAACATCCGTGTAGAAAGCCTCTCTCGACACGGATATTAACTTAACATCCGTGTAGAATGAGGGAGAGCGACACGGACTTTAATCGGAAAGTCCGTGTAGAACGACCTTTCGACACGGACTTGATTTTAACATCCGTGTCTATACCTTTTCGGACATTGGAACGACACTCGTGCACGAATAATTTCAACACGGCTGTTTAATTAAACGTCCGTGTCTTTTTACAATTATACACGGACATGTAATTAAAAGTCTGTGATAAAAGTATAAAAATCAGATTATTTATTTAAGGTTTGTTTAATTTGAACAATTCCACGACGGAATTCGAAAAGTTGCCTCTTTATTATTATTTCTAAGGAGAAGACGAAACGACTCTTCAAAATTCTATATAATCTGAGAAACCCCGATTGAGATTTGGTATGTTCAAATGGCCGTGACACCGCCCCCCTCAAGTGTGCCACGGCGAAGCCCAAGGGGGCACCCACCACCAAATGTGCCAGGGCTACGGCCCCCCTCAAACCCTCCCGAAGTCCCTCTCGAAGTCCCTGCCGAACGTCCCGCAGTCCCTCCCGGCTTCGAAATGCCTCCTCCCTACGTGAAGAGGACATGGCCATGGCCCCCCTCAAGTGTGCCACGGCGAAGCCCAAGGGGGCACCCACCACCAAAGCCCTACGTACGTAGGGGCAATGCAGCCAGACCATTCTTACCTTGGATTAAACGTCCAAGGCAGCCACCACCATCTAAATAGTTTAATTAAGTTTTTTTTTTGTTTGCTTTGTAGTTATTTTGTAGTTTTTCTTTAAATTTGTGGTACATGTATGAGGATCATTTCTTTTGGTACGATGTATGGGGATCCTTTTTTATGTAATATATTTTGTTCTTTAATCAACAATCTTTTTTTTACACAGTTTCTTTTTTTGTTAAATACTTCATGCTATCTAAATAAATACTTTTATAGATAAGAATTAGCAGCACAAAACAACAACATGCAACAATATATAAGCACTGCAAAGGTTATTACTTAAAAACCTTTAATATTTAAAACGTTGATTCTAAGTAAAATACTTAATGCTGTCTAAATAATCTGATTTGAAAACATAAATTAACACTTACCTGATATGAAGAATAAATAATTTATGGGGACTTTACAAAATAATTACAAAAGCTAGCTTTAACAATATATAATTTCCGGGAATTGCAAATTAAAAAACTTTTTACACGGATTTTTAAATAAATATCCGTGTACGATACCTTTCGACACGGACTTTTAGTTAAACGTCCGTGTAGCTCTCTTTGCATTTCTACACGGATTTTAAAGCAAATAGACGGTGATTAAACCCATCGCAAGCAAATACGAACGAATCAGATAAACTTTTTTGAATTATGATGACCTACTTTTAATATGTTATGTACGAGAGCAGCTTGTGTCCGATGCCCATTGGACCCAAAGTGAGTTCGATGGGCTCTATCACCGTCCGATCTATCTCAAGATCCGCACGCACGTAGATTAAAGATGGCGCGAAAGTTCTGGCGGGAATCAATCGTAAAACAGATCGGGACCGTTCAAATCAAAGAGCATTGCATTTATTGTCTTCCATGAAAGTTTGATCAAAAATTATTTTTATTTACCCATTTATCTAGTTCATTGAATATTGAAGTATCGTATGGCCACAAACACTTCGTGCTGGATCAAACCTCTATCATAATAAATTTTTCAAACTTTTATGTTGGTTACATTCAATGTTCTCCCTTGATCATTTTAAAACATATATGGAATGATTTCGTTGCAGATCGACCGTTGATTTTCCACTTGAAAATGAACGGTCCAAAAATATTTTTACAATTTGAAGGGGCATACAATGATGAAAGTTTATAAAAATAATATGTATAAGTATTATTTGGCCATATAAGATGTAAAAAAAAATAAAAATATATTTTTTGAATTATTTTCGTATGTACTGTTGTACATGTATTAGGTGATTAGTAAATATCAAGCTTTGTTGACCGTCCGATAAACGAAGAACGGTCCTGATGTCTTCATTTAGGAGGTGGTGGGTAGATTTTCCGCCCTCTCTGAGGTAACATAATATTTCTGTTTAGATCTGGTTCTAGATGATGCACAAGATCCTTTAATATTCGTGCATCATAATGATTAGACGGTCGGATATAACCACAGATATTACATCACCTTTGAGTTTATGAAAGCCCTTCTATCCCTCCTCGATCTCTGTGGACAAATTTTTTCGAAGTTCCCTCCTTTAGCTCTCTGATGGGACTCCCAAAAATTCAAAACAAATTTTACGAAAATTTTCGCCTAGGTTGGCTTTTCCCCGCCTCACTTTCCCTCACCTTTTGTACACGGATTTTTAATTAAACATCCGTGTACGATACCTTTCTACACGGACTTTTCATTAAACGTCCATGTAGCTCGCTTTGCATTTCTACACAGATGTTCAGTTAAAGAGAAGGGAGTAGGTCCGATGACCACCGGACCTACTTTCATGTTCAACGATGATGACCGTCCGATCTAGTTTAAGATATGTCCGCACGGAAACTGAAACAGATACGAACGTGCTTTTAAACGATTCCGCACGACTTTTAAATCAAATAGACGGTGATTAAGCCCATCGTCAGCAGAGTAGGTCCGATGCTCATCGGACCTACTCTCAAGTTTTAATTTGTAACTGGAAATTAAATAATATAGAGTTCAAGAGCACAAAAAATAAAAATACTTCATATATTAATTCCAACATAGAGATAGTTACTGGATACATCATCACTTAATACCAAAACAAAAACATAAATTATACAACAAACATAAGTATCTATCCCTAATTAAAAAACTATTCTTTCTCACTAATTGCCTCCCCTTTTTAATTTTAACATCCGTGTCTCTTACCCTTTCTACACGGACTTTTATTTAAAAGACCGTGTAGCACCCTTCTAGAGATCTAAACCCTAAACTCTTTGCAACTTGCATCCGAGATATTTGAAAACCTGCAATTGAGCACTGAGTTCCTGTACCAAACCTTCATAGGGATCATTTTCTTTTTAGAAATACAACTCCACAGCAAGCGATTTCTCCAAATGCTCGACCTTCCTCTCCCAACTCAGATTTCTCCCTCCTCTGAAGGCAGAACAGGCACATGCAGCCTCCCGGGCGAAGTTCTTCAATCTGAGTTGGAGAGGAAGGTTGAGCATTTGGAGAAATCGCAACGAGGGTACTCGGCCTTCGAGAAATAGATAGGTGAAATTGGCAAAGGACTCGAAGCGGCGCGAGCCAAGTCATTTATTATATTGTAACCCTCTTTCTACACGGATATTAACCTAACATAGGAATAGTTACTGGATACATCACTTGTAGCTCCCATCCCCATGAAACCCTAAACTCTTTACACACGGACGTTTACTCTAACATCCGTGTGTGATTACCTTTATACACGGACCTTCATTAAAAAGCCGTGTAGCTCTCCTCATTTTGTGTGGATTTTAGTTAATAATCCGTGTACGTTACTATTCTCCTCACGTATTATTAAATAAAAGGCCGTGTGTGAAGTAGTTGACAACATTGCGTGGTTGAACTTGTTATTTTTTATATTATTTGTTAGTGACAATAAATAAGTTTACGTATTATTTCAACTCGAAATGTTTGAAACGCCAGTATTTTTTTACTGAAATGTAATATTTCAACTAATTTTCAAATTCTAATAGAAATATATTAACTGGAAATATTATTTTACTAATATTTAATATGTGAACTAATATGTAAAAACCTTTATGTTGTTTTGAAATAGAAATATTTTAACTAGAATATTATTTAAAAGTTGTTTCCAAACAAGATAATTAAAAAGTTATTTTCTAAACAAAATAAATATTACACATCTCTCTTTTTTTTCCTTTTTCTCTTTTTTTCCGCTGATTTCACATTGCATTCGGCCCATATTCCTTCATTGTGGTCGGATCGCAAATAGTTTGCTTCGTCTTGTTCTTCAATTGAGGCTACCTCAGTTTGCACGTCGGTACAAAATGGAGGTATTTCGTCGAACTGGTCATACTCTTCTTCGTCGACGACGTTTTGTACCCCAACAATTCTTCTTTTCCCAGATAGGACGATGCTCCACCTATTATCACTCGGGTCAGTGACATAAAAGACTTGGGTTGCTTGCTTGGCGAGTATAAACGGATCATCAACATACCCAACTTTATTAAAATCAACGAGTGTGAACCCGTCGTTATCAGCTTTAACACCCCGGTCTTCGACCCATTGACACTGAAACAAGGGAATGCTGAGGTCAGGACTGTAAATGAGCTCCCAAATTTCCTCAATAACACCATAATACGACTTTGATGCAAAAACCGGCCGGGAATCTCCGGATCTACTGAATTCTTGAGACGTCGCCACCAACGTCACCCCACTATTTTGCATCGTGCTCTTATCACTTTGGGTTTTAGTGTAAAATGTATATCCGTTAAGTTCGTATCCTTGGAATGTTCTAACAATAATTCGGGGTCCTTCGCCCAGCAGTCGAACAATTTCATTTACGGGCCCCCTATCGGGGTGTGACTGCACCCTTTCTCTCAGCCATCCTACAAATGAACGATTATGCTCGTTGGTAAGCCACTTCTGACTTCTCGTGTAGTACTCTTGTTGAAGGATTGCCATGTGCTCATCTATATAGGGAGCAACATCTGTCATGTGCTGTAGTACCAAAAAATGCGCCTTCTGTAGTTCATCTCTATCAGCAACTACGGCTTTCAACCCAATTGTCCCGACTCCCTGGAGCCTTCCCTCATATCGAGACTTTGGAACGCCAATAGGACAGACACCGGTCATGTAGTTGGTGCAAAAATCAATCACCTCTTCTGTGGAATATCCTTCTACAATGCTACCTTCGGGTCGATGTCGGTTCCTTACGTATTTTTTCAAAATTCCCATGTATCTCTCGAATGGATACAAATACCGCATGAACACAGGACCACAGATCTTGATTTCTCTCACTAGATGAACAACAAGGTGAACCATAACATCGAAAAAAATTGGCGGAAAATACATCTCAAGTTGCAAAGAGTAGCGACGACTTCCACCTCCAAAGAGTCCAGTATTAGAGGGTCTATCACTTTGGAATTTATTGTATTGAAGAAAAAACAAAGCTTCGTAATGGTTTGACGAACGGGCTTTGGTAAAACCCCCCGAATTGCAACAGGAATCATATGTGTCAATAAAACATGACAGTCGTGAGATTTCAGACCGACCAGTTTCAGGTCCTTCATCGACACCAGCTTCTTAATATTCGAAGAATACCCTGATGGGACCTTAATACTACGGAGGCATTCACAAAAGCTTGTTTTCTCTTTCTTCGACATCGTGCACATTGCGGGGGGTAGGTATGTGCGCTTCCCTTTCTCCTGCGGTGCAAGCTCGGGTCGTATTCCCATTTCTACCATGTCTTTTCGAACTTTGATACCATCTTTAGTCTTCCCCGGAATGTTCAATAATAAACCAGTCAAACTGTCGCAGACATTTTTTTCAACATGCATGACATCTATGCAATGTCTCACTTCTAAATATTCCCAGTAAGGTAGGGCCCAAAATATGGACTTCTTTTTCCAAATATTCTTCGGCGGTTTTGTGGCACACTTTCCAAACACAACATCAAGGTCCTTAACACGCTCGAAGACACCCTTCCCATCTAATGGACGACGGGCCACTCCAAGCTCAACCTTCCCGTTGAATGCCTTCTTCTTCTTACGATATGGGTGATTAATTGGAAGAAACCTACGGTGCCCCATAAATACATTCTTTTGACAGTTCTTCAACCTCAGCACCTGCGTATCATCTTCACAAATAGGGCACGCTTTTGCTCCTTTACAAGTGTAACCCGACAAGTTCCCATACGCGGGGAAATCATTTACGGTGCAAAACACCATGGCCCGCAAGTTAAAGGTCTCTTTCATGTACGCATCCCACACCGAGACGCCATCACGCCATAATTTTTGGAGGTCCTCGATTAATGGTGCGAGATATACATCTATGTCATTTCCGGGTTGTCTGGGTCCTTGGATTAGTAATGACATCATTATATACCTGCGTTTCATGCACAACCAAGGAGGAAGATTGTAGATGGCTAACAGAACTGGCCAAGTACTGTGCCGACTGCTCATGCTTCCAAATGGACTCATTCCATCTGTGCTCACCACAATCTTGAGGTTTCTTACCTCGGAACTAAAATCTTTGAAATGTCTATCAAAATTTCTCCACTGAGGAGAATCAGCCGGGTGTCTTAGTTTACCGTCCTTTTTGCGCCCTTCTTCATGCCAACGCAATAACTTCGCATCTTTGGGATTTGCAAATAACCGTTTGAATCTCGGTATTATCGGCAAATACCACAACACCTTGGCCGGAGGCCGGCCCTTTTTGCCATCGTCACAATCAGTAGTGCCTTGGTCCTTACGTTTATACCGAGAAACACCGCACTTAGGACAAACATGCATGGCCTCGTACTCATTACGGTACAATACACAGTCATTCGGACATGCATGTATTCTTTCGATCTTCAAACCCACTGGACATATCAATTTTTTCGCCTGATATATTGTACGGGGTAACTCGTTGTTATCCGGGAGCATTTCTCCTAAAAGCTTTAATAAGGACGTGAAACTCTTATCGCTCCAACCATTTTCTGCTTTCAGGTTAAATAATTTCAACACAGCTGACAGTTTCGTAAATTTGGTACACCCGGGATACAACGGCTTTTTGGATTCATTAGACAAATATTGAAATTTATCATAATTTTTATCAGTAATGTCATCTTCCACATCATGTAACATGTCCTCCAGATTATCAATATACTCGTGTACTACATTTTCATCGATTTCCGTCTGCAGCTCATCATCGTCGTTGCGATCAAGTTCAATATTATCAAAATTTTCGTCATTGAAATCATCATCGCTGAAATCAAGTTCAAAATTATCCAAATTTTCTACATTCTCATCGCTCTCTTCACAACGGTTAGAATTCTTATTGGTACAACTACTTTCCCCAAATTCCTCACCATGCATGAACCAACATGTATATCTTTTCTTAAATCCACGACAAATCAGATGAGCTCTAATTTCTTCGGAGTCCCCAAATCTTAAAAAATTTTACAATCTCTACAAGGACACAAAATGTCGGCTTCCTTCATCTTCACTCTATACCTCTCAGCGAATTTTATGAACTCATCAACGCGACCCAAATATTCTTCACTATCACGTCGCAATTCATACATCCAACTTCGATCCATCTGTAAATTGAATTAAAAAAATGATTTCAATTAATCATGGTCAACATGTAAATTGGTACCAAATTCTAGGCTTACAAAGGGCCGGTTTACAATCCTAACCCACTCTTTGAATATTAGGTCCCATATGTGAACACATATTAGCGAGATTTAATTAGTATTTGAGAAAAATTCGGCAGCATTTCCCCTTAACTCCCCAAGTATGCGTAAAAACCACATACTCGTAGGAGCATTAAGGGAAAATACCGTCGAACTTTCCTCAATTACTAATTAAATCCCGCTAATATGTGTTCACATCCTAAATGAGTCCCAATATTCAAAGAGCAGTCCCAAAACGGGGACTATCCAAAATTAATCCCTATTGGATTAATTATGGACGGGCAAGGACCTAAAAGCATCAGTAGGGGTCGGTTATTGGACAACAATACACTACTTACACATGATCGATCTAAATAAGTACAAATAAGTAACATAAAAATAGAGGAAGAAAAGGAAAATATATATATATATACACTAACCTTAGAAAGATAGCGAGGAGAAAATACAAACTTCAAAGATCTCAGATAATACCAGCTGCTGGCCTTTGCAGAAATCGGATCAGCGCATTCAATACAGAGAGAGACAGTATTAATTACTTGATAAAAAAAAACGGCGCTGGAAGGAGAAGGCCTTTTATACCAAAACCCTACAAATACTTTTCTACACGGATCTTACGTTAAGAAATCCGTGTAGCTCTCTCACAAATCATACACGGCTATTTGTATTTAAGAACCGTGTTTATAATGCTAGCCTCTTCTATGAAAATTTATAAAAATCCGGGTTATGCCCCATAGGAGAATGCGTTTCTACACGGATTTTCAAGAAACAACCGTGTACATTTACTTTTGACACGGATCTTTCGTTAAGAAATCCGTGTAGCTCTCTAACAAATCATACACGGCTATTTGTACTTAAGAACCGTGTGTGATGGTAGCTAATTTCGTTTAGGTTATCTTTTAATTTTGCAAATTCGGGCAGCAAATCCCATTGTTTAGGGATGCTAAAATTATTATGGAAATTTATAGTTCATTGATGAATAGAATTAAAGTTTTCGTGTCCTATATATTTTTTGGGTTTTTTTTTTTATTTATGGGCTAGTCTTTTTCTACACGGATTTAAAAAAAAAATTTCCTTGTAGCTATTTCGTACACGGATATTCAACTAATATCCGTGACAATTACTATTTGGACACGGTTTTAAGTTTAATATCCGTGTATGTTATCCTATATATTTTTCAATTAACAATTTTTTTTCTGGGCTAGCCTCCATTTTTGCTAGCCAGTTTGCTACAAAATTCAATATTGAGTTTACCCCCAGTTTTTCAGATAATTTGACATCCAATTTTCCAATTATAGCACAAAAATTATACTTAGCATTACAAAATTCATAGTTAGCATTACAAATCCATGTTCAGCAATTACAAAATTCATAAATTCATCTCCTTATTTACAATTACAGCACAAAAAATTACTAAATTCTCTATATTTTATTTAATTACAAGAACATGCTTTATATTTGAAACACAAAATAGGTGGATGGCATACAAACCGGTCAATTAATAAGGGTAAACTAAAAATTCATGTACACTAAATTATACAAATCCATATTGAGTATTACAAAATTTAAATTGAAACATCACACAAATCCATATTGAGCATATATTACACAAATCCATACTGGGTAGACATATCCTTCTTCCTGAGACTCGATCCCATAGTGATTTCATATATAAACTTAAGATTCGCTTTTGGTGCCAGTAGCCAGGGTTTACAGAGGGTAATATATATGAAGATATACATGTTTTAATAAAGAAAGAGTTGAGTAAAATGTTGGATGAAGGACCTTCTAAAAAAAAGGGAAGAGGTGGATGAAGGACCTTCTAAGCCGGATGAAGAGTCGAATGAAGAGTCGGACACAATCTTGTCAGTCTGACAAGATTGTGCCCGACTCTTCATTCGGCTCTTCATCCGGCTCTGAAGGTCCTTCATCTCACCTCTTCCCTTTTTTTACAAGGTCCTTCATCCAACTTTTTACTCAACTCTTTCTTTATTAAAACATGTATATCTTCATATTACCCTCTGTAAACCCTGGCTACTGGCACCAAAAGCGAAGAGCCATCGTTGCTCACCTGAATGTGACATGGTTCTACAAAAAACAACATTATTAGAAACAAGCACAATTATACATGCATTAGTAAAATAATCACTAAAATAACTATTATACATGCAGTCCAGTATTATACATGCATTAGTTGATTATACATGCATTACTCTATTATTAGAAACAAGCACAATTATACATGCATCACTCTATTGTACATGCATTACTAAACAAGCACAATTATCAAGCTAATCATCACTAAACTAACAATTATACATGCATTACTCTATTATACATGCATTAGTTGATTATACATGCATTACTCTATTATTAGAAAAAGCACAATTATACATGCATCACTCTATTTAATATACTAATTATTTACATTATCTCAACAAATCAAGCATGCATGCATTAATTACTAATTGACCTAAATAAGCAATAACAAGTAACAGAAAATTAGAGTAAGAAAAGATAAATATATACACGACTAACCTTAGCAAGATAGAGAGGAGAAATACAAATTAACTTCAAAGATCTCAGATCCGAGCTCCTTGTGCGCAGAAATCAGACCAATTCGTATAGAGAGAGAGATTATTAATTGATCAAAACGGCGCTGGAAGGAGAAGGCCTTTTATACCAAAACCCTACACTTTTTTCTACACGGATTTATACTTAATAAAACCGTGTACAATATGCAGTGTATAAAATTGGCAAAACCGTGTATCGATAATCAAAACCCTAGAATAACTTTCTCCACGGATTATTATGTAAACAGCCGTGTAGCTCTGTCAAAGATTTCTACACTGCTGTTTAAACAAACAGCCGTGTGAATTTCGCATATTTCTACAATTACCGTTTGTACACGGTTTTTAGGTAAATATCCGTGTATGATTGCCCTATATATTTTTTTAGATTTTTTTTTCTTCTGGGCTAGCCTCCAGTTTTGCTAGCCAGATCTGTTCAGTATTGAGATTACCCTCCAGTTTTTCAGATAATTTTGTCATCCAGTTTTCCAATTACAGCACAAAAATTATACTTAGCATTACAAAATTCATAAATTTATATTTAGCATTACAAAATTCATAAATTCAACTCCTTATTTACTATTACAGCACAAAAATTACTAAATTCACTAATAAAACATTACAAGAACATTACTAAATTCACTAATAAAACATTACTAATATGCATAAATTCATATTTTATTTAACACCTTACAAGAGCATGCTTTATCCTGGTTAGGTTCCAAAGAAATGAGGCAGACTAACTTTCACCTAACAAAACATTTTATGAAAATTAAATTATGTTTTAGTCCCTTGTTTTTGGCGATGCATAAATGGACATGTGGCAGTGTTCTTACGTTGTTGTTTAAATTCTTTCGCAAACCACATCTTATTCAAAGGGGGTTTGTGTAAGAAATTAAACAACAATGCACTGCCACATGCCATTTATACACCGCCGAAAACAAGTGATCAAAACATGATTTAATTTAAAGAACATGTTTTATTATTGAAAGTTAGTTTTACCCATTTCTTTGGAACCTAACCAAGAAAAAACATGTTCTTGTCAAGCGTCAAATAAAATATAGTGAAAATAAAAAGAAAATGAAATTCATCACATGCTGTCCATCGGAAAGTTCATCACAATCTGTAAATAAAAAAAAAATGATGAGTAAGTAAGCAACAATAAGTAACAGAAAATTAGAGGAAGAAACGGAAAATAAATGCCAGAGATAGGAGATATTCATGCCAGAAGTGAAGTCCAGATGTAGGTTATCAATTATATCACATCGCTCGTCTAATTGATAGATGAGCTCCAAAGATAGCGACTTATCTTGATAGATAAGCGATCTGACATAATTGATAAACCTAAATCAAAATTCCAATTATTAACCGTGAAATGATTATCAAAGTTGATCAAAAGCGATATGTAAAGTGACCGGTCTTTCTCTCTTCCTAAGATTATACAGGAGAACCTACAATCTACCTATGAATTGAAAAAACTCTAACCTTTCCGTTTGTTGAATTACTTGATCAAAACGGCGCTGGAAGGAGAAGGCCTTTTATATGGCGGGGGAAGGAGAAGGCCTTTTATACCAAAACCCTACACTTTTCTAAACGGATTTATACTTAACAAAACCGTGTACAATGTGCAGTGTATAAAATTGGCAAAACCGTGTATCGATAATCAAAACCCTACAATAACCTTTCTCCACGGATTATTATGTGAACAGCCGTGTAGCTCTGTCAAAGGTTTCTACACTGTTATTTAAACAAAAATCCGTGTGTATTTTACATATTTCTACACGGTTCTCACCATAAATACCCGTGTAGCTCTCTCATGGCTATCTACACTGTTAGTTAAACAATAATCCGTTTACAATTCCTGATAAACGTCCGTGTAGCTCTCTCAAGGCTTTCTTCACTGATTCTTTAATAAATATCCGTGTAATAGATCCCACAGATATTTCGGGCTTCCAAAAAATTACAATAGCACACGGTTTTTGTATAAAATTGTCAAATCCGTATACAATGTGCCGTGTACAATGACCATTTCTGTAGTAGTGTCTCAAAATACTTCTGAACAACATCAGGTCTCTATTTACTATAGCCCTCAGCAACTCGGGATCTATTCGCTGTCTATTATTTTCAGCTGCTAGAGGATCATTTGGTGGTTGTTGAGGCTGTGCTTGTGGTGTTTCTACTTCTTCAATTTCACAAGTTACAGGATCAAATGGCGAGTGCTGGGGCTGAGTTCTTCCATCTTCCACTATTTCAACCACAGTAGGCACGGAGTGCATAGAGAGAGAGAGGCAGAGAACAGTGGTCGTCGAAAAGAATCGCGAGTGGCAGAGAAAAAAGAAAAGGAGAAGATGCGCTATATATGGATTGGGAAATGAGGATAAAGTGCGTTATGGTTACCGACCGTTCGTGATGCCTGCGTTTCACATCAGGAGACAATGGATCTTCTGTATTTACATTTCGAAGTAGAATTTGTATATTTTGGATATTGCATTTTCTAATTTTTTTTTTAAGTTTCTAAAATTTATTTTGCAATAATATTCCTAAACTGTAAATTTTTAAATTTTTGGATAATTTCTAAAACATGTTGTTGAAATAAAGGTCAAATAAGTTATTAAACAAAGTGATATAAAGAAATTTAAACCATTACTTAAGTAACATACTTCAACTAAATAAAAATAATTTAATCCAAGATTTAAGTAACATGCTCCAACAACAACAAAACAAGCTTAATCCACCAAACTTAAAAAGTAAATAATTTAATCTTCCTTAAATTTACTCCACAAGTAACCATGACCCACACATAATCCCCAATACATTACAAGAATCTAGAAGAATTGCTCTAATCCCCAATACATTACAAGAATCTAGAGGTATTCGCGAAGGTAAAAAATAACTATTGTCAGAGGTAAGCCAACAGAAATTATTATTTCTGAGAGTGTCGCTATTACCAACAGTAGTATATCTGCAAAGATACTGACACAATTAAGCACACATCAGGATCGGTTAAATACGCACATCTGGAACGGACCTAGAGCCAATCCTGATCCAGCAGTTACTTAATTTTACCAGTACCTTTCGTGCATACTTATAGATTCTTGTATGCAGTAAATAACGAGAAACAAAATTTGGACAGGCCATATTGATCAAGATTATAATGACATTTACGCTAATCAGAAAAATATCATCCGGGAAGATTGTGAAGAATACTCTCACTGTGGTGATTGTGTTGATTTTGCTGGACGCTAGTGCAAAGCAGACACCTAGGGCAAATGTCAAAATAAAAAAAATAATTGCTCCATAAAGCAATCGGGTGGACATTTGAAAATACAACTTACGACGCCTGAGCTGAATATTAGATAGCGAAGAGTATAGAAGCCCAATCGTGGATAATATTGCACAGAAAAATGCCGCCACATCGGCTACGACAAAGGCAATGAAAATGTTTGTTGGATGCATTATGGAACGATAATCTAAGGTATCATAGTCTCCGGTATTATCGCCTTGGTTGCCAAGCCCTGACACTGTAAAAATAGCAACAAATGTTGCAGATGCAATAAGGGCCGCTCCAGTTGTAAGGCTTTTAGACATGTTCTCATACTTGGTTGATTCCTTTTCATACTTGGTTGATTCCTTTTCTACCGCAACTCTTACACCATTCAAGTACATTTCTTTTCTTTCTCTTCGACTGGGGTCATATACACTTGCTCCATTGTCCATTTCCACAGGGTTACCGACTATTGTAGATGGATTAGGTTGATAAGGACTTTGGATAGCACCCCTTCTTAACAAGTCACCATGGATGGTGGATTGAGGATTCTACAAAAATACCCAATTAGAAATGATATGAGAACAAATTCAATAGAACAAAAACAATATTGCGGACTCTCTGTCCAATATTTTTTCTTTTCTTTCACTACTTTATGAGTAAAGCTAAGGTGAGATTAAGTTCACCAAGGAAGTTTGTGCACTTAAATAACCTAAGACACCATTAAATTGGCTTAAAATTAAGTTAAAACCTCAAACCGTTGATCTTCATTAACTCATATATATTACTTTTACTCCTAATTTATTATTATAAATTATAAGTGCAGTGTCAGGTGCTCGTGTAAATGAAGGCAAAAGCTACATTTGTTGTTTTGCATGTAGTGTTTTCTGCAATTGATGATAATATATTCACATTAAACCATGAAGATACATACCGCTGAGTATGTAAACTGGTGGTTCAGTAAAGATGTTGATATATCCAGGGGAGTAAGACCCACTTTGTTTCTGATATTTGGGTTCACTCTCTTGTTTCGAGACAAAAGAGCAACTATTTCTGATTCAGAGCTTATTACTGCAAGATGCAAAGGTGTATTTCCATCCTTATCTTTAGCATTTATCATTTTTACATTGATCCCTTGTTGGCAGGCCCACATAATTACTACTGTCTTTTTCTTTTCCACAGCAACGTGGAGAAAGTTTCTTTCTTCCTTGTCAAGGAGTTCACTGACATCAGGGCACATGCTTAGTAGCTCCTTTATCACTTTAACATTGCCTGCCTCAGCCGCAAGGTGCACGGGAAATGAACCAGATAAGTTTTTTCTGTATACTGGTCCTGTATCCTTTAACAACAGCTCTTTCACAGCATAAGTATTACCAATTAATGCTGCATAGTGAAGCGGAGTGTTTCGTGCTTTATCAGTTTTTGCTGCAAGGGGCTGATCCTGGTCAAGTATTGCCCGTGTGATAGTTTCTGCAAATTAAGCAACCTTTCAGTTCTACAGAGCCATCAAAATTTAAAATCAAGGTTTAAAGAAAATTGTCCAGCCAATTGTTCAGGGGTAATCAGTTACACATATTGATCCAATGAGATATCCAATTTACCTGATGGTTTGCTGGATCTCATGGCCCCCGGTTAAGTAAAGGAACATATCCAACCAAAGGGAAAAGGAAAGAGCAACTGTTGGAAATTGTAATCGGATTGTGGTTTTATACAAGAGAGGAGTTTATAAACTTTAATATCTTTTATTAAGAGGAGTACAAAGTTTTTGAGTACAAAGTTTTGTTATATTCTTCACCTCACACACACGCCTCACACCCATGCTACACCTATATATACAAGTGTAAAGTCGGTACAAGATTTGTCTAGAATATTTTGATACAAAAGTCGGTTATACAATTATCTAGATAATTCATATTTTCTTCTACCAACTTTGACTAGTGTTGGTTTGGATTAATCTAGAAAATTCAAGCTATAGAATATTCTAGTTTTTTCTTCATCACCGCCTAATTTGGTAATTTCTTCAATATTCTAGGATGAATTTGGGCCTTGGGCCTTAGGCCTTCGGTGCTGTGAAATTCAACAGTAACCAGGTGAGATATGTTTAACAGTCGTTTAGTTTTTAACTTTTTACTGGATTTGCTGGGCCGGCAGAAAATAATTTTTTATACAATAAATATAATAATAATATAATGTACCATTCTTTGGATTTTGAAAATGTGTATTGCTTGTGTATTGTATCTAATATAATACTCAAATCTGTATTCATGCATTATAGCTTTTCAAATTTCATTTATGTTGGTATTTCAAAACATAAAACCTAATACTAAAATTAGTTCAGTTATAGCAAGTGTACCATTTTGTCCCATAACCGCAGCATGCAACGCGTTCTGTTTATCTGGACCAGCATAACTTGGCGTAGCAGCTATCAATTGTTGAACGACATCATGGCATCCAGCGAAAGCAGCCAAGTACAATGGAGATATTCCATTTATATCCTCCAAACATGCCAAGTTCTCATATGCGCCCGACTCCTCCAAACGTGCCACTGTCTCATCTGCCCGCAACAACTCCTTCACAATACCACTGTAACCGGAACGGGCTGCTTCATGTAAGGCGGTCTCCCCTACTTTATTTTTAGCCCTCAACACTCTTTTCAGTTTTTCTGGATCCTCACGGCCCTGCTCACGGGCAAATTCAACTAGGAGAGAGACCATATGGATGTTACCAGCGATAGCTGCACAGTGTAAAGGTGTCTCCTCTGCATAATTGCAAGCATTTAACAAGGTTGTATCCCAACGGTAGATGCTTTCTGCAATCTCCTTATACATTCTCCTTTTACAGAAGGCCAAAAACCACTTAAGCCACCGGGTTTTCTTTGCTTTCTCATATATTGTTAGCTGTATCTGTGGGAAATGCTCGTTCACAACTTTTATCACAAAATGTATTATGATATAACAGCACAATAGAAAGATCAGAAGTAAACGCATTTTCCAATTACTTGCCGTCACCACAAGAACAACAAAAAGGAACGTTTTAAATATTGGTATTTGACTGGATTTCTCCATAGCTCCAGCCACAACATGAAGAGCAGTGTTCTCTCCATAAGCAACTCCACGGAGGCCATTATTACCACCATTTCTCTCCGGGGTAGATTCCATATCTGTTGGTGCTCTTTCTCTTTGCAAAATACTTTCGAACAACATTAGGTCTCCATTTACTATAGCTCTCAGCAACTCTGGATTTATTCGCTCTTCTTCTAAAGCTGATAGATGACTATTTGGTGTTTGGTATGATTCTTCTTCAGCTGCTAGATGACTATTTGGTGCTTGGAATGGTGATTCTTCTTCAGCTGCTAGATGACTACTTGGTGCTTGGAATGGTGATTCTTCTTCAGCTGCTAGATGACTACTTGGTGCTTGGTATGGTGATTCTTCTTCAGCTGCTAGATGACCATTTGGTGTTTGGTATGGTGATTCTTCTTGTATTTCATAAAAATGATCAGATTCGGCCATTTTTGCCTTTCGAGTAAGAGAAATCTCAAGTGGGTGACGATGATCTTAATTTGGTTGGACACTGGTACCTGTTTAATGTTAATTTCTTCTGGTAGACAAGGGAGGAAATGACATTGGCATTATTAGAGACTTGTCACTTTCAAGTTTCAACAGTTAATTATACATTACTGACTATATTATATATCAATTCACATGTCCAATTGCACAAAGTTAATCTCTTAATTAATTCCTATCAGTCCAATAATGAAATTGATTTTAACGTATGTGCTAAACTGATGTACTGGCAGGACATTTAGGACATTTTATTAGGGACAACTCAGAAAGTCAACTTTTTTAAGTTTAAATATATCCAAGCGCGCAGCACAATTTGAGAATTGATAATATAATTGCAGCATATAGAGAGGACAGCTTGACACTAATTCAAAAATCCGGGAATCCTGGTGACTTCTAGTCTAAACTAGATCTAAAGATTAAAGGGGACTAGAGATTATCAGATTGTGCAATTTAAAATAACCAGTGTGAATAAAGAAAGAATGGCAAGATAAGAAAATTTCTCTCGGAATTTTATATTCACCTCTAATTCACATGTCAAAGAAAATAGAAAGAAAAAAATATCAAATGAAATTTAATTTTTAATGCTATACCTATAAACAAAATAAATTGGCACTTAAGTTAAGGTTATACACCCTCTACTTCATTCATGTAATTACAGTTTTCTCGCCACAGATAATCTGAGAATCTTGCGCAGAGATAGAGACATCACATCACCATGTGCAGTTTGTGTGAATAAAGAAAGAATGAAATTTATATAAACTGATGTGTAGCAGTTTGTGGGAATAAAGAAAGAACCGGCATTTTTATTAATACCCCAAAAAAATAGAAATTATCAAATCTGCCCTCACCTCAGAATTATTACTAAAAATGTCCTAACCGTCCAGCTCTGGAGCGGTTCACTCTGGATACTTGACCGCCCCCCACTGGGGCGGTCCACTTCCCATACCAGACCGCCCCCCAGTGGGGTGGTCCGCTATAAAACCCCTATAAAAGAGGTTTTTCTCTATCTTGACCAGCACAATATCATTCTAACAACCCCAGAAGAAAAAGAGAAAGAAAGAGAGGGGATTTTGAGGTATATTTAAGACGAAAAGGATGGACGGTAACAATCGACGTAATAAAGAGAGCAACCGAGATCGTGGCGTAGCGAGAGGAGGGTTAATTAATGATCGAGGTAAAATTGAGGGAAAAAAGTACAAGTGTCAAGTATGTCGTGATTTTCTTAATTGTGTGACATGTAAGATGGAGGAATGGAGTAGACGGCATGGTTGGTATGAAATTTCAAACGATAACTTTGTGGAAAACCCCTACGGTTTTGGTTTGAAAAAGAAGAAGGTTGATCCAGAGCCTCCAGCATCGGACGATAAGTTTGTTCCGTGTACTTATACTGGTAAGGCCACCACTTTGTCTACTGTGACTGATCCAGATCCAGCAAATTCCGATGATGACTTTGTTCCATGCACTTTCAAGGTTCGTTGTAAAAAGTAGACTTATTAAGAATTTATGTTGTAGACTTATTAAGAATTTATGTCGTAGACTTTATTTCATCAATTTTGTGTTTGTTTATATTTTATGTTGTCAATTTTTGTATATGTAATTAAGTATTGAAAATAACAAAACTGAAGCACATAAAATAATTGAGGCAAATAAAAAATTAAATAGTTCACAAACTATCAATTAAAATAGTTCACAACATACATCTAAAATAGTTTATAACATAATTTAACAAAACTTGGTCATCAGCGACGACGGCCGAACAAACTCAGCCGACGTCTGGGTCTGGTTACAGCTGGTGTGCGACACTACCGGATGTCTCTCCATAGCTACTACCGGTTTCTGGGCTTTCATGAGTGCGGTGGCTACTACCGGTTGCCTCCGCAACAACTCTAGCATTTTCTCTTTCATTGGCTTCGTTAATGGCATCTGCATTGCATTTCAGTTCAACAAACATGGTATGATATTGAAATCGTAAAATATAAAATAAAATATAAGTAAATAAATAAAATCAACTGTACCTGCTCGCTGCCTATCAGTAGTTGAACGGCGGGCCTGATGTCCCATTCGCCTACCTTCCGTCTGGTTCCATGGTCATTACAGCACGCTTGTGGGGTCTTCTTCCTATTCTGATCCACCCCTTTGCGGGCATGATTCTGTCCCCAACATAGGTCGGCCACTAATACTGGTTGGGATAAGAATGGAAAGATGCACCCCAAGTACTCGCAAGGTATTCGGTACGGTACATGTGTGCGACATAATCATCCTCAGAGAAGTTTCTCTCTCGGCACACCGCCATAACAGGTTACAGTATTGTCAGGTCCAAAAATAACAACATACTTGAACATTCTTTTCACAAACTCCATAGTCCCATCCGGTCTACGGCCAGTTGGAGCATACTCATTTGGACAGTGCACATTGAATTCCAATTAGTTCTCCCCGTACGGGACAACTTTCATAACTGCACCTTTCTCCCTATGTTTCCTTAGTTTCCCCTCCACCCTTGTTGAAAATATTTGATTCATGGACAGTAATTCGAGGGCTTTAACACGCCGTTCAACAAACCATGCATTTAACTTGTAGAAGGTTTCCTCTACAATTGCTGCCATGGGCAACATCCGGCTCTGCTTGAAAACATCATTCAAGACTCGGACCCATTTGTGGTCATAATTCCCCATCAGAAACCTCCATCACGGGCTTGAAATATCTTCTCATATGCGAGTGGCTCAGCAAGATTAGTGGGATTATTTTTTTCCACCTTGAGTATGTACGCGTTTGCCTTTGGACAGTACTGAAAAAAAAACAATTTTAGATGAGAAAATTTAAGTAAAATAATTCAAAAAATATAAGTAAATAAATAAAAATATACATACCTTGGAAAAATCTCTGAATACCTCTTCCACCCTTCTCGGCTTCTTCCTCCTGCAACCAATTTTGAATGTATCTGCAACCCATTTTTCGTATCGCAGTTCTTGTTTAGGTTATCTGCAACGTGTTGCATACAAAGCCTGTGGACACAATCGCCATTCGCTGTCGACCACCCGTAATCTGTGCTATTAAAAACATATTTGATTCCTTTGTGATGGTCTGATATGACACAAAAGAACCGGTCGCCAACCACTTTTGTAAGAAACTCATGAAAAATCCCCAATTTTCCCCATCCTCCTTCTCAACAATTGCAAAGGCCAAAGGCAACAACTGGTTTTCATCATCATATGCACATGCTATCAGCAGTCTCCCCTCGTACCGGCCAGACAGGAAGCATGAATCTATACTGATGACCGATCTAATATATGGCACAGCTTGAATACATGGATCGAAAGCCCATGCTATGGCCTTGAATTGCATCGCGCCATCGACATCATCTACGCTCAGATTCCAACATCCATACCTAGTGCCGGGATTTGTACTTCCTATTGCCTGGAGCAATGATGCAAGCAAGTTGTATGAACCATGCCAGCTACCGAACATTCGGCAGATCACAAGTTCACGCCCTCTCCACAACCTGTTGTATTTTGGGGTGACATGTAAGTAAACGCGTCTGACATGTCTAGTGACCTCCTTAAGGCTCATCGATGGGTCCTCCTTAACGTCACGCTCAATTACATCGGCAATAAGTGAAGCCGTAAGTTGTGCATGGTCTGTCTTTGATGACGCAGACTTGCATGTGTGAGGTAGTTCACACTTCTTAATAATCCATGCCTCGTCCTTACCCACAGGGGTTGCATAAAGACGGGTGGTACGTGCGGTTCATAACTCGAGTGGCGGGAGTTGTCATACCTCGAGGGGCGGGGTTGTCATAACTCGAGTGGCGGGGGTTGTCATACCCCGAGTGCTCATGACACGAGTTGTCATAACCCGAGTTGTCATAACTCGAGTGACGCGGGTTGTCATAACTCGAGTGATCATAACCTCTATTTTCCCTAGAAGTTCCAACCCCAAGTTCATGCAGAACTCTCTTAGAATATAACTCCATTACCAGGGTACCCTGTGACTCAAAATTATTGTAAACACTCCTCCATAACGACTCATATGTTATTGGATACCTGGTATAGTAAGGTCTACCCCCACTTACTGTGTTAATCCGAGTAGCTAAATCTATATCATACCGGTTGGGGTTCACACCAATCTTTTCATACACTATTCCTTTCAGTTCAACAAATGAGGTATTTTCATTTACCTCGAAGCCATAGGCTGCCTCCTTAGTGTACTGTGCTCCCTTCACACCCCGGGTAAACTTTCCGCCCACATACAGTGCAACCAATATCTTTCTGTTTGATAGCTACTGTTCAAAATCGCCTCAAAATCGCCTATATTTCTTTCTCTTTCTTTTCTGGGGTTGTTAGAATGAAACCGTGATGGTCAGGAGAGAGAAAAAACCCTTTTATAGGGGTTTTATAGCGGACCGCCCCACTAGGGGCGGTCTGGTATGGGAAGTGGACCGCCCCAATGGGGGACGGTCAAGTATCCAGAGTGAACCGCCCCAGGGCTGGGCGGTTAGGGCATTTTTAATAATAATTCTGAGGTGAGGGCAGATTTGATCATTTCTATTTTTTTAGGGTATTAATAAAAATGCCGGAAGAAAGAATGGCAAGAAAGAAAATTTCTCTCGGAATTTTATATTCACCTCTAATTGACATGTCAAAGAAAATAGAAAGAAAAAAATATCAAATGAAATTTAATTTTTAATGCTATACCTATAAACAAAATAAATTGGCACTTAAGTTAAGGTGAAATACCGCATTAGTTTGCATTCGAGATTTCTGAAGTAATTGGTATACCTAAGTTAGTTGTTCTACTTTCCAATCTTATACAATGCTTCTCATAATGTGCTTATAATATATATTTCCGGGTAAAAATCCCAAATAAATGGTGTTATAAAGCAACAATAATTCACATGCAACACCTATGCATACAATTTGCCCAACAACATATTTTCTAACTATCTGCAGAACTATATTCTCAATTATAAAAGAGCTGAGCAATAAAAAATTAAAGAGAAAAATAATCATCCAATATATAACAACATATATACTACTCCAAACATGAGAAAGCAACAATTATATACTCAATTATAAAATAGCTGAGCACTAAAAAATTAAACAACAAAATAATCATCCAATATATATCAAACATATATACTACTCCAGACATGACAAAGCTTCTTGTAAAGGTTATTACATTATGCTTGAACCCTAAATCGGCATAATATATATATATAGGACAGTGCTACGGTGCTATGCATAGCATAGAGCCCTCCGTGCTACGGCTCAATTTTTGAGTTTTCAAAATCCTAACGGTCGATCCGAACCGTTCAACATGATCTCCATATGAATATGTACTTGCAAACCAAATTTTACATTTTTTAGAATTTTTTACTATTTATTAAGCCACTTTGAAAAAACACTAATTTGTACACAACAGTAAACTTTTCTGGACTATTGGATCAGCGATTTTCAAAGTGGCTTAATAAATAGTAAAAAAATTCTAAAAAATGTAAAATTTGGTTTGCAAGTACATATTCATATGGAGATCATGTTGAACGGTTCGGTTCGACCGTTAGGATTTTGAAAACTCAAAAATTGAGCCGTAGCACGGAGGGGCTCTATGCTACGCGTAGCATATTAGCCAAAACCTATATATATATATAACATACAAAGTCGGTAGATTGACCCAACTTATTTTAGTCCCATGCTATATGACTTGTATCTCACCACAGCCTAACCAATTTCAAATTCTCAACTCAAAGTGAAAATTCTTGTTCCAACAACTACTATGAGATAGTCGTTGATGTGAAAGGAGTTTACTTTGAAATTTAGAAAACGTTTGTTGCCTTGGCTTCGATTGGTGTGACAGGAAGACGCCTTGGCTCTTAAAGGACCGGCCTTAAATGAATCGGAGCGGGTTCCTCTGATATTGTGGAGGGAGCCACAAAATGTGGCGGCAACCAAAAATGTGGAGGGAAAATGTGGAGGAAAGCTGCTATCGTTCTTCTCTAGGGAGAAAATGAAGGGAGAGATGGGGTGGGTCCACTTGGAAGAGAGAGAGAAAGAGAGAAAAGGAGATAAAAGTGTGAGGCAAGAAGTATGTGACCATTTGTGTAGTTTGGTATGACAGGTGGACCACTTATTTCATTGACCACTTAAGGAGAAAAAATGATTGTGTTACTTCTAAATCAAATAATTATATGAAATGAGTAAATTAATTTGTAAATCTTTTATTCACGGTAAAATTCATAAATTATTTTTTTATTTACATATTGGAAATAAATTTATGAAGACAAAAAAAGAAAAATTTACTATAGGACGAAATATAGAAATAAGATTAGCATATATAATTTATGTTATTCACAGCAGGAGTTTTTTTAAATCCTTAATGTTTTCTAAATCATAAAACATTCATACTTGATAGAATAAATTAAGTTGAATGACCTTTTATAAAATCAAATTTGTAAAGTTAAAATAAAATTAAAAGTACAACAAAAATAATATGAAAAAAAAATTCAAATTTTTTACGGTTTTTATGACCAAATCATACTTATAATTATTAGTTTTATAGAATTTATTCATAATTTGCTCGTTCAAAATGTGTTAGTATTTGTGAAAATATTTAATGAAATTTAGTCAATTAATCAAATTCGACTTTAAATGTAGAAAACATTTTATAATGGAAATTATATTAATGAAATTTATGCAATAATTAATATTATAACACGTTTATTGAATAATCAAATGATTTTGAGTTTTGACACATTAAATTATATAGCATTACATGCTTGTTGCATATACGACTCACATCTTCCACGTATGAACATGAAACATAAACTCTTGTTTTGTGAGTTAATGAAGACGCACGGAAATATGTCATTCGTTGGTCGATTGGAACCGTTTTAATTAAAGAGCAATGCATCTATTGTCTTGCATCCAAGTTTGATCAAATTTTGTTTTTATTTACCCATCCATCTAGTTCATCAAAAATCAAAGCATCGTATGGCCATAAACACTTTGTGTTGGATCGAAGCTCATACGTAAGAAAATTTTTGAACTTTTATATTGGTTACGTTCAATATTCTCCCATGATCATTTTAAAACAAATTTGAAATGATTTCATTGCAAATCGACCGTTGATTTTCCGTGTGAAAATGAACGGTCCGAAAATATTTTCTAAATTTGAAGGGGCATATAATGATGAAAGTCTACACAAATGACATGTATAAGTATTATTTGGCCATAGAAGATGTAAATAATTTTATTTTTTTATTTTTGAATTTTTTCATATTATTTGTTGTACATACATTACCTAATTAGTAAATATCAAGCTCTGAGCCGTTCGATAGGTAATGAGTGGTCTTGATGCCTTTATTTAAGAGGAGATGAGAAGGAAGTCCCAATTCTCTGAGGTAACATAATATTTTTGTTTAGATCCGACTCTAGATGATGCACAAACTCCTTCAATATTCGTGCATACTTATGATTTAGTCATTTAGATGACCCCAATCTGAACACAAATATTATGTTACCTCAGAGTACATTAATTGGTGGGTAGGTCTTCCAGCCTCTTCTCCTCTCAGCCTCTCTGGACTTAGGTTTTATCTGATCAGGAAGGGACGTACCAAACAATACTAAGTCAGGGACAAACTAGACATGAGGCAGCAAGTAGTGAAGCCACAATGAACCAATTTGGGACAGACACCTAGAACAATGGCGAGGCATTATACTAAACCTTTTAGCATTAGTATGGTATTTTGAAGTTCTAACATGTGCAAAGCCTTGGGGGTATAATCTTTTGCAAATCTTTGTTTATGGTTTAACCATGTATTTGGGTACAGGCACAAGTGTATTACATTAATGTGGTTGTTATGCTTGTCTGTTTTTGGTACAATGCATGCTTGATGACAGTGTTTGTTAATGCATATTACAAGGTTTCTCCTTAAATTACAATGTGTTGTTACTAATGCTTATTTAATTTCAAATACAAATGATTAATGGGTGGGAATTGGCATCGTACCGGGGTGGTATACTATTGGTACTGGATGGTACAATTAGAAAATGGTGATTATTTTTTCAATTTCTGATCTATTATTTACATCGCAACACCCAACCAAATAAGCACGTACAAAACCCTGGCAATTACATAGGTGGGACCCACGTACCTGGCCATGCAATTAATCATGTGGGGCCCACTTTCGTTGCCCAAGTAAAAAACCAGGTGGGGCCCACGGCCTCTATCCATGCAAATAAACAAGTTGGACCCACATGATTTATCCTTGGAAATACTCACGTGGGGTCCATGCTCCTATCCTTGCAAATACTCACAAGCTAGCCTTGCAAATACCAAGATGGGACCCATACTTCTATCCTTGCAAATACTCAAAGGATATCCTTGCAAATACATAGATGGGACCCACAGTTCTATCCTTGTAAATACTTAGATAGGTCCCACGTTTCTATCCTTGCAAATAATAAGATGGGTCCCACATTCCTATCCTTGCAAATACTCCAGCCAGGCACCAACCCTGAAAGTTTTTACATACACAGTTGTTCCATGGGGAACTGCATGCAAAAGGCCGGGAAAAGGTATTTACATGAGTGTCCATGGAAATACTGAGTATTTACAACGGGGGTATAACTATGGGTAGTATTAACATGCGTTAGCGCATGCAACAAGCGTTTTTGGGGCTTGTTGCATGGTTATGTCCATGCAACAAGCCATTTTCAGACCCATGCTACAAACGAAAATTCTGGTAGTGAAAGAAGCTGGTAAGTTATAGTTGGCATAGAAAAGTAATAAAAAAAACACATAATATGATGAATGGTCTTTCTTAATTCAGATAAGAATATATTGAAATGGATTTGGGAGAGACAAAATAACAATTTTGGATCAAATTCAAAGAATTATTTTAATCAATTGTTTTGTTGACAAATCTAGATTTGGATAATTCTTACGTACATCTAAATATTTATGTATATCTTGTTTAAGCATAAATTTAGAATAATAATTGCTAACTTTTAAAGAGTAAAATAAAATTCAATAACAAATTAAATTAAGTACCTTTAATATTAGAAAAAAAAATTATCATAAATTTTGACATCCAAATATATATATTTTATCATAAAGTATACTGGCAAAAAAAAAACTCTTTTCTTGAATAAAAAGAAAAGGTTAATATATTTTCTGAACTTTACATTTTAGTCGAAAATATATATTTAAAACAGGTTACCAGGATATACACAACAACTTGGATGTGTGTTAATTAATTAAAATACATAATATGATGTTTGTGTTTTAATCAACATGTATCTCTTTACATTTGAAAGAAAAAAAAAAAAAAAAACTAGTTGTTTCTTAATAGTACAATTTGTATTCAACTTGGAATCCACATGTCAATAAAAAATTACAAAGAAAACATTACAGTTACATTTTCGCTTTATGTGTTGATTCCAGATCATCTACAGTAGAACGCTATAATTGACAGCAGATCCAAGCCGTTGATCCTCATCCAACTGCTGTGATCTGCAATGTACGGCGGATCAATTATTTCAGCAAAGAAAATTACAATATTAACCTTACATAAGTGATATTATAAAATTTTAATAATGTATGATCAACTTTGAAAATCCGACAAAGAATATAAAATAAGATTTCCATCGTCCAATCAAGCATGAGGTCTGGTAACATGCTTAAGAAAGCATCGAAAGTCCGACCACTTAAATGTTCATTCGTTAAGAGCTATGATAGAGCATTAATAGTTTAAGATACGTGTGTCAGCAAACAACTTGGTAAATAGTTCACAAACTATAAATTAAAATAGTTCACAACATACATCTAAATAAAATAGTTCACAACATGCATCTCAAGTAACTTGATAATCAGCGACGAGTCCGAACAAACTAAGTCGACGAGTTCTGGATCTGCTTCCAGATGGTTGTACAACACTACCGGATGTCTCTCCATGGCTACTAGATGCTTGACTTCCATGAGTGAACTGGCTACTACCGATTGCCTCAGCAACAACTCTAGAATTTTCTATTTCATTGATATAAAACTTATTTACAACGAGTCAAATGACCCTCCTTCTTAGATCAAAACTTCTTTATTCTCATAAATTAATTTAAATAACTCTAATAATCTAATCATACTTATTTACACTCGTAATCCTCGTATTACCTCATTCCCCATTTCTCTCTATGACCGAATCCGCTTTTGTTCGATCAGCCGCACTCCGACGACTGGATCTGCTTACTAAAATTCAATCACAGGTGACACCAGACTCTGCCCAACCCTCCCTCATATTTCAACTAAAAAATCAAACCAGTCAATTCAAAAACAATTTGATTCAGTTGAAAAACAAATAAATCGGACCAATAAACACCCTAAATAAGATTTAGATAAGGAACTAGTGTTATAACAAATCATTTGATGCCACGTGGCAAGAGTTTGACTCTTAGCAATGACCATTGCTGTCAATTTTTTTGAGCCACCCCGAATTTCTTCCTATTACCATTCTAGCACATATATAGATAGAGGGATGCTTCTATGGGCATAAGGACCTATTTGTAAAATGAGCATATTTTCATTTTCAAAGTTCAAACAGTCGATCCGACCGTTCAACATTTTCTCCATATTACAATGTACTTGGAGGTAAAATTTTACATTTTTTTGAATTTTTTTACTATTTATTAAGTATTTTACAAACTAGTCAAATTCAGCCGTGATTTTTATTTTTACCCAAAAAAAAATATATTTTAATATAAATAACCAGGGTTTAAAAAAATTTTATTTCTACCCAAAGCGCCAGGAAATCCAGCGCTCCGAATTAATAATTCGGAACGCCAGGAATATTAGCGTTCCGAATTCTTAATTCGGAACGCTGGATTTCCTGGCGTTCCGAAAATTTAATTCCCACCGCATAAGGGACCCGTGACCCCTTCTTCTCTGTGTCCCCTCTCCGCAAAAAAAAAAAAACAGAAGGTTACTCGCCGCCGCCAGAAAGAAGAAAGGAAAAAAAGAAAGGAGAAAAGAAAGAAGAAAGGAAAAAAAGAAAGAAGGCTGCGCCTCCGTCCCTCTGTCTCGCCGCCTCGCCGTCTAGCCGTCTCTCCGCCTCTTCACCCCTCCTAGGCCGTCCCTCCGCTTCTTCACCGCCGATCGTCGATTCAATCATCTTTGAAGGTAATTAGAATTCTTTTCGTATTTCTCTGCTGATCTGATCGGTGAATTAGAGAAATGTTTAAGCCATTAGAAATGTTTAAGCCAAATTGATGAATTAGAAATGTTTAAGCCAAATTGATGAATTAGAAATGTTTACGCCAAATTGATGAATTAGAAATGTTTACGCCAAATTGATGAATTAGAAATGTTTAAGCCAAATTGATGAATTAGAAATGTTTAAGCCAAATTGATGAATTAGAAATGTTTAAGCCAAATTGACGAACCGTCTGATTGATTGCGTCTGATTGATCGAACCGTCCGATTAATTCGAACCGTCTGATTTTTAATCGGCAATTGAGCATAATTAATAATTTTTTTATACTATCATTTTTATTCATTATTTTTTTTTTGTTTGGACTGAGATCCTATTTACCTTTAGCATATGCTCATTTATTAGTTGCTAATGGTATTAATGAGATATATATTGATTGGTAGGAAAGAGGATATATAGATCATCCTATAGCTGGCAGCAATGTATATATCGACTATAAGAAAATTAAAAAAGAAAGAAAAAAAATAAGAATGATAAAAACCAAAAAAAATAAGAATGATCAAACCGTCTGATTAATTCGAACCGTCTGATTGAAAACCAAATTTACATTTAAAGTCTCAAATGTTATATATTTAGAAGACAAATTTCTAATCTGATTGAAAACCAAATTCTCCCATTAAATTCAAATTTTTAATCGGTAAAATTGGATATATTTATTTTTTCAAAATAAATCAATTAATATAGATTTATTTATTCAAGAATTGATTTTCCTTTAAAATCTTATTTAATTAATATTTTAGCGAAATTGTATAAAATATTATTATATAATACGGTTATGTGATTGAATTTCTGTGTAATTTATGTGTAAACTTAGAAGTAGGTTTGATGATTCAGTTCAATAATCTTTGTGCAATTTCTGGACAGCTTTGTGCAATTTCAAGCATTATTTCATACATTTCTAATGGAAACTTTATCTTCCAAAAAAAATACAAATTTATAAAAATATGCTTGTATGGAGTGGTTCTTTGTTCTTATTGGCATCATGCATGTTATGATTGACTCCATAGTCATCTTTTTGCATATTAGCGTATTTTAGCATATTTTTACCGCAATTAGCATATTTTAGCCAATTGTAGCATGTTTAACATATTTTTTAACGTAGGATGGCTAGGGGACGACCTAGGAGACCACCCGTAGCCGACCCGGTTGATGAGCCAATTCCCACTGACAGCAAGGATCATTTCAGTCCTTTATTATGGATGCCTCACAGTGAGCACCGAGTCTCAGATGCATCTAAAGAGGTACTTGATTACTTTTTTTTTTTTTAAGTTTGGATTTTGTTGAATTTTTGTATTTTTAGGTTTTCATGTTGTTCACTTTTTTGAACGCAGAGTGAGGCAATTATAACTGCCAGGGGTCGGTTTCCGGACATGCAGTACTACCCGGAGATGGAGGCGTATCTGCAAAATTTGGGGGTGCAGCATTTGGTCGATATTCTACAGTCGGAGGCTAAGTCCATCAACGCGTCCCTGATTGCAGGACTAGTGGAGCGATGGCGCCCCGAGACGCACACGTTCCACTTACCTTTTGGAGAGATGACAGTGACTCTCCAGGATGTTAGTGCTCTATGGGGTTTGCCTATCCAGGGCGTGCCCGTTGGTGGCATATCTGACCCCACAGATCCAGATGACACGACGATTAATTACATGCTCGCTGAGTTGTTGGGAGCGGAGCCAGATATACGCAGCAACGGGGGGAAGTCCAAGTACTGTCTGGAAAAGACGAAGCTGCGAGCTATGTTTGCGAGAGGTATAGGTAGCGATTCCACTCCGATCGAGATTCAGAGGTACTCATACAAACTATTTGTATTACATTTATTTTGTACTCTGTTTCATGCGGAAAAATGAGTTGCTCTATAATTTTGATATTACAGATACACACGGGGATTCGTGATGGACCTATTTGGTTCTGTCATGTTTGCTGATGCTAGTGGTAATACCATCCCGATGATGTATCTAGAGCTGCTGCGAGACCTTCAGCCGTCGAGCGGCAGGTACAACTTGGGTGGGGCTGTCCTAGCACATCTCTACTCCAACTTGTGCCACGGTTGCAAGGTCAGTATGCTATTTATGTCTTATTTTAATTACCTACCTTGTCATGCACTTGTTGTATTATTTTAATTATTTAACTTGTCACTGATGGCTGGTATTCTTCAAAAATATAGCGGAAAACTAAGCAAATCTACGGGCCAATACTGCTTCTGCAGCATTGGTCGTGGTCACGGCTACCGGTGGGGGTACCTCAGCCGAACGAGGATCCATGGGTGGCGGTACCTCAGCCGGACGAGGGTCCATTGGGAGAGCCCGAAAATGGAAATCGATGGGCATTCGGCATGAAATGGTACGGACTTCACGAGTACAAGGACAACCCTCACGGAAAGACAGCAGGAATCAGGACGGTCCGATCTCAGATTCAGAGTCTGGGTGAGACGCAGGTGCGCTGGACTCCGTACCATGAGCTATACACTGAGGGGAGGCTGCCGCAGATTGTAGAGGATGATCAGGAGATGTGGCTCTACAGGGGACCGCTGGTGTGCTTCTGGATAGTGGAGCACCACTATCCAGACCGGGTGCTCCGTCAGTTTCATTTTCCTCCACTCATCCCCGCAGATCCAGACGTCCCGAGATATGTGATCATGAGGCTACACGGGTAAGTTATGTTAATTTTAGCATTTTTGTACTTAACATTAGTTCTTGTCTTTAAATTGCAACTGACATATGAATTACAGGATAACACACGGTAATCACTGGGATAGAGATTGGAGTGAGCATCACTCGGAGTACTACAGCAAGGCGGGCGATATGGGTGCCAACTTATGGCAGATGCCGGAGATTGATACGATGCAGTTCCAGGGAGATCCCCTATTGAGATATCAGGCTTGGTACCTGCGGGTCGGCATGGCTTCGGTGTATATAGAGGGAGATTACGGCGAGTTTCTTCGCTCACAGATATTCGAAGACGATGGTTATACCCCTACTGGCCGGAAAGGTGCTCGCCAGGTAATGCATCTAAAACAACACATTTTTATGCGTTATGAACATTTTATCATAACCTTTCTTTTTTCTAACGTTTTTTTTATAGCTGCTGTTAGCGCTTAAAGGTGCCGGGCGTTCAATCGTTTGTCTTGGAAAACGTGGCTACAGAGCGTTCGGGCACGCGATGTTGAACTTGGTTGCCCCATGCATTGCGGACCACGGCCAGGAGGCAAAGCTGGTCACCATGTTACGAGACGCCGGAGAGAATATTGATTGGCGCGCAGTACAGCCGGACGAGCCTGACGCGCCACATGTTATGGCCAGTGAGATGCCACCGGAGCCATCAGAGCAGCCAGAGTGGGATTATCATCGTTGGGTGGTCGGCATGGCCGGTTGGCACGCCTACCGTGACGAGTACGGTCGTCCAGTTCTTCCCCCGGTGTGTGATTCTTTATTTTATTTATTCTTTTACTGTAAGTAAAGATAGTTAAAATTTACTAAATTTTTGGTATCCTTGCAGGGTCCTGCATACATGCCGACGCAGCCTGAGCATCATGAGTCTCCAGAGATCCAGTCTGTGCATGATGACAGGATGAGTTTTAGCCTTGCAGACATGGATGCCGCCACAGCCGCCTCCCCGCCACCGCGTCATCCGTATTCAGAGATGGCTCACGATTGGGAGGCCTCTGGTAGCCGGACTCAGGCTGATTATGAGTCCCAGTTTGTGGCATCCATATTCCATACGCCCACGCCACCGCCAGCTACCGACGGGGCCTCGGATCCATGGGATACAGCACTTACGATGAGCAGGCAGGACAGCCTCGAGGATCATATTACACCAGCTCGCGCCGCGCAGGCAGGACAGCCTCAGTGGGAGGATTGGCATGAGCGCGTGTTCAGTAGAGAGAATAGAGGTAGACCACCTCACCGATTCTCCCCTTCGCAGTACGATGGATAGAGAGTATATTTTATTATGTTTTAGTTTAGTTGTGCTATGTTATGTTTTATTATGGTAGTTTATTTTAGTTTAGTTTGGTAGTTTTAGTGTAGTGTAGTTTCGTTATGTTTTATTATGTTCTATTTTTTTAGTGTAGTGTAGTGTAGTTTATTATGTTCCATTTTATTTTTTATTATGTTCTATTATGTTTTATTATGTTCTATTTTTTTTAGTGTAGTTTATTTATGTTTCGTTATGTTTCGTACAACAAAAAGAACTAACATCCATTGACGATCATAAAACATACTATTTCAAACTTAATATAAATAACATCCAGAAATAACATCCAAAATATAAAATACAAACTTAATATCTGCTTCAAACGATCATACAACATACTATTTCGTCTTACCGGTCTTGAACGTACATGGAACAAAATCATCGTCCGAGGTTGACGATGACGGCTCGGTAACAACAGACGACGTGCTAGCCTTAGTCTTAGCCTTACTCTTCGTCTTAGGCGTCTGTACATCATCTTTTTTTTTCCCAATCCATAGCCGTAGGGGTTTTCTACAAAATCATCATCAGATATGTCATTTCGTTTAAAATCATCAGCAGATCCTTGCACACATTTCCTAGACCAAATTGGACAGTCCTTTCTCTTCCTTCCGCAGCCCCAATTGCATTTCTTTTCCTCGCTCTTTCCTCGATTGTTACTGTCCATCCTCCTCGTCTGCAATTTATTTGGAAAATAATAATAAAAAAAACTGCAACATAATAAAATACATACAAATAAAGTTCATACAAACCTCAAAGGAAGGCCCCTGAGCCAAAGTTCATACAAATAAAGTTCATACAAATAAAGTTCATACAAATAAAGTTCACAAAATAAAGTTAATTCCTACGACTCCTTCTAAAAGGAAGGCCCCTGAGCCAACCAGATCCCCATGATGATGTGCTCCTTCTATCTTGTTGCACTGTTTCGTCTTGCCGGTTAGCTGTACCGGACGGTCCTGCTTGCGCTTCGTCTGCTGTACCAGATGTGCTCGTCCTTCCTAATTGAGATGTGCTCCTTCTAGCTGGTTGCACTCCTTCTTCTCGCTGGTGTGCTGTATCGGATGCCCTTGCGCCAGATGTGCTCCTCCTACCTGCTTGAGTTGTGCTCCTTCTTCGCTGGGTAGTACCTGAAGGCCCTTGCATTCCAAAGAACTCCCCTCCTGCCCGTACTTCTCCCATTGCCTCCCTAAACATCATATTTGCATTTTCACGGTCTGCTGTACGGCTTCTGGCTGTGCTTCGTCGCGGCCCTTGCGGTCCACTCGCCTCTGCCATAACTCGCTCATTCTCTGCTACATTTGCTGCGTTATGAGCCTCTGCAGCCCAAATATGTTAGTTAGTAAGCTATTCAACATTAGAACTAAAAATAATTAGGATTGAATGTGACATACCTCGCCTCTGCCTGTCAGAAGTGGAACGGCGAGGACGGTGCCCCCGTCGCCTACCTTGCATTTCATCCATGGTCATATCTTGACGGATGTGTTTTCTCCTACCACGCCGTAACCAATCTCTGTTTGGCTCAATTTTAGGGGTAGTGGTTGTAGGCCAATCTTCAGGATTGCCATAAGGAACAAACAATGCATTCCAAGTACTCAGAAGGTAGTCCACCCTATACCAGTGGGCAACAAATAGGTTGGGTGACCAGTTTCTATGACGACAAACCGCTAACACATGAGCGCACGGAATTCCAGTTAATTGGATACCTCTGCATGTACATTCCACTTTTCTCTCTGGCCCGAATGTCACGATATACTGGAACCTTCTATGAATAATTGACATAGTTCCATCCTGCGTTTGGACCACTGGAACATATTCATTTGGGCCAGTGACTTGGTAATTACCTTCGCCGTGCGAGTATGGGATGACATCCATTTTTGTAGCTTTCTCCCACCGTTTGGCGAGCTTAACATGTACCCGTCTGGAAAAAGGCTGTTCTGCATTGCTTTGCTCAGTCGCTGCCTCTCGTCGTTGAACAAACCACCTATTGCACTTGGCGAATGTCTCCTCTACAAGTGCAGCCACGGGCAACATTCGGCTATCCTTGAAGACAGCGTTGAGGCACTCAGAGCCATTTGTTGTCATGATACCAAATCGGTGCCCTCCATCACATGTCTGGAAAATTTTTTCAAAATTTGACGGCTCCATGACATCATCAGGACGTACTTTGCCCACTCTCCTCAGAAAAGCATTGCACGTTGGATTTTGCTGCAATAGAACAAAGCAAAATTAGACAAAATGCATCTAAAAGAAACAAAAATGATATAAATTAGACAATATTAGACATACCGAGCAAAAATCTTCGAACATCTCTTTCAGCCTTCTTGGCTTCTTCTTCCTGGCTCCTTGTTTGAACCTAGTTCCGTACCATTTGTCCTTCCCACACGCCTGGACCAGGTTATCTGCAACATGTTGGATACAATACCTGTGCACAAAATTATCCCTATCCCATCCGTATTCAGGTTTCAATGCAGCTTTGATACCCTTGTGTTGGTCCGATATAACACATACGAATCTATTAACACCAATCACATTAATCCTAAGCCATTGTAAGAAAAAACCCCAGTTCTCTTCATTCTCCGTATGTACAATTGCAAATGCTAGAGGCAGCAATTGGTTATCGGCATCGTAGGCGCAAGCCATCAAAAGTCTGCCCTCATACCGCCCAGAAAGGAAGGCTGCATCTATACTGATCACCGGTCTTAAGTAATCAAATGCGGTAATGCATGGTCCGTAAGCCCATGCCACGGCCCTGAATGTCTCAACACCTTCTTTGACCAGTCCTGTATTTTTATCGATGCTCGGACTTGTCAGAAATTGGTATTTTGAGCCGGGATTCGTGTAACATATCCCGATAAGCAATAGTTTCATAAAATTGTACGACTCTTCCCAACTCCCAAATTGCCGGGCTACTGCAATCTCACGACCTCTCCAAAGTTTGTTGTATTTCGGGGTTATACTGCCAAACCTAACCCTCACGCAGTGTGCCACACTCCGGATGCTCATAGTGGGGTCTTCGTTAATGCTGCTCTCGATGATATCTGCGATAATTGATGCTGTGAGTTGTGCATGGTCCGACCTGGTGTACTCAGATTCGCATGTGTGAGGCGTGTCTTGCTCAGTTATCATCCATGTATCTCCGGCATTTGTTGCTCTTGCCTTCAGTTTGAAACGACAACCCGGAGTGCTGCATCTAATTTCTAGTCGGGATGTGTCACTTCTCCTCGTATATGTCTCCTTGTTCTTGTCAACATGGTACTCTCTGATCTTTTTCGTCAGTTGCTTTTTACTTACGAAATATTGGCCTTTTGCGAGCTCACTCCTGTACTCAACCCGACGACCATAGTAAGAAACATCTGCTTCTCGGAAAGCTGATGTGTCATTGAAGTTTACAAAAGGGTGAGTCTCAGAACGGCCACCTAACGGCATATTCTCTCTATTCTGCCTCACAGTGGGCTGTGGGTATTCTTCTTCATCTTCTTCATCTTCTTCATCTCCTTCATCTGCTTCTCGGAAAGCTGATGTGTCATTGAAGTTTACAAAAGGGTGAGTCTCAGAACGGCCACCTAACGGCATATTCTCTCTATTCTGCCTCACAGTGGGCTGTGGGTATTCTTCTTCATCTTCTTCATCTTCTTCATCTCCTTCATCATTAATGTCACAGTCTCCTTCCCCCAATTCATCCCCAGTTTGCAGATTCTCCTCCGGTACCTCGTTTATAAATTCAAATTCCGACTCGTTTGGATCTTCCTGTACTGGTGGCGGTCTGGGGTGAGGATTTGGTTCAGGCCCAGGTAAGGATATAGGTGGGATAAAAGGTGGAGATTGTACTCGTTGTGGGACAAAAGGTGGAGATTGGGGTGAATTATTGTATATTTCTGGTTCCGGTTCCGGTACAGGCATTACGATAAAAGGAGTGTGTGGTTCATTATCTTCTTGATAATGTTGGGCAGCCGAATTTTGGCCTGAACTTCCGGCCCCTGGCTCTTCGCGAATTCTGCGTGCAAAAACTTCCAATAATGATTCGCCAGACCTCAAAACCTGCGCTATTAGACCTCTCAATGCCCCGTTATCTCCCAATGTGATTTTGACATACTTTCCTGCGTGGACCATTCGGGCCTGAATTTGTAATTGGCAACGATTCCTATTGTAGCCGCTCGCTTCATAAATAAGCGATTGCAACTGCTCAAATGATAAATTTTCATCAACCCAATACGTATTTGCTGCAGGTTTGGAGTAACGTACTCCATACTGGTCAGTTATGAACTTTCCTCCAAAATGTATTGAAATTGCAATAGACATGGCCAATAAACTATATTCATAAATAACAAATATTTGGTCAGTTTACTGATTTCAATTGTAAATGTGAACAGTACATACGTATGTGAACAGTAAATGTGAACAGTAAATACGTATGTGAACAGTAAATGTGAACAGTAAATACGTATGTGAACAGTAAAATACGTATGTGAACAGTAAATGTGAACAGTAAATACGTATGTGAACAGTAAATGTGTACAGTAAATACGTATGTGAACAGTATTGTACAGTAAATACGTATGTGAACAGTATTGAACAGTAAATACGTATGTGAACAGTAATTACGTATGTGAACAGTATATACGTATGTGAACAGTAAATACGTATGTGAACAGTATTGTACAGTAAATAGGTATGTGAACAGTAGTGTACAGTAAATACGTATGTATTAACAGTAAATACGTATGTATTAACAGTAAATACGTATGTAATTAACAGTAAATACGTATGTAAAAAAAAATTACCTGACGACTTATCCGTCTCCTCTTCCTTCAGCTCCCCTCCTCTTCCTCTCCTTCCTCTCCCTCTTCTCTTCCCCCTCTTCCTTTCTCTTTTTTTTTTTTCTCTTCCCTTCTCCACGCAGCTCCTTATATAAGTTTTCAAAAAAAAAACAGAGATTCGGAACGCTAGGATTCCTAGCGTTCCGAATTAAAAATTCGGAACGCCAGGAAATCCAGCGTTCCGAATTAAGAATTCGGAACGCTAATATTCCTGGCGTTCCGAATTTTTAATTCGGAGCGCTGGATTTCCTGGCTCTTTGGGTAGAAATAAAATTTTTTTTAAACCCTGGTTATTTATATTAAAATATATTTTTTTTTGGGTAAAAATAAAAATCACGGCAAATTCAGACCATTGAATTATGTACCCATCTTAATAAATAGTAAAAAAATTCAAAAAAATGTAAAATTTGAGCTCCGAGTACATTGTAATATGGAGAAAATGTTGAACGGTCGGATCGACTATTTGAACTTTGAAAATGAAAATATGCTCATTTACAAATAGATCCTTATGCCCATAGAAGAATTTGCCATATAGATATGGTCAAGATAAGAATCTAGCATTGCAGCAAATCATCTGATGCCACGTCGCAAGAGTTGGCTCTTAGCAATGACCTTCGCTGTCTTATTTATTGAACCACACAAAAAAAATCTTATTTATTGAACCCAGAATTGGTCAAGATAAGAAATTAGCATTGCAGCAAATCATCTGATGCCATGTGGAAAGAGTCGGGTCATACGAATACTATCGCCGTTTTTCTGATTTCATTATTAATTGATAAACAAATATAACATTTCGCATAATAAAATAATTTTGTTATTGGCTTTAGTTTTTCTGATTACCAATATTTTCTCTTTGATTCCATTGCTATATATATAAACCGAAATTTTTATTCATGGGACTGCAATTGCAATGCCCCTCTGCAATCTGCAAGAGAATGAGGAGGAGCTCACGGTGCCACGTCATACCACCGATTCTTCGTGTCTCCGTCCTCTTCGGGCTTGATAAGTAGTACTCTTGACCATCCAGTGGTTAAATCTTCAGTAGTGGCCGTCTCGCCATTCCCGTCATCATCAAATTCAATATCACAGTTGTGCAATTGGGTAATTGACCAGACCTATATATCACAGTTGACGAGGGAGTTGAACAATAAAAGGACTAATTAACTCTAATTAAACAGGGGTTGTTGGCAAAATATATATCATATTTTCCTCCCCGAATGGCACACAAATGAAAAGTATGTAGATTTCCATAATTAAGCTTTCGGTTTTGTCCATTAATTATAATTTATGGCACATCCATCTCAAGTCCGATTCACGCAAATGAAAAGATATACACAACAACTTGGATGTGTGTTAATTAATTAAAATACATAATATGATGTTTGTGTTTTAATCAACATGTATCTCTTTACATTTGAAAGAAAAAAAAAAAAAAACTAGTTGTTTCTTAATAGTACAATTTGTATTCAACTTGGAATCCACATGTCAATAAAAAATTACAAAGAAAACATTACAGTTACATTTTCGCTTTATGTGTTGATTCCAGATCATCTACAGTAGAACGCTATAATTGACAGCAGATCCAAGCCGTTGATCCTCATCCAACTGCTGTGATCTGCAATGTACGGCGGATCAATTATTTCAGCAAAGAAAATTACATATGAACATTATTAGAGTACCGAAGTTAATTGAAGTTATCACAAAAATAATGGTTGTTCAGAAATGCACTATAAATGTGAAACTCGACCCATGTTTAGAAATGCACTTTGGTTTGAGCATTTCATCAATTGATTTATTCAATAAAATTAACTAAAATATTAACCTTTCAAGTGTTTAATTATCAATTTGATTACATGAGATTATGTTGAGTACGTATTTGATCGCACAGCTTCTTTTGTGATTTCGTTTCGATCTATGCCTTGAGAATGTTTATATAGTTTATACCACGGTGTTTCAACCTAGCTAGTGGGTAGTTTGGTAAGAATGCTAAGCCAGTTCATCACACATTGGTACTATCTAAATCCTTAACTAAATAACACAGCGAATTTTCAAACAAAAAATTAAGGATATATGGGGACGAACAGATAGCTTTGATCGTCTATTATCTATATTAAATTACACAAGTAATTTCTAGTAACTTCATAATTTGACCAACTCACTTGAATAATCTAGAATAAATTATTGGGCTTGGGCCTTCGGTGTTGTTATTTTCAACAAATACATATTTCCGAGACTGTTATATGGTTTCTTCATATTATATAATATGTTTCTTCATATTCTATAATCTTGATTGGATGCTGCTGTATATCATATTATATATATATAAAATATGTTTCTGTTTGATATGTAATTTATAATGATGTCAAGCTTTCTTTTCCTTATTTTTTTGTTCATTGTACTAGAGGAGCGTGAGGATTGGTTAGATTTTACTGGCTCGTCTGTAAGTTGAAAGGACAGTCCAGATGACACGTCCTTGGAGATCAAATTTTATATTTTTTGGAATTTTGTTTACTAATATTTTAGATTGGTACAAAATTACTGTTTTTTGTCAGGTCCGGATGTCAGTATATACTCTGTCTGGACTGACATGTCTGGAGAGCCGCGGTATACCCTTTGTTACTCATTATATATATAGGTATGTGATTGACTCATTGTAAACCTGCTAAAGAATTACTATATACGAGAAATTGTATACGCGTAGCGAGGTCTGATGCGCTCCAAACTGTTGATACTCAAATGGGCTTCGGCCCAATAAGCCTATTAATTTCTTGTTTTGAAGGAAATGATTTCCGTATGGGAAATGAAATAAAGACAGAGAGAGAGAGCGGTATTGAACTCAAAGCCGTTCTTTTTCTTCATTTCTTGCTCTCTTGGTTCAATTCATCTAAATACACTAGAAAATTTAAAATTAGTGTATGAAATTGTAAGGGAGTGTTAGAGTGAGTGTTAATGGCTTGATTATCTCCTCGTATTGTAAAGACTCTTTGATATAGTGAAGTTGAACCGTGTGCTCCTGTGATTTTCTCCTGAAAGGATTTTCACGTAAAATCTTATCTCTCTTTTATTTTCTTGTGCTTGATTGCTTGTTTATGTTGGCTTCTTGATTGACTTTCATATTTCTCCATTTGGTCGGGTATTGGTGTATGCTTACAAGGTGTTCGATAAAATTACTCCTTGAGCGCTTCCGTGTACGTTCTCAACACAAACAACCAAATTCTAGATTGGGGGGTGACAGTTATCTGACTCGGTATTGAAATTGCAATCAGGTTTGTGACCTGTAAAATCAGAATTGGATGAATTAGGTAGAATTTGACTGACTCGAACTGAAAATCGGAACATTTTGAATTTATAAAAGAGAAAATTATGAGAAGAGGTTAAAGTTTCACTCATAAAAACCTTGTCTAACACAATCAAATTAAACAAATAGAATATATCCTCTAGTACAATACAATACAATACAAACAAAAATAAGGAAGAAATGCACATTTGAAAAGGTGAAAATGTCAAAATGTGCACCCCATATATATCGCAATAGCCCCCCCATATATTGTTGATATTTTATAACTATTTTGGTGGAGGGAAGAGAGACAAAATTCACAAATCTCTTTCACTATTCAAACTATCTTTTGTATTTCTCTCTTCTGCCTTCTTACAACAGAATACAACTCTATTTATAGACCTAAACAAGACTCTTAAAATTCGTATTAAAAAACAGCTATAAACAGAACAGTAAATTCTGACCCTTCCTTGCTAAAACTTCCATAACTTATTGTAGGTAATACCAAATGACCTGAAACCTTCACCATTAAAAACTAGACTTAAAAACACACGAAGTAGACTCTTCATTTGCTCAAAATGATCTGGAATTGCCCCTTCAATTCCTCATTCAATACTGTCTTAAAATCTGTCCGTTTTTTATTTGAGTTTATTTTCCACAAATTCCTCCCTTAAACTCAAATTTCTTTCTTGCATCAATATGATCTCCTGCTTCAAACTTAGAGAGTTTTGTACCAAGCTCCATCGGTGTTGCTACTGAATTACACTCTTTCATCTTGTTTTTCTTCAAACGTGATTTTTTCTTCTTGCTCATCAAGTTCTCCTTTTTACCCTTGTCATTCAAACCTGATCCATAGTCAACCTGATTACCATTACCAGATTTCAGATCCACCTTCTCATCCTCTGCACCATTTTTCTCATGTGGAGGCTCACTCTCTACCATTTTACTCTCCACCTCTTCTTCCTTTGCATCTCCATTTTCTCTTTCTTGTTCGACATTATCATTTGATTCTTCCTCTTTGCACCTATCAAGAGACTCTTCTTCCTCCACTTTTGGCTTCTCAATTTCTACATCTAACACGAGATTTGCTTCCTCAGGCATTTCTCGGGCTTTCTCTACAGTCACCACCTCCTTGAGCTGAGAACTCAACTCATCTATCCTTTCTTCAGCCTTTGACTGACGGGCCCGTAGCTCATCATTCTTTTGTGTTATACTCTGCAACTCGTTTTCTTTATTCAACAACCTCTCCCTCAATTGCAAGCTCTCTGTTCTTGCCTCTTCCATTGCCTTACTTGCCACATTTACTTGCAACTCTGCTTGATGTAACTTCTCCTGCAGCTGCTCCTTCTCCTCTAGTTGCTGAATGGCTGAGGCAAGAGATTCTGTCTTGCACTTCTCTGATTCGTGCACCTCCTCAAGTCGGATCTCCAGTTCCTCTGCTTTTCCCCTCCATTCATCCACCAAACTGGAAAGCTGCTCAGCCTTCTCCATGTTGACTTGCAAACACCTTTCTCGCACATTTCTTAAGTTCAGTTTGAACATTCGATTCTTGGCCATCTCCACATGTGCAAGCAACCGATCTTTTTTGTCCTTCAAGTGCAACATCCGGTCTTTCATAAAAACCGAATATCCCTTCTCCATTAGTTGCCCCATGCTAAGGATGTTACTCTTCAAATCGGGCACATAATAGACATCCTCAATTGACCCTTCTTTACCATCTTTTTGAGAAAAATAGATTTTACCTCGGCCTTTTACTTGAACCTTCGACGTGTCTCCAAATGACACATGCCCATCCTCTATCTTTTGCATCTCCACAAATAAATGTTTATGTCCGCACATATGATTACTAGCACCGGTATCGAGATACCACAATGTGTCGCTGTCGGGAGCGGTGTCTTTGTAGGCCATCATGAGAACACCGTCGTCTCTTGTCTCCTCTTCCGCAACTAGATTCGCGTTCTCTTCCACCTTTTTCTCAGAATAGCACTCTTTTGCGTAGTGCCCGTACTTGCCGCAGTTGTAGCACTCGACATTTGAATAATTTGATCGGCTGCCTCTCCCATGACCACGTCCTCGACCACGCCAATTCTGTTGGCTCGGCTGGCCCTCTTCTTCAGAATTGTTTCCATGTTCGCGACCTCTACCGCGACCAAAACCACGACCACCACGGCCGCGTCCCCTTCCTCTGTTTTGCTGCGCGTACATCGCCTTGTCCTCCTTAATAGTTCCCTTAGCTTGTAATGCTTGCTCTACTGGCTCTTGTTGAGTTCTTTTCATTCTTTCTTCATGGGCCAGCAATGACCCACTCAACTCATCGACCGTCATGGACTCGGTGTCCTTTGACTCTTCAATAGCCACCACCACATAGTTGAACTTTTCATTAAGAGAGCGCAATATTTTCTCTACAACTCGCACATCTTTCACTTTTTCACCAAGCCTCTTCATTTGATTCACCACTGCCAATACTCGAATAAAATAGTCTCCAACCGACTCACTCTCCTTCATCACAAGCGACTCAAACTCAGACCTTAGAGTTTGGAGCCGCACCTTCTTCACTTTGTCTACTCCAACCACTGAATTTCTAAGAATCTCCCATGCATCTTTAGAACTCGTCTCATTAGCAATTTTCTCGAACATGTCGTCATCCAACCCTTGATGGATGATAGTTAACGCAGTTTGATCGCCATTTCTTTTCTTTTGCAATGCATTCAAATCGGCTACCGTCAATGCGGTATCATCTTCGGGTTCTTCAATCCCGTTTTCGACAATGCTCCATAAGCCATAAGCACCAATAATGGCTTTCATTCGCAACGACCATTGATCATAGTTGGTTTTGGTTAGAATTGGATATTGGAAGGAGACATTTGGATTTTTAGTGGCCATTTTAACCTGGCTCTGATACCAATTTGTTGATATTTTATAACTATTTTGGTGGAGGGAAGAGAGACAAAATTCACAAATCTCTTTCACTATTCAAACTATCTTTTGTATTTCTCTCTTCTGCCTTCTTACAACAGAATACAACTCTATTTATAGACCTAAACAAGACTCTTAAAATTCGTATTAAAAAACAGCTATAAACAGAACAGTAAATTCTGACCCTTCCTTGCTAAAACTTCCATAACTTATTGTAGGTAATACCAAATGACCTGAAACCTTCACCATTAAAAACTAGACTTAAAAACACACGAAGTAGACTCTTCATTTGCTCAAAATGATCTGGAATTGCCCCTTCAATTCCTCATTCAATACTGTCTTAAAATCTGTCCGTTTTTTATTTGAGTTTATTTTCCACATATATATCGTAAGATCTATTTTCAAATGTCAAAATGTGCACCCCATATATATCCCAAATGTCAAAATAAAAAGGTGAAGTGCTCCATAAAGCAATGGGTTGCACATTTGAAAATAGATCTTACGATACTTATGGGGTGAAAATTAGATAGCGCAGCATAAGTGTTACCAATTAATGCTGCATAGTGAAGCAGAGTGTTCTGTGATTTATCAGTTTCTGCTGCAAGAGACGAATTCCACTCAAGTATTACCTGTACAATATTTTCTGCAAATTAATCAATGTTTCAGTTCTATGAACCATCAAAATTTAAAATCAAGGAACCAATTAAATAAAGTTGTCCAGCCTATTGTTCAGGGATAATCAGTTAAACATATTGATCCAATGACATTGCCAATATACCTGATGGTTTACTGGTTCTCATAGCCCCCGGTTAATTAAAGGAACATATCCAATTGAAGGGAAAAAAGGGAAGAGTAACGAGGAGAAAGATGTCTAAACAATTGATTAGTTTTTACTAAATTTGCTGGGCTGGCAGGAAGAAATTCTTACTACAGGAATTCTGAAAGGAAATTAAGTGTGATAACTTGTTATATTATAGGTAATATTTAGCTGGGCCAAATCAATCAGGTAATCTCAACTAGAATTCAATCAAATATTATTGAAATATTAGTGTATATTATCTGACAATTATATACAATTACAGGTTTTGGAATACATAATGAGGACTGGGAATAACGGCATCTCACATGGCTGGTTGGGTTTCCCAGTAGGAATGAAGTCAACTGGATTTCTACCAGCAAACTTATTAAGAGACTTCAAGATAAGAGTTTGTTCTTACAATTGATCAAGTGCGTGGGGATATGAAAATATTGGTTTTCCTAAACGAAGTCACCATATACCAAATCTCTCAGTCAAATTTAAAAGAGTATATTGTATGAATCGGGAAGAGAAAAGTTTTGTAGTTCTACGTACTGTATTATTTCCGAGAAAATGAATAAAAAAATGGAAAAGAATCTTAGTGCTGATCATATTTGTTAAAGTTATTTTCTCATTCGTTAATTGCATATATAAAGGGGTAATCAATGAATAGTATATCGCATTCCGTCGCCAGATTTCATTCAAATAAGAGTTGTTGCAAACTTGCGCCAAATTGAGAAGGCGCATCACATTTATCCAAGAAAAAAAGTATTTGACCGTTTGATTTAAAATCAACAGATGCATTTGTTTCGGAAGAAATAGCAGTGAACATGCAATTTAAAAACAATGTATCATTGCCTTGACTCTTTGACTCTAATTAACGGTCCAAAAATTTGAAATTTAATAAGTAATATAGCATCACCCTCCTGCTTTATCGACCGTTCGTGATGGTTACCGACCGTTCGTGATGCCTTGTGTTTCACATCAGGAGACAATGGATCTTCTGTATTTACATTTCGAAGTAGAATTTGTATATTTTGGATATTGCATTTTCTAATTTTCTTTAAGTTTGTAAAATTTATTTTGCAATAATATTCCTAAACTGTAAATTTTTAAATTTTTGGATAATTTCTAAAACATGTTGTTGAAATAAAGGTCAAATAAGTTATTAAACAAAGTGATATAAAGAAATTTAAACCATTACTTAAGTAACATACATCAAGTAAATAAAAATAATTTAATCCATGATTTAAGTAACATGCTCCAACAACAACAACAAAAAACTTAATCCACCAAACTTAAAAAGTAAATAATTTAATCTTCCTTAAATTTACTCCACAATTAAGTAACCATGACCCACACATAATCTAGAAGAATTTCTCTAATCCCCAATACATTACAAGAATCTAGAAGTATTCGCGAAGGTTGATAAGGATCTAGAATTTCTCTAATCCGCAATACATATATATAATGATCAAGTATATAATGGCACATAAGCTACTCCCAAGAATATACCCGGTGATGATTGGGCTGATTTTGCAGGACGCTAGCACTAGTGCAAACCAGACACCTAGGCCAAATGTCAAAATAAAAAGAATAATTGCTCCATAAAGCAATCGGGTGGATTTTTTAAAATATAACTTACGACGCTTGAGCTGAATATTAGATAGCGCAGAGTATAGAAGCCCAATCGTGGATAATGTTGCAAACAAAAATGCCACCACATCGGCTACGATGAAGGCAACGAAAATTGTTTGAATATTCGTTATGGAATAATCTAAGGTATCACAGTCTCCGGTATTATCGCCTCGGTCGCCAAGCCCTGACACTGTAAAAATAGCAACAAATGTTGTAGATGCAATAAAGCCCGCTCCAGTTGCAAGGCTTTTAGACATGTCCTGATACTTGGTTGATTCCTTTTCATACTCGGTTGATTCCTTTTCTACCGTATCTCTAATTACACTTGCTCTTTGACTGGGGTTACCGACTATTGTAGATGGATTAGGTTGATAAGGACTTTGGATAGCACCCCTTCTTAACAAGTCACCGTGGATGATGGATTGAGGATTCTACAAAAATACCCAATTAGAAATGATATGAGAACAAATTCAATAGAACAAAAACAATATTGCGGACTCTCTGTCCAATATTTTTTCTTTTCTTTCACTACTTTATGAGTAAAGCTAAGGTGAGATTATGTTCACCAAGGAAGTTTTGCGCACTTAAATAACCTAAGACACCATTAAATTGGCTTAAAATTAAGTTAAAACCTCAAACCGTTGATCTTCATTAACTCATATATATTACTTTTACTCCTAATTTATTATTATAAATTATAAGTGCAGTGTCAGGTGCTCGTGTAAATGAAGGCAAAAGCTACATTTGTTGTTTTGCATGTAGTGTTTTCTGCAATTGATGATAATATATTCACATTAAACCATGAAAGATACATACCGGTGAGTATGTAAACTGGTGTTTCAGTAAAGATGTTGATATATCCAGGGGAGTACGACCCGCTTTGTTTCTGATATTTGGGTTCAGTCTCTTCTTTTGAGACAAAAGAGCAACTATTTCTGATTCAGAGCTTATTACTGCAAGATGCAAAGGTGTATTTCCATCCTTATCTTTAGCATTTAGCATTTTTACATTGTTCCCTTGTTGGCAGGCCCACATAATTACTTCTATCTTTCTCTTTTCCACAGCAACGTGGAGAAAGTTTCTTTCTTCCTTGTCAAGGAGATCACTGACATCCGGGCACATGCTTAGTAGCTCCTTCATCACTTTAACTTTGCCTGCCTCAGCCGCAAGGTGCACGGGAAATGAACCAGATAAGTTTTTTCTGTATACTGGTCTTGTATCCTTTAACAACAGCTCTTTCACAGCACAAGTATTACCAATTAATGCTGCATAGTGAAGCGGAGTGTTCCGTGCTTTATCAGTTTTTGCTGCAAGGGACTGATTCCAGTCAAGTATTGCCCGTGTGATAGTTTCTGCAAATTAAGCAACCTTTCAGTTCTACAGAGCCATCAAAATTTAAAACCAAGGTTTAAAGAAAATTGTCCAGCCAATTGTTCAGGGGTAATCAGTTACACATATTGATCCAATGAGATATCCAATTGACCTGACGGTTTGCTGGATCTCATGGCCCCCGGTTAAGTAAAGGAACATATCCAACCAAAGGGAAAAGGAAAGAGTAACCAGGTGAGATATGTTTAACAGTCGTTTAGTTTTCAACTTTTTACTGGATTTGCTGGGCCGGCAGAAAATAATTTTTTATACAATAAATATAATAATAATATAATGTATCATTCTTTGGATTTTGAAAATGTGTATCGCTTGTGTATTGTATCTAATATAATACTCAAATCTGTATTCATGCATTATAGCTTTTCAAATTTCATTTATGTTGGTTTTTCAAAACATAAAATCTAATACTAAATGAGGAGGGTACAAATGCCTCCATTTTGTGCGCCTCCACCATGCCTTCATTTTTAAAAACTTTAATAACTCAAAATTTAAAACTTAAAAGTTAAAATAAAACCGTTAGATGTGATCTATGTGCTCATAAAAAATTATTACATTTCAATTTTGATTTTATGTGAATTAATAAGTTGAAAAATCAACGTCTAGAAATTATCCACATTAGTACGTTTCTTACAAGCTCTTGATGACAACCAAAACAAAATTTAAATGTCATAATTTTTTATACGTGCATAGATAAAATGATGTAGATCATATCCAACGGTTTTATTTTGACTTCTAAATTATAAATTTTGAGTTATTAAAGTTTTTAAAAATGAAAGCATGGTGGAAGCACAAAAAATGGAGGCATTTGAACCCTCCTCTAAATGAATATATATAAATTAGTTCAGTTATAGCAAGTGTACCTTTTCGTCCCATAACCGCAGCATGCAACGCGTTCTGTTCATCTGGACCAGCATAACTTGGCGTAGCAGCTATCAATTGTTGAACGACATCATGGCATCCAGCGGAAACAGCCAAGTACAATGGAGATATTCCATTCTCATCAACTAAACTTGCCAAGTTCTCATCTGCCCGCAACAACTCCTTCACAATACCACTGTAACCGGAACGGGCTGCTTCATGTAAGGCGGTCTCCCCTACTTTATTTGTAGCCCTCAACACTCTTTTCAGTTTTTCTGGATCCTCACGGCCCTGCTCACGGGCAAATTCAACTAGGAGAGAGACCATATGGATGTTACCAGCGATAGCTGCACAGTGTAAAGGTGTCTCCTCTGCATAATTGCAAGCATTTAACAAGGTTGTATCCCAATGGTAGATGCTTTCTGCAATCTCCTTATACACTCTCCTTTTACAGAAGGCCAAAAACCACTTAAGCCACCGGGTTCTCTTTGCTTTCTCATATATTGTTAGCTGTATCTGTGGGAAATGCTCGTTCACAACTTTTATCACAATATTTATTATGATATAACAGCACAATAGAGAGATCAGAAGTAAACCCTTTTTCCAATTAATTGCCATCGCCACTTCAACAACACAAAAATATATTGCAAATATGAAGAGCAGTGTTCCCATTTGACTGGATTTCTCCATAACTCCAGCCACAACCACAACATGAAGAGCAGTGTTCTCTCCACAAGCAACTCCACGGAGGCCATTATTACCACCATTGCTCTCCACAGATTCCATATCTGTTGATTCTCCTTCTATTCCCAAAATACTTTTGAACAACATCAGGTCTCCATTTACTATAGCTCTCAGCAACTCTGGATTTATTCGCTCTTCTTCTGCAGCTGATAGATGACTATTTGGTGTTTGGTATGGTGATTCTTCTGCAGCTGATAGATGACTATTTGGTGTTTGGTATGGTGATTCTTCTTGTATTTCAGCAGAATGATCAGATTCGGCCATTTTTGCCTTTCGAGTAAGAGAACACTCAAGTGGGTAACGATGATCTTAATTTGATTGGACACTGGTACCTGTTTAATGTTAATTTCTTCTGGTAGACAAGGGAGGAAATGACATTGGCATTATTAGAGACTTGTCACTTTCAAGTTTCAACAGTTAATTATACATTACTGACTATATTATATATCAATTCACATGTCCATTTGCACAAAGTTAATCTCTTAATTAATTACTATCAGTCCAATAATGAAATTGATTTTAACGTATGTGCTAAACTGATGTACTGGCAGGACATTTAGGACATTTTATTAGGGACAACTCAGAAAGTAAACTTTTTAAGTTTAAATATATCCAAGCGCGCAGCACAATTTGAGAATTGATAATATAATTGCAGCATATAGAGAGGACAGCTAGACACTAATTCAAAAATCCGGGAATCCTGGTGACTTCTAGTATAAACTAGATCTAAAGATTAAAGGGGACTAGAGATCATCAGATTGTGCAATTTAAAATAACCAGTGTGAATAAAGAAAGAATGGCAAGATAAGAAAATTTCTCTCCGAATTTTATATTCGCCTCTAATTCACATGTCAAAGAAAATAGAAAGAAAAAAATATCAAATGAAATTTAATTTTTAATGCTATACCTATAAACAAAATAAATTGGCACTTAAGTTAAGGTTATACACCCTCTACTTCATTCATGTAATTACAGTTTTCTCGCCACAGATAATCTGAGAATCTTGCACAGAGATAGAGACATCACATCACCATGTGCAGTTTGTGTGAATAAAGAAAGAATGAAATTTATATAAACTGATATGTAGCAGTTTGTGTGAATAAAGAAAGAACCGGCATTTTTATTAATACCCAAAAAATAGAAATTATCAAAAATGCCCTCACCTCAGAATTATTATTAAAAATGCCCTAACCGTCCAGCTCTGGAGCAGTTCACTCTGGATACCTGACCGCCCCCCAGTGGGGCGGTCCGCTATAAAACCCCTATAAAAGGGGTTTTTCTCTATCATGACCAGCACAGTATCATTCTAACAACCCCAGAAGAAAAAGAGAAAGAAAGAGAGACGATTTTGAGGTATATTTAAGACGAAAATGATGAACAGTAACAATCGACGTAAGAAAGAGAGCAACCGAGATCGTGGCGTAGCGACAGGAGGGTTAATTAGTGATCGAGGTAAAAATGAGGAAAAAAAGTACAAGTGTCAAGTATGTCGTGATTTTCTTAATTGTGTGACATATAAGATGGAGGAACGGAGTAGACGGCATGGTCGGTATGAAATTTCAAACGATGACTTTGTGGAAAACTCCTACGGTTTGGTTTGAAAAAGAAGAAGGCTGATCCAGAGCCTCTAGCATTGGATGATAAGTTTGTTCTGTGTACTTATACTGGTAAGGCCACCACTTCGTCTGCTGTGACAGATCCAGATCCAGCAAATTCCGATAATGACTTTGTTCCATGCACTTTAAAGGCTCGTTGTAAAAAGTATATTTATTAAGAATTTATGTCGTAGACTTTATTTCATCAATTTTGTGTTTGTTTATATTTTATGTTGTCAGTTTTTGTATATGTAATTAAGTATTGAAAATAACAAAACAGAAGCATATAAAATAATTGAGGCAAATAAAAAATTGAATAGTTCACAAACTACCAATTATAATAGTTCACAACATACATTTAAAATAGTTCATCACATAATTTAACAAAACTTGATCATCAGGGACAACGGCTGAACAAACTCAGTCGACGTCCGAGTCTGGTTACGGCTGGTGTGCGACACTACCGGATGTCTCTATAATTGCAGCATATAGAGAGGACAGCTAGACACTAATTCAAAAATACAGGAATCCTGATGACTTCTAGTATAAACTAGATCTAAAGATTAAAGGGGACTAGAGATCATCAGATTGTGCAATTTAAAATAACCAGTGTGAATAAAGAAAGAATGGCAAGATAAGAAAATTTCTCTCCGAATTTTATATTCACCTCTAATTCACATGTCAAAGAAAATAGAAAGAAAAAAATATCAAATGAAATTTAATTTTTAATGCTATACCTATAAACAAAATACATTGGCACTTAAGTTAAGGTTATACACCCTCTACTTCATTCATGTAATTACAGTTTTCTCGCCACAGATAATTTGAGAATCTTGCACAGAGATAGAGACATCACATCACCATGTGCAGTTTGTGTGAATAAAGAAAGAATGAAATTTATATAAACTGATATGTAGCAGTTTGTGTGAATAAAGAAAGAACCGGCATTTTTATTAATACCCAAAAAATAGAAATTATCAAATCTGTCCTCACCACAGAATTTTTATTAAAAATGTCCTAACCGTCCAGCTCTGGAGCAGTTCACTCTGGATACCTGACCGCCCCCCAGTGGGGCGGTCCGCTATAAAACCCCTATAAAAGGGGTTTTTCTCTATCATGACCAGCACAATATCATTCTAACAACCCCAGAAGAAAAAGAGAAAGAAAGAGAGACGATTTTGAGGTATATTTAAGACGAAAATGATGAACAGTAACAATCGACGTAAGAAAGAGAGCAACCGAGATCGTGGCGTAGCGACAGGAGGGTTAATTAGTGATCGAGGTAAAAATGAGGGAAAAAAGTACAAGTGTCAAGTATGTCGTGATTTTCTTAATTGTTGTGACATGTAAGATGGAGGAACGGAGTAGACGGCATGGTCAGTATGAAATTTCAAACGATGACTTTGTGAAAAACCCCTACGGTTTTGGTTTGAAAAAGAAGAAGGTTGATCCAGAGCCTCTAGCATTGGATGATAAGTTTGTTCTGTGTACTTATACTGGTAAGGCCACCACTTCGTCTGCTGTGACAGATCCAGATCCAGCAAATTCCGATAATGACTTTGTTCCATGCACTTTAAAGGCTCGTTGTAAAAAGTAGATTTATTAAGAATTTATGTCGTAGACTTATTAAGAATTTATGTCGTAGACTTTATTTCGTCAATTTTGTGTTTGTTTATATTTTATGTTGTCAGTTTTTGTATATGTAATTAAGTATTGAAAATAACAAACTGAAGCATATAAAATAATTGAGGCAAATAAAAAATTGAATAGTTCACAAACTACCAATTATAATAGTTCACAACATACATTTAAAATAATTCATCACATAATTTAACAAAACTTGGTCATCAGGGACAACAGCCGAACAAACTCAGTCGACGTCCGAGTCTGGTTACGGCTGGTGTGCGACACTACCGGATGTCTCTATAATTGCAGCATATAGAGAGGACAGCTAGACAGTAATTCAAAAATCCGGGAATCCTGGTGACTTCTAGTATAAACTAGATCTAAAGATTAAAGGGGACTAGAGATCATCAGATTGTGCAATTTAAAATAACCAGTGTGAATAAAGAAAGAATAGCAAGATAAGAAAATTTCTCTCCGAATTTTATATTCACCTCTAATTCACATGTCAAAGAAAATAGAAAGAAAAAAAATATCAAATGAAATTTAATTTTTAATGCTATATCTATAAACAAAATAAATTGGCACTTAAGTTAAGGTTATACACCCTGTACTTCATTCATGTAATTACAGTTTTCTCGCCACAGGTAATCTGAGAATCTTACGCAGAGATAGAGACATCACATCACCATGTGCAGTTTGTGTGAATAAATAAATTACCATGTGCAGCTGAAGAAGAAATAAATTACCATGTGCAGCTAAAGAGATAGAGATATCTCTGCGTAAGACATCACATCACCATGTGCAGCTAAAGAGAGAGAGATATCTCTGCGTAAGACATCACATCACCATAACTAGTTGTTTCTTTATAGTACAGCCTATGCAGTACAATTTGTATTCAACTTGGAATCCACATGTCAATAAAAAATTACAAAGAAAACATTACAGTTACATATTCGCTTTATGTGTTGATTCCAGATCATCTACAGTAGAACGCTATAATTGACAGCAGATCCAAGTCGTTGATCCTCATCCAACTGCTGTGATCTGCAATGTACCGCGGATCAATTATTTCAGCAAAGAAAATTACAATATTCACCTTACATAAGTGAAATTATAAAATTTCAATTCACCAAAGCTACGGATGAAGTTCCAGGAGGTGTGCGGCCCCTGCAGGAGGAAGAGGAAGCTACCTCTCCATGAAGCTGCACCATGAATTTTGTATGGACTCCAAATTAGGGTCCTCATCTTACCATAGAAATATATAATGGGTTTTAGTTTTTAGTTGTTCTTTTACAATTACTGTGTTTTGGTGGCATGTAAAACGACGGACTTTTGTGTTTTGCTCGGTGTTAGAGCGCTCTCGAATCTAGTACTTACTGTCTGATATGTTGATTGTAAGTTAACTATCCAATTTTATGGTAATTAAATGGGCATCACATGCCTTTTATCAAAAAAAAAAAAAATTTAAAAATCCGACCAAGAATATAAAATAAGATTTCCATCGTCCAATCAAGCATGAGGTCTGGTAACATGCATAAGAAAGCATCGAAAGTCCGACCACTTAAATGTTCATTCATTAAGAGCTATGATAGAGCATTAATAGTTTAAGATATGTGTGTCAGAAAAAAATATGTAACCTTGGTGTTATTATAATATATTGTTACATAATAGGTCACAACTCACCCTCACAAAGTGAATTTTACAGAAAAAAAAAAATACTAGCTAGCTAGGTGATGTTTATTTTCGTGGTTTTTCTTTTATCACATTATTTTTCAATCGTTAGATTCTTTTCACAATTTGGACTGAATTTTATAATCCATCCATGCACCGATGTCATAATAAAAATGAATGAGTGAGTCTATGGTACTATGCATAGCACGATTTGGTCCGTGATACGGATCAATATTTCCGTTTTCAAAATTCTAATGGTCAATCTGAACCGTTCAACATAATTTTCATATGAATATGTACTTGCAGACTGAATTTTATATTTTTTATAACGTTTTTACTATTTTTAAAGATAGGTAGAATATCATTGTTTTTTTATGGTCTAGAATTTTCAGATCAAGTGATTTTCTACCTACCTTAAAATATAGTAAAAAAATCGTAAAAAATATAAAATTTGGTTTGCAAGTACATATTCATTTGGAGATCATGTTGAACGGTTCAGATCGACCGTTAGAATCGTAAAAAGAAAATATTGATTCTTATTATGGACCAACCCGTGATATGCATAGTACGGAACACTCCGCTTCACTATGCAGCATTAATTGGTAATACTTGTGCTGTGAAAGAGCTGTTGTTAAAGGATACAGGACCAGTATACAGAAAAAACTTATCTGGTTCATTTCCCGTGCACCTTGCGGCTGAGGCAGGCAATGTTGAAGTGATAAAGGTGCTACTAAGCATGTGCCCTGATGTCAGTGAACTCCTTGACAAGGAAGAAAGAAACTTTCTCCACGTTGCTGTGGAAAAGAGAAAGATAGAAGTAATTATGTGGGCCTGCCAACAAGGGATCAATGTAAAAATGATAAATGCTAAAGATAAGGATGGAAATACACCTTTGCATCTTGCAGTAATAAGCTCTGAATCAGAAATAGTTGCTCTTTTGTCTCGAAACAAGAGAGTGAACCCAAATATCAGAAACAAAGCGGGTCGTACTCCCCTGGATATATCAACATCTTTACTGAACCACCAGTTTACATACTCACTGGTATGTATCTTCATGGTTTAATGTGAATATATTATCATCAATTGCAGAAAACACTACATGCAAAACAACAAATGTAGCTTTTGCCTTCATTTACACGAGCACCTGACACTGCACTTATAATTTATAATAATAAATTAGGAGTAAAAGTAATATATATGAATTTATGAAGATCAACGGTTTGAGGTTTTAACTTAAATTTAAGCCAATTTAATGGTGTCTTAGGTTATTTAAGTGCACAAACTTCCTTGGTGAACTTAATCTCACCTTAGCTTTACTCATGAAGTAGTGAAAGAAAAGAAAAAATATTGGACAGAGAGTCCGCATTATTGTTTTTGTTCTATTGAATTTGTTCTCATGTCATTTCTAATTGGGTATTTTTGTAGAATCCTCAATCCATCATCCACGGTGACTTGTTAACAAGGGGTGCTATCCAAAGTCCTTATCAACCTAATCCATCTACAATAGTCGGTAACCCTGTGGAAATGGACAATGGAGCAAGTGTATATGACCCCAGTCGAAGAGAAACAAAAGAAATGTACTTGAATGGTGTAATAGTTACGGTAGAAAAGGAATCAACCAAGTATGAGAACATGTCTAAAAACCTTGCAACTGGAGCGGTCCTTATTGCATCTGCAACATTTGTTGCTATTTTGTACCAATCTAAAATATTAGTAATATTTTAGATTGGTACAAAATTACTGTTTTTTGTCAGGTCCGGATGTCAGTATATACTCTGTCTGGACTGACATGTCTGGAGAGCCGCGGTATACCCTTTGTTACTCATTAATGTGAGAACAACCTTGCCTCCTGGTGGGCGGCGGTCGGGGTTGACAACCTTGGATATATTCCGCAACGAGGCAAAATGCATGATGGCGGCCTGATAAACGACATTGTTATTTACCCGATTAAGTGGAAACGAGCTGCTTTATACACGACAGCCGACCTCCCTCCAATACCCCCGCACTACAAGGGACCTCAGTCCCCGGTGCAGTCACCAACCCCGTCACCACCCGACTCAGATAAGGAACAAGACCATGACCTTCAGCAGGATGCTGAGCTAGTTCAGCTCACACGACGAGCAGTGCAGGAGATATGTAGAGGCCGAGACCTGGAGTCGCTACCGGCGGAAGTCCGCCATCTGATGGAAGGGCAGGGGGCGACGCAGCCGGCCCCACAGCAGCACAACCGACAAGGGACCACAGAAGATCCCAGGGGGAACGGATTGACAATAATCCAGGAAGGCCATAGCGGCCAGGCCGCAACAGATCCGACGGGGGCGGACCCACCAAATCAATGCAAAAGAGATCTCCCTTTTGGGAGACAAGGAGCAGGGTCCTTGAGAAGGATTACCCCAATCTTTGTCCGGCCACTAAGAAGTGAGGCGGGTCACAGGAGAGACAGAGAAACGGGTCACATTCAAACCCAATCGGAAGGGGCTGCCACTGAAAAACTGACGGGGTTTCGAAATCTCCAGAGAAAGCCGTGCTTTCAGCAGCTGGACAGTGAGGTAATACACGCAACAGTACATGGGACCTTGGGAGAGGTGCGGTCACGCGAGCTTACTCCAGCAAGGAATGTTTTGCACCCCCTGCAACCTAGTGGGGCGAGCCATACCTCTAACGGCATAGATGGGACGCAAGAAGTGAGAGATGACACGCAACAGTACATCACCCGGTTAGGTAGCCCTACTGGATCCGCAGGTAGCATTGAATCCGCAAACCCATTTACATCTTTAGCAGATCTGCGGAGGTCAGTTAGGATTAAAAGGAAAAACCGGGCCCAAGCATCTACTTCTTATGGGCCGTCAAAAAGAAAATACACCAGCCCAGTTTGGGCCCCCCAACAACACACCCAAACCCAACATATAAGTCCTCAACAGCAGACCCCCCAAGCCCAAAAACGAAGGCCTCCACGGCAAGGCTCCCAGGCTGAACAAACAACACCTCACCAACCCAGCAGCCAGGCCCATCGGCCAGTGCCTAACCAGACGAGCTGCGACCAAAACCCAGAAGGTTTTTTTGAAATACATGTTCCCTATGGCCTCTGTACTGAAATGGCACAACTCATGGGGGTCAACAGGGATGAAATTCTGAAGACGGTTGGGGAAGATAATAGTGAAAGGGCTCGGCTACACGAAGGGCCCAGTAGGCAGATCGATGGGACAGTATCGGAGGTGGATTCGGAGGCCGACGAAGACTGATGTCGGAGTCTCCAGGTTTGTAGTTGTTTGTTGTCATTATTGGTTTTTAATGAATGCAAAAAAGATTAAGATATTAAGTTGGAATGTGCGAGGGCTTGGTGATGTGGGAAAATGCGAGGTGGTGCGAAATATTATTAAAAGTTCAAGATGTGAAGTTTGTTGTATGCAAGAGGTCAAATGGAATAAAATGGATTTTACATATGTCAGTAGAGTTTTGCCTTCATTTTTTGATAAAAATTGTGCAATAGTGTTGGCTGACAACTCCAAAGGGGGTATGATCATTGCTTGGAAGAAGAATTTTAGCCTCCTCAACAGCTGGGCCTCAAAGCACTCCATGTCGGCCCTCCTAGTTCAGGAGTCCACGGGGTGGGAGTTCCTTGTTACGAATGTGTACGGGCCTAGCAATGATGATATGAAAATGGATCCGGGAGTTAAAAATGGTGCAGTCATTAGTGCGAACACCCTGGGCCCTGCTTGGTGACTTTAACATGGTTCGTTGGTACGTGGATCGATCGGCGGATTTGAGGGGATATAATTTCATGTGTGCGTTCAATGATGTCATTCGGGATTTTGATCTCATAGATGTTGAGCTTAAAAATCGTTCATACACCTGGAGTAGCAAAAGGGCGAAACCAGTCTTCTCTAGGCTAGACAGAGTGCTGCTGTCTCCGCACTGGACCTTGAGGTTCCCAGTGATCAAGCTGAGTGCTCTGGAGATGATTGTTTCAGATCACGTGCCCCTCCTTTTGCACTGCTGCCTCCAGACCTCAACTAGGCCCCCCCAAGACTAGAAACTTTTTGGCTCGGCTACAAAGAGGCTCAGCAAATTGTCGAGCAAGTCTGGACCTCCCCGCGAGGGCAGACCGGGGGAGCCTACCACCGGTTTCATTTTAAAAACGAAGGGATACACAAAGCACTCAGGACCTGGCATCTTAACCGATTTTCCAAGATTGAAGAGCAGTTGCAGAACTGCAAAAAAGGACTTGCATTCTTTGACTCTATAGAGGAAAAGAGGGTGCTGGACATGCGTGAGTTCAACTTCAGATTGAAAATCAGAACAAGAGCATACGAGTTTGCGCGAGTAATTGAGCAAAGATGGCGGCAACGGTCGCGGATCACGTGGCTGCAAAGTGGAGACAAAAATACCCGATACTTCCACGCGTATGCATCAGCTAGGACCCGGAAAAACATGGTTGCATCACTCCGGCATGATGGCACCGACTGTACAGATAAGAAGAAGATAGTGCAGATTTTTTGTGACCACATGCGATCTATACTTGGTGAAGAGGGGGAGACCTTGGAATTCAATCCGACTAGCCTATACACCCAGGCCGAGAACCTTCAGGACTTGCAAAGCTCATTTTCAGAAACCGAAATAGAGAATGCCGTGCGGCAGCTGGCCCTAAACAAAGCATCGGGGCCAGACGGCCTCCCTAGTGAATTCATCCGGGATTTTTGGCCGTTAATAAAAAATGATGTATTGAAAATTTTTGAGGACTTATATCACAGCAGGGATGCGTTAAAGGACCTAAATAAGGCTAACATAGTCTTTGTTCCAAAGAAAGACCACCCTGGAGAAGTAGGTGAATTTCGGCCTATAAGTATCATTAACGTGGTGCCAAAGTTGATTTCAAAAGTGTTATCCAACCGGTTGCGGCCGAAACTGCAAGAGCTCATTTCCCCCAACAAACCACTTTTGTTAAAAACAGACACATTGCTGAAACCTTCATCTCAACAAGGGAGCTCCTCCAAGAAATTGCGAGCTCAAAAGCAGAGGCGGTATTTCTTAAACTGGACTTTACAAAGGCTTTCGACACGGTGCATTGGGGTTTTTTGATGAGAGTAATGAAGGCACGGGGTTTTCCTGATAAATGGCTACAATGGATCTCAACGATACTGTGTACATCTCAATCACGGGTCATGGTAAATGGAGAAATGTCAGAATTTTTCCACCACAGACGGGGACTCCGCCAAGGCGACCCGCTCTCGCCTATGTTGTTCATAATAGCGGCCGACGTGCTACAATGGATGGTTCGAGGGATCAACACTGTCCTGCCGGTCGCTATTTCATCAAAAATCCCAGAATCGATAATGGCACTCCAATATGCGGACGACACGGCACTTATAGCAAATGTCACTAGCAACCTCGACACAATCATCCTCCTTAAGATAGCACTGCGAATATTCACCAAAATATCGGGCCTAAGCATTAATTTTGGAAAGAGCTGTTTTGTTCCTTTCAATCTCTCATCTGAAATTCTGACCAAGGTAAGCGCAGTTCTGGGCTGCCCGGAACAGGACCTTCCTGTTACCTACCTGGGAATGCCCTTGATAGTGAGGAGACCAAATCGTGAGCTATTCCTCCCATTAATAGAGAAGATAGAGAAAAGGTGTGAAGGCTGAAAGAGAAACCTAATCTCACGAGGGGGGCGTTTGCAGCTAGTCAAATCAGTCTTATCTGCCATCCCAGTTTACTACATGTGCTGTTTCATGCTACCGGCGTGGGTTATTGATAGGATTGACCGTATCAGAAGGAAGTTTCTCTGGGGGAAGAATGAGGTGGACAAGGCAGGTATTTCGCTGATCAATTGGAAGATGGTTTGTCTCCCAAAGAAATGGGGAGGGATGGGAGTAATAAATCTCCGAGTTCAGAACACCGCCTTGTTGTTGAGATGGTGGTGGCGGCCCTATGACGAACCAACATCCCTATGGAGCCTAATTATCAGGAAGTTACGGGGGATCACTACAGCAAAAAGGGGTATCAGCGACCGGAAAACCGGTCGCTGAAAGTAAATCCGGTCTCTGAAAGTCATTTTTGGTCGCTGAAAGCCCGGTCGCTGTAAGCATTGTCGCTGATACTCTTCTGATGACGTCACCGGTCGCTGATAATACGTCACCGGTCGCTAATAATATTTTTGCGACCAATTTTTTTTGGTCGCTGTTGTTTTTTTCTGACGTCAGCAAAAACTTTCTGCGACTAAAGTTTACGGTCGCTGATACAAAAAAACGGCCGCTGATATCGAAACAATCGCAGATACATAGATTATCAGAGACAAATAATTACGGTCGCTGATACTTAAATTTGGTCGCTGATACTCTTCTGTCAAGTTTTTTATATTTTATTATATTATTTAAATTTGCACCATTTAATATTTGGTACGACACGTACCAACATACAACATACAACATAAACATAGATATCATGACACTCAAGTAATACAAATAAACATAAACATACAACAAAGTTCATCAAACATAATAATGTCAAGTAATACAAACATAAATGTCGAAATGTCAAGTACCATAAACATCTATCAAAATCCGTACCATAAACAACCTAAGTAGTACAATAAACATCTAAACCTAACTAGTATCATCACCACCAACATCCGACCCCTGCCCCTCGTCATCACCCTCGTCATCTCGAGGAGCGGGCCTCGAGGCATGCTGCGAGCCCAAACCTCCCTGTGAGATTGTTAAAACAATAGTTTAGATAATTAGAATTTAAGATTCAGGGTTCACAATTGAAGTTGGACTGAATTATCAAATTTCGTACCTGAGAAGCTTTGAAAAGGTCGGTGATCCTGGACATAAACCGATCCTCCATCCTATTAAATAACTGATCATCCCTATCAGATAACCGATCCTCCATCCTATCAAGTAACCGATCATCCCTATCAGATAACCGATCCTCCATCCTATCAAGTACCCGAGTAGATATCATATCGATATGCTCTGCTGTGAGCTGCGGAGCAGGCGGCATAGAAGAATATGACTGTGAAGAATGCGACTGACTGCTCGACCCACTGGAGCGAAACATGCGTCTCGTCTTGCTTGAAACATTAAAAATAAGACAATTAGTATTATCTTACACAACTAAAAATAATAATTTAAAATTAAAGTGACTTTTTATTTTACCTAAAGCACCGAGACCATAGTTATCGCCGTGGGCATTCTGATCAGATATTCCCGTAGAGTACCAGACGTCGCCGTCGTATGCAGGCCATGTGTTTCTATCCTCTCCATACTTCTGCACCATAGCACTCTCATATTTTTCCTGCAAATTTTGTAAAATATAACAAAAATGTTATACAACAGGAACCATGATATTTTTTAAAATGATTCGAAAGTATTATTACCTGTGCTTCTTTCACCTTGCCGGTAATATATTCTCCCGTCTTCTTCTTCGTATGGGTAGGCTGGAACAGCTCATCGGACCATCTAGGTTCGCGCCCTTTTTCTTGCTCCTGTTAAGAATTTATTAAGGTTAGTTCGATTATATTCAATTGGAATGAAAATAGATTAATTTAATGAAGATAATCTTACAAAGCGTTGTTTGTGAACAAGCATGTTCACAGAACCCGTTGTGGCCCCTGACCCTTCAGCATTGGCCCTATTTAAAGCATTCCGCTGGCTCCGACGGGCAAAAGCATCACTACACCAATGATCGACGAGTCCGGGCCAGAACTCCGGCTTGATCCAGGAGTCATGTGGTCGAGGAGCAGCCCCACGCTCCTTCCACTCGAGCAATTCTTCTCCATAGGACTTGGTTGCTGCCTCCCTGGCCTTGTTAAGCATATCCTGTAGACGTTTGTCAGCTATTTTGCGGAATACATCCCATGCAATACTGTCTGGTACCTCCGGTGAAAACTGGTAGTGCTTCTGCATTGCATAACTCAGTTTGTTAGCTTAAAAAAAGGAAACAAGTAATTTCAGAAAATTTTACTTACCAAAAAGTCTGCCTGGATAACTAGTTTGTTATCATTAGGGAAATCCGTGTATCTGGTGTACGGTCCAGGATATGCTGTGCGTACTAGCTGCGATATAATTTTTGCGACTTTCTTCGTCAGCTCTGGGTGCCCTGCATCAAAAGTCCTGCATTGATATTGATTATTACAATCACTGCAATTAATGTATAATTACAACTTACACAAAAAAAAGAATATTACCTGTGACCCCCTAACCGAAGCACTGGTCGCACACTCGGATCTGGAGGTGGCGAAATATATGCATTTGCACCGCGAACATTCCTCTGACTCGACTCCTCCTCGTCGCCCGCCGGTGCCTTTCCTTTGTCCTTTCTTCTCGGTGCCATATCTAGAGTTGAGATGATAAAATAAATAAGTTATTTTCAAGCGAACATTCGCAAACCAAGTAAATATAAAGACATTAACCTAAACGTCAATTAACAGATGATAAAAAACAAGCAATACAAATGATATTAACCTAATGTCCCAATTGGTGTGTTCTTTTCTTTTTCCTTTTCTTGCTACTATTTTCTTGATTACTGCCTTCTAATTCTTGTTCTGTTACAATCTCAGTAACGCCCCATCAACGAAGAGACTTGGGTCATTCAATTCATCTACAGCACGCACTACAAACTCAGTTGGCGGACCATCTTCCTGAAAGAACTCGGTCAAATGTGGAGTGTTTTCCACAGACGTAGCTTCATCGAACAAAATAAATGGTTTTCTTTTTCCTTTTGTCTTGATAGTAACCCACCATTCTTGTCTCTCTCGCTTCGTTGATGCATAAGGCTGGTAATACACTTGCACTGTTTGGCACGGAAACACAAAATGCTCGTCTTTTTTAAGAAGCCTTGTATGATTTATCTCCACTAATCCATGCTCCTTATCTACCCGCAACCCCCTATGTGTGTCGAACCAACGACACTTGAACAAGAACACTTTGTTGTTCATGCCACTATATTCCAATTGAATAATTTCTTCAAGTATGCCGAAATAGTCCCTTGATGTGCCTTCCCAATTCTCCCCTTCAACACAAACACCGTAATTTGTTGTTTTCCTATTTACCCCGTATGACTCAGTGTGAAACCGAAAACCGTTCACATCGTACATGTTGAAACGTTGAACTCGTCGTGTGACCGGCCCACACGCAATTTCAGCAATCCTTGAATCTGCAATTTTACCACTGAGCACCAACTTACGTATCCACATACCAAACTCTTTCGAACGAGTTCTATCGAGACCTGATGCGCTTATTGTTGGCCTCTTTTCTCTAATTTCAGCGTCGAATTGCCTGCAATATTTCGAATTTTGTCACAATATGAACAATGCAAATAGACAATGCAAATTGGAATAGGTAAATATGCTCACTCAATGAAAGGGTCGAATTCGACGCGACAATTAATCATGATGTAATAGTGTGCTGCATTTAACTCTTCATCTGTAAGATCTCTGACGGGAATTGAACCCGTTGCACGTCCAGGGTAGCTCACCATAGGAAGTCGTGTGTCATTTTCGACAAATCCGCCATCGTCGTACCGCTCTGGGCGATTCAACCGTGTAACTACCTCATCTTCAAAATATAAAGACATAAAGTTGGTCATCTCTTCAACGATATATGCCTCCACGATTGAACCCTCGACTTTTGCCTTATTAGTCACCTTTCTCTTGAGACGCCCTATACATCTACAATATCATGAAATGAAAATTGAAATACATCGGACTTGATATATAACATCGAAATGAATATGCTACGAATATTAGAATGTCAACCTTTCAAATGTATACATCCAACGAAATGAGACGGGACCACAAACTCGTGCTTCGTAAGCGATGTGGACAATTAGGTGTTCCATTGAGTCAAAGAAGCCCGGCGGAAATATTTTCTCCAACTTGCACATTGTGACAATAATATTCCTCTCAAGCTTCTCGATATGAACCGGGTCCAATTCCCTGGCACATAGATCTCTAAAAAAATTACTAACCTCTGTTAATGCCTCCCAAATTGGGTTAGGAAGGAAATCTCGAAATGCAACCGGTAACAACCGCTCCATAAAAACATGACAGTCATGACTTTTCATCCCACTGAATGAAGCATCATCAACATCCATGATATTCGACAGATTAGAGGCATACCCATCGGGAAACTTCAAATTCTTGACCCATTCGCAAACTTCACGTCGTTGTTTTTTGTCTAAGCAGTAGGTTGCGTGCGGTTTTACTATGTTGCCCTTATCGTTGACCGTCAGCTCCAAGTGCGGACGATTACATAGCTGTGCCATATCGAGACGAGCTTTTGCATTATCTTTTGTCTTTCCTTTAACATCGAGTAACGTGAAGAATATATTTTTAAAGAAATTCATTTCTAGATGCATAACATCTATGTGGTGTCGTACCAGATGATCTTTCCAATATGGCAACTCCCAAAATATACTTCTCTTCTTCCAATTGTGCGTGTCACCAAAACTAGGAATGTTCTTCTTATTTTTGGTGCCAAATGTGACTTGCTCAAACGAAGAGACTCGATCGAGCAATTCTTGTCCACTCAAGCGTCGAGGAGGACCGTCAGTCTCGATTGTGTCCTTCTTAAATGCATCTCTTTCAAATCGAAATTCATGATTAGAGGGCAGCATCCTTCTGTGATTATCAAAAAATGAGGTCTTGCCTCCCTCCTTAAGTTGGAAAGCCTTGGTGTCTTCCATGCATACATGACAACCTAGTTTTCCCTTCGTCGACCATCCTGAGAGCATACTTAGGGCCGGATAATCACTAATAGTCCCCATTAGGGCAGCCTTCACGGTGAAATTTTGTTTCTTGAATTTATCGTAGGCTAGCAATCCATCCTTCCACAATTTATTCAGCTCATCCACGAGAGGCTGCAGGTAGATGTCTATGCTTCTAGTGGGACTATTGGGCCCTGGTATCAACAGGGACAGGAATATGTTGTTGTCGCGCATCACCAGAGCTGGAGGAAGGTTATAAACGACTAGAAATACCGGCCAATTGCTGTAAGACCGACCCCCCATATTGAAAGGAGAAAAACCATCTGAACAAAACCCAAGGTACACATTTCTAGGATCTGCTGCAAAATCTGGGTGCAAACGATTAAATTCTTTCCAGGCTTCTCCATCAGCAGGATGAACCATGACCTCTTCCTTTTCCCGCTTTCCTTCTTTATGCCCACGCATATGTTCAGCGGTCGTAGAAGTCAAAAAGAGCCTCTGCAACCTCGAACCGATTGGAAGATACCGCACTTCTTTATACGGTAACCGTTTCGTGGTGTTTTTCTGGTTGCCTTGTTTGAAACGATTATGTCCACAGACATCACACTTCTCTTTAGAAATATTATCGTCACCGTAGTATAACATGCAATCATTCGGACAAGCATGGATCTTCACGTGACTTAATCCCAACCCTTTCACCAATTTCTTGCATTGATATTGATTTGGAGGCAACCTGTTCTCTTTCAGAAGCCACTTCTTCACGGCCAATATGATCCGATTAAATCCCTCCTTGGTTATGCCACAGTCGGCTTTAATGCTAAAGAGTTCGGTAACACATGCAAGGACAGTATGTTCCTTATCACAACCATCCCATAACGGCTCATCTGCCGCTTTCATCATGTTATAAAACTCTTGAGCTTGTTGATTCGGGGGTTCGTCCGCAGTCCATTCAAAAGACGGACCTGCAGCATCAAGAAGCATGTCCACCATAGCATTTGGCGACTCCACCTCAGTTTGGCTCTGTTCGGGTTGGCTCTGTTCCACTTGGCTATATTCCTCACCATGCATGAACCACTTCTCGTAAAAAAGTCGGAACCCCGATTTCATCAGGTGTTTTCCGATAGTTTCCTTATCCAACCATCTAGTACACCCACACTTGGCACATGGACACTTAATGCGATCACCACTAATTATATTTTCTTGAATACTGAATGCATATTCAAAAAAACTCTCAACACCCTTAACAAATGTGGGATTCATTCGCTTGTTCACGTAACGAGGACCGTACATCCAACTACGATCACCCTCCATTTCTCCTAATCATGACATACATTTATAATTAAGATATTGTATAAACATAACCTAAATGCAATTTACAACAACAATTTATAACAACATTGTATAAACATGACCTAACTACACCTTAGTTCATTCAGACGAAAATTTGACTCAAACAAACAAAAAGTCCAGATCTATACTTTAGACCCTCCAGATATCATCAGTTGATAACGGACCCTCTAAAGCAAGTCATGGAAGAAATTCACAATTAATTGTTGCATCATCCATGCAACAGGACTTGTATACAGCCATACAAGCGGCATCTACACTACATATTGTATGAATTTAAACATACGTACCAGAGAGAGAGAGAGATGACGCTTCCCTTCCCGTCCCTTGCCTTGCCTTGATTAGTTCTAAATAAAATTAAATGCACACGAGGTCAAAAATAAACTTAACGTAATGCCTTGCTTAGTATATTGACACTTCAATAAAATAATGTCATCAAATATTCATTACTCTTTTGGGGCTTACACAGGGCCGGTGTACAATCCTATCCCACTTTTTGAATGCTATGTCTCAGTAGTGAAGAAATGTATGTGAATCTAATATTTAAGAAAAATTCGGCAGCATTTCCCCTTAGTTCCCCGAGTACGCGTTAGAAACACATCATTTTAGACATGTAATTCAATACGTACTCGTAGGAACAACAAGGGAAAATGATACCAAATTTTTCTTAAATACTAGATCCACATACATTTCTTCACATCCTAGATGAGACAAAGCATTCAAAGAGCAGTCCCAAATCGGGGACTATTCAAAATTAATCCCTATCGGATTAATTCTGAACGGGTATAAACCTAAAAGGCATACTAAATGTTCCGGTTTAATAATGTAATTAGCCAACATAGAATTAATAACTAAAACGAGTAGTACATAATTAATAATATAATTAACCTTCATAATAGAATTAAGAAAGAGAGAAAACTTGCCTGATTACAAACAATTACTCCCTTGAAGATCGACCCCTGCCCCTCTCCTTCTTTCCTCTCAAACTTAGACTATATTTGAACCTAACCAAAAAATGTCAGATCCATATTAGACTAATTTATAGTTGTAAAAATGTCATAAAAAAATGTGAACTAATTTATAGTTGTATATATATTCATATTAGGCTACTTAAGGAAAAGTTTCATGGATTCAAATATAAGTTCATCAAGCATAAGGATGGGTGGCAAGGATAAATTGCAAATAATAAGAATACGATCAAATTTAAATTGCAAATAAATTGCAAAGATGCAAAGATGCAAATAAAATTTCTGTTTTAAATTGCAAATAAAATTTCTATTTTAAATTGCAAATAAATTGCAAAGATGCAAATAAAATTTCTGTTTTGGGATTGCAAATTTGTGCTGATCAAGTGTGCGAATCTTGATGCAAATAACAATATAAATCCATTAGCAGTATCAGTTGAATTAAAAAAAACAAAATAAAAGGCTGAAATGGGAAGATTACAAAAACATCCTCTAGAAAGCAATAATCTGATCTCAAGCATATTGATATAATTTCAACAAGAAACTATCTAGTACTTGCCTTTTGCAATTACATTCATTAGCAGAAAGCATCACTACAAAGATGCACCGCATAAATAATCTTTCCCTAATTCTAGAACTAACTAATACTTATCTAAAAACAGACATCATACGGTACCTGAACAAGCAAATTGCTTCAACCAAGTCAGCCTCCAATGTTAATTGATCAAACTATCACTGCACAAGTGGCACCAAAATAAGCCCCTGCACAAATGAAGTAGAGAAATTCTCAAACTAACATAAAATTCAATTAAAACCCAAGCGACCTGCTAGCAATCGCCACAGAAAATTGAAACACATTCGCTACTTTCTTGGCTCGAGTGCCGAGCATTTGGTTTGTTTCTGGTACTGAAGGTGCCAAGTTTCATTGATACCGGGCGAGTATTTGTGTTGGTACTAGTGTTTGTCAATCCTTTGTTTGAACTGAAACCAGTTAGGTTCTGGTATTGAGGGCAGTCATTTATGTGGTTTAGAAAGAAATGCAACTAAATGAAGACACCTTCCTTGCATGATTGCATCCATGACAGAATGGGGTTCTGTTGTGGGCTGGTTTCGTGTTCACAAAAGCTACCAAAGAAAACCTAAAGAACTGGTACCGCTAACCCTAAAAAAGGGGACAGTCAAATATTAGATGCCAAAATTAGTTGAACAAAATTATCACAGATCAGCTAGAGAACCAATTTAAACTAGATAGCGTAATAACCTTAGCCAAATATTAGATCGAAATTAGAAAAACAGGAACCTTTAAGGATGCTGCTCCAGGTCACCCATAAGTTCGAAGGAAGCACAGTTTCACACACACACGAACGGCGGATCAGCGAGATCAGAGAGCGGGTCGGGGTCGGACAGCTGGTCGGGGTTGAGTGGCGGGGTTCAGAGACCGGGTCGGGGTCAGCTTCAGGCGGGGTTCAGAGAGCGGGTCGGAGTTCGGAGTCGGAGGGTCGGGGGCGGGGTCAGTCAGGGGTCACAGCGGGTCACAGAGGCGGCCTTCGGAGTCGCTGTTTTTTTTTTTAATCTAACCTAAAAATGGGAGAGAAGGATTCGGCGCAAGTGAAAAATGGGAGAGAAGGATTCGCGCGACATTTTTACCGAGATCTTCAGCGACCGGGCCCAAGTGGTCGCTGAAAGCTGTTGGCGCCGGTCGCTGACTGTTTCGTCGCCGGAAATATTTAATTTCTTTTTTTTTTGGTTTTTTGGGTAATCAGCGACCGGCGTTTTCCACGGTCGCTGATACCGGCCGCTGAAGCAATGGTTTGCTGTAGTGGATTGGGACATACACCGATGGACCAAATTTTTGGATACTGAAAGGCTCATTTTTCTGGAACCAATTGCAAAAAATCCGGCAGTGCTTCTTATCTTCCACCTCTTGGATCATAGGCGATGCAACCACCATTTCCTTTTGGCAGGATACGTGGTCAGGTACCCCACTCATGCTAAACAGGATAGCAAGGCCGCCGAGTCGGTTTGCCTCTCTCAGAGACGCGATCCCCATCATAGACATTTTGGCACCAGAACACTCGGACAGGGTCACTGGCATTGTGCTGACCTCGGACAGGGACTCCATACTCTGGCATTGGGAGCCGGGGGGATGCTATTCAGCACGATCATACTACGCAAAGGTAATGGGAGAAGGTCAAGAAGCAGACCGATACGCTGAAAGCTGGAAGTACAGGATACCGCCGACTGTCAAGATTTTTTGGTATCTCCTCCTCAAAAACAGGTTGCTAACCCATGATAACATGCTTCGCCGCAATATGGCCTGCTCATCGCCTTATGTGTTATGTGATAACTGCCCAACTGAGTCCAGCTTCCATATCTTCTTCCTATGTCCGTATGTTGTACATGTGTGGTTCCAGCTGGGGAGAAAAGCAGGTTTCAACTTTATCACTCTAGGCCAAGATTTAAAGTCCACCTGGGAGGGCACGTTCCAGACGGTCAAAAGGAAGGGAGGCCACCGGAAGCTCAAAGCAATAATTTTAATTGTGTGTGCGTGTTGGGAGACATGGAAATAGAGGAATGCAAAAATTTTCACCGATCGTAGGATGTTGCCTCAAATGCTAGCGGAAAAAATTTGGCAGGAGATGGAGCTATGGGAGGCAAATTGCTAAAGGGAAAAGAGGGCTACACTATTACAAAAAACCCCTTCACCGACCCTTCATCACCAACTGTTTTAACCGAAGCATCAGTGTTGCTATACCTACACTGACTCTTTTATTAAATAACAGTCAGTGTTGTTGCTCAACACTGACGCTTGAAAAATAGTCAGTGTTTGTTATCAACACTGACGGTTTTTAAAAAAAACAATCAGTGTTGGTTATCAACACTGACTGTTTTTAAAGCGTCAGTGTTGGTGCTCAATACTGACCCTTTTAAAAACAGTCACTGTTGGTGTTCAACACTGACTGTTTTTTAAAACAGTCAGTGTTAGCAGCAGCACTGACTGTTTTCAAAAACAGTCAGTGTTGAACACCAACACTGACTGTTTTTAAAGCGTCAGTGTTGAGCACCAACACTGACGCTTTAAAAACAGTCACTGTTGGTGTTCAACACTGACTGTTTTTGAAAACAGTCAGTGTTGGTTGAGCACCAACACTGACGCTTTAAAAACAGTCACTGTTGGTGTTCAACACTGACTGTTTTTTAAAACAGTCAGTGCTGCTGCTAACACTGACTGTTTTAAAAAACAGTCAGTGTTGAACACCAACAGTGACTGTTTTCAAAGCGTCAGTATTGAGCACCAACACTGACACTTTAAAAACAGTCAGTGTTGGCGTTCAACACTGACTGTTTTTTAAAAAATGTCAGTGCTGATGTTCAACACTGATTGTTTTTTTTAAAACAGTTGGTGATTTTTTTTTTTAATGCCGCTGAAATTTTGAAAAAACAGTGACTTCATTTTAGTGTAGTTCTCATGTTCTGTGTAAATAAAGTGCACTAAAACAATTGTTTAAAAATATTTTGAGAACTTACAAATGATTATAAATGTCTTTATAATTAACACAATCATAGTAACTATACATGCTAACATGCTTGTTTTGGACATCTTTTCCTAGAGCTTGAAATCAAGAGAATACATGCTTGTTTTGGACATATTTTCCTAGAGCTTGAAATCAAGAGGAATTCAATTCCTGGGAAGAGACGATGAGGGTCTGGCTCCAGTATTTATAATTTATTAGGGTTGAATTTTATTTAAAAATAATAATTTATGTGTATTAGGTGAATTTTATTTAACAATTATATTTATTATTCATATTTTTGTTTGTTTTATTTTTCATTTTATTTTTCATTTTTTCCTTAATTTTTTTTTTCAAATATCATAATTAAAAATATATTATTTTGGTTTGAACATTTCATTGAACACATGTAATACATTAATTTATTTAATAAAATCAAGTTAAAACTTAAAATCTTTCAAGTTTTTACAAATACGAATTTAATAATTACAAGATAATGCAAGAAGACGGAGAATCCTAAAGAAAATCACAAGTTATATGAAATGAAATTTCAACCGGGATTTTGCGCTTGTTGACAAATTTTATAAGGGAATCCAATTAAGCAATTTGTGGATATTTTACAATACAATTATGTCTTCCAAAATTTATAATATATTTTTAAACTTTGATTAGTTGTCAGAAAGTATGTACATAAATAAATAATATGATAATATAATTTATGTTGAAGAAAATAAAAATAAAAATATGTTAATTATAAACTTATAATTGTGTAACACATACTCATGCAAACTTGGATCCGTTAATTAAGGGCTTAATACCCAACAACAAATATTCATGCATAAAAAATAATGCAAACTTAGTAATTTGTACAATAATTAATGTTATAACATGTTTATTGCTTAATTAAATAATTTTAACACATTATATTATATAGCATTACATGCATATTGCATATATGACTCACATCTTCTATCATGAACATGAAACATAATATCTTGTTTCATGAGTTAATGAAGACGCACGGGAATATGTTGTCCGTGGGTCGATCGGAACCGTTTAAATTAAAGAGCACTACATTTATTGTCTTGCATCCAAGTTTGATAAAAATTTGTTTTTATTTACCCATCCATCTAGTTAACCGAAAATTGAAGCATCGTATGGCCATAAACACTTCATGTTGGATCGAAGCTCATACATAATAAAAGTTCCGTACTTTTATGTTGGTTACATTTAGTATTCTCCCTTGATCATTTTAAAAAAGATTTGGAATGATTTCACTGCAGATCGACTGTTGATTTTCTGCGTGAAAATGAACGGTCCGATCTGAAACTTCATTTTATGTTAATTTTATTGTCAATTTTTAATTCACTGACTGTTTTTATTCCAGAACCGTCAGTGTTGATACTATTACTGACTGTTTTCAAAACAGTCAGTGTTGATATACTACACTGATCATTTTTAATTAATAACCGTCAGTGTTGAGGTCCTATACTGACTGTTTTTATTTCAGAAACGTCAGCGTTGATTTTCTGTGCTGACTGTTATTTTTTTTTTTTCGGAGCCGTCAATGTTTCATTATTCACTGACTGTTTTGTTCGGAGCATCAGTGATTTCCTTCCCAAAATTTTCGCTCCCGGTTTACCATTTTCGATCTGCCGCGAAAGTTTTCGTTTTCCCTCTTCTTTTTTACGAAAATACTCTTGAGATCTCCCAAAACCCAAAATCGATCTCCCAAAAATTCATTTCCCTCGCGATCTCCCAAAAAATCGCATTGCTGCCTCTTTGTTTCCCTCTTCGTTTCCGCCTTGCTGCCTCCGCCTCCGCCGAGCACCCGAGCACCTGAGCACCCGCACCAGTATTCTAGCACCCGCTGGAGCGCCCCAGCACCCGCACCCGACCACCCGCCTTGCTGCCTCGCCCCGCACCCGCCTCGCCGCCATGCTGCCTCGCCCCGCACCCGATCAACAAAGTACTTCCGTTTTCAAATTATTTCCAATTCAAACCAATTTTGATTGTGCAATTTGTTGATATGTTGATTTTATTAAAGTACTACTATTCTCTGATTGTGGAGCAAACTTAGAATAATTTTTCCCTTGAAAATTTCTTGACAGGCAGCTGATATAAAGCTGTTAGGTTCTCTTTCAAGGGAGATTTGAAGAAGCTCTGTGGAGACAATTTTCCTGAATGGATTTCTTTTCCCTCTTTTGAGCAGGTAGGGCTAATTTTGCTACTAACATAAACTATTTAAATTGTGTAACCGAACCTCATTTATATTTTAAACAAAAAAAAAAGAGAACCAGGTAAAAAGCAGAAGTCAAAATTTACCCAAACTGGAACTGAGATGGTATTGCTTTCCACAGCTTATAGTGTTGTTTACCGAACACGATCAGAATAATGGGGAATTGAAGCCTATTCCAAATTCCACTTTTCCTCACTTTTCCACTATTCCATGCATTTACCGAACAAGCCAGCTAATTGAAAGCAACATAATACTGCATTTTAAATTGCATTCTTCTTGGATGCTCTTTATGAGATATTTATTTTTTGGCTAGGCGGTGTCAGCGGTTGTAACGGAGATGGTGGAGCCATTGCTTGATAATTATAGACCAGCAGGAATTAAATCTATCAAATTCAAAAAGTTTTTTCTCGGCCATGTTCCCCCAAAGATCGAAGGTTTCTTTTCTATCCAATCAATTCTGGTATCAAATAGCATGTAATGCACTTGCAATGACCTAATAGGTATGCAATTTTATTGCACCAAAGGACAAAAATAATCAACTCTCATGTAATTCTTCAATTTTTCTACTTGCGAGTCAGTTTATTTTTGTTTGATTACTCGTTTTTATTTTATTTTATGAAGGTATAAGAGTTCAGAGCCTGACAAAGGGGCAGATAACTATGGATATTGATTTTAGATGGGGCGGTGATCCCAGCATCATTCTGAGTGTCGATGCAGTTGTAGCCTCTTTACCGATTCAGGTATATTTTCTTCTCATATCTTGTCTAAATTTAGCTCCAAGAGGCAATAAAAAATGTCACAGGACCGGTAATGGTTTGTATTTTTTCAACTTTTATTCTTTTCTGTTTTATATTTTTTTTTTGGTAAGTTTTACGACTAAAAGATGATTGGAGGGATTGATACCAGTTAGAACATTCACTGAGTATAACTTGATTTCTTTTGCTATGTGGTGTAGCTGAAAGATCTGCAAGTGTTTACTGTGATTCGTGTTGTATTCCAATTATCCGAAGAAATCCCCTGCATTTCTGCTGTTGTTGTTGCTCTCCTTGCCGATGTAATAAGAAAACTTCTAATTTATTTTTTAGATTAAAAAAATGTTGTTCAAAATATCATGATAGAATCCCTACAAACTAGATATATTGAGAGCTCTTTGAAATTATTTCTATCAGCCAAAACCTAGAATTGATTACACCTTGAAGGCTGTTGGAGGGAGCCTGACAGCTGTTCCCGGCCTTGATGACATGATTGACATGAGTTCTTGTTTTCCTTCTTGCCATCTCTCACATGTGTAACATCAAATTTGATCTTAACTAAAGCAATATTTTTAATTTTCAAAATGGAATAGGATACAGTAGCTTCAATTATTGAAGACATGCTCAAGTGGCCTCACAGAGTCGTCATTCCACTTGGTGGTGTTGATGTTGACATAAGGTAAATATCTTTATTTATTTTCTATTTTTCTTGGTCGTTTTGTATATGATATATATATATATATATATATATATATATATATATATTTTTTTTAATGTGCAGTGATTTGGAGCTGAAACCACAAGGGAAGTTGACAGTGACTGTGAAAAGGGCAAATAATTTAATGAATGTGGATGTTATTGGGAAATCTGATCCATATGTTGTTTTATATATAAGGCCAATGTTTAAGGTGAAAACGAAAGTCATTAACAACAATCTAAACCCGGAATGGAATGAGACCTTTGAGGTCATTGTGGAGGATAAAGAGACGCAATTTCTAGTTCTTGAGGTACTTGCTTATTTAATCCCATTAGGTTTTATTTACTCAATTGGTACAAGCAAATTATTCACTGGTACCAATCAGTGGTTAATTTTAGAGCAAAAGGCTTAGCATACCTTATTATTATCTATATTCTATAAAATTAGTTTCTTATTTAGAGATAAATTGGGTTAAGTAGAGAGATTAACTGATTGAATGCTGAAATTGCATTTTCGAGATATCAGGTGGAATACTGAATAATAATATAACACTGAATTTTTGTTTGCTGACTGAAATCTGAACCTTCTATTCTATCTAATATAATTTGGAAATTATAGTATACCTACATGCGTATCCTGATACTGAGTTTTAGTAATGTGCTTTTATATTTCTTGTTCTAATATTCCTTAATGAGTTAAACAAAAATATTGTAATTTTGCAGTTGACAGATAGCAAATCAATGCAATCTATGTGCCAGATGTATGCGGCCGTCTCTTATATCTGTTTGGGTGATCCAGAGTCCACTTCGCAGGTACACTCTCTTTGTCTTGCCCTATCTCTCTCTCTCTCTCTCACTCTCTTTAAGAAGTATCCAACTTTTTTACTTTTCTATTACAACTAATTTTATAGTTTCATATGATCTTATAATGAGGTCTTTTGGTCAATTTAGATTATGAAGTTTGTTATTCATACCTTCTCTAATTGTAGGGACACAATTTAATTGATCACTAGAGGAGATAGAGGCAAGCAAAGTCTGACAACCGCTTTGATACCGATCGACTCTTGTCAAGCGATAATTGGAGCAATTTTGGGTAATTAGACTTCTCGTGTCCTTGCTCAGTCCAGTCAACTACAAGAATTGTATATTTTTCTTGGACAACTTCTAATCTATTTACAAGAAATACAATGTTGTTAATTTTAGTTGCATATTTTGTTTTTATGGGTTATGTAAATTTTGCTATAGTGTGGTTTTTTGTGAATGAATACGTTGTGTTGTTAAAAGTTGCCTTTTATTTATGTTGTCTATATTATTTGCATGATATTCTATTTAATGTCAATGAATGTCGAATAGTTATATGGCTAACAAAATATGGTAACTAGCCTCGATACAAGCGGAACTATGCCAAAAAATTTATGTCAACACCGACTATTTTTAGGACCTACACTGACTGTTTTTAAAGCGTCAGTGTTGGCGTTCAACACTGACACTTTAAAAACAGTCAGTGTTGAATACCAACACTGACTGTTTTTAGAGCGTCAGTGTTGGTGTTCAACACTGACTGTTTTTAGAGCGTCAGTGTTGGTGTTCAACACTGACTGTTTTTAAAGAGTCAGTGTTGAACGCCAACACTGACGCTTTAAAAACAGTCAGTGTTGAACCCAACTCTGACTGTTTTTAGAGCGTCAGTAAAAGGTAACCTTCACTGGCGCCGGCTTTACTGACGCCGCTATAACAGTCGGTGTAGGGGTATTTGAACAGTCAGTGAAGGAGTTTTTTGTACTAGTGCTAGTTCTTGATGTAGCTTTTGTTGTCTTGTTGTAATTCTAATTAGAAGTGTGTTGGTGTTCCTGATGTAAAAAACTCTTAACATTACTTAATGCAATCCACCTTGGCAGCCGCTGCCAAGTTTTTCAAAAAAAAAAAGAATGAAGTCAACTGGATTTCTCCCAGCAAACTTATTAAGAGACTTCAAGATAAGAGTTTGTTCTTACAATTGATCAAGTGCGTGGGGATCTGAAAATATTGGTTTTCCTAAACGAAGTCACCATATACCAAATCTCTCAGTCAAATTTAAAAGAGTATATTGTATGAATCGGGAAGAGAAAAGTTTTGTAGTTCTACTGTATTATTTCCGAGAAAATGAATAAAAAGATGGAAAAGAATCTTAGTGCTGATCATATATTTGTTAAAGTTATTTTCTCATTCGTTAATCGCATATATAAAGGGGTAATCAATGAATAGTATATTCCATTCCGCGCATCACATTTAGTTTTCCATATTTTCCTCATGTAATTAGCTAGATCTCTATATATTTCTCTATGTTTATTGGCAGTGTAAAAGTGACATGCCCAATGTTTATGGTTACATGAGATATTTCTCATTGTTCTGGGGTATATATGATATTTTCCTATGAACAAAATAATGAGATATAATTGTCCTTTTCTCAATTGTTGTTTTGATATATCTTGTTTTATAGTTGCTAAGGATCGAGGAGCTGGGTCCTGGAGCTGTGTATGCTGGAGCCAAGTTCAGGTCACCTGTTCAGCCTTACTAAAAACCTCTAAATATAGAACAGGATTTCTCTCAGGCTGTGAGTATTAACTGGTTGAGTTTTTCTTTTCAAGTTGATTTTAGTTATAGTGCTGAAGCATTAAGCAGTTGGTTGACTGATATTTTAGTTATAGTGGAATATGTGCATATGTAATGTTGTGAGTATAATGTCATGTGGTGAAAATGAATTGAAGCAGTTGCCAAGGAGGCAGCCTCTGTTGTACATTATTAGTCTCTAATTGCTGAATTTATTTTTGTTTGTATATTGTATATATTGATGTTTACGTTTAAATTTGTTTGTATATTTATGTTTGAGTGAGGCTATGGTGCTATGCATAGCACCAATGGCTAGTGTACTACGGCTCAATATGGTACTTTTTAAAATTCTAACGGTCGATCCGAACCGTTCAATGTGATATCCATATGAATATGTACTTGCAAACTAAATTTTATATTTTTTTGAATTTTTTTACTATTTTTTTAGATAGGTAGAAAAATCAGTGTTTTCTGAAAATTCTGGACCATCGAAATTCTACCTATCTAAAAAAATAGTAAAAAATTTCGAAAAAATATAAAATTTAGTTTGCAAGTACATATTCATATGGTTATCACATTGAACGGTTCGGATCGACCATTAGGATTTTAAAAAGTGTCATATTGAGCCGTAGTACACTAGCCATCCGTGCTATGCATAGCACCATAGCCTCACTCTTTATGTTTTATGTTGATACCAATTGGAAAAAGAAAAATAATAAAAAAAAACATTAAAAAAAAACAGCCTTCTGCGACCGATTTTGGACTATCAGCGACCAGCTAATCGGTCTCTGATGGTCTTGTGCCACGTCAGCACGCAGCATCAGCGACAGAACCAATTGGTCGCTAAAGGAGTCATCAGCGACCGGTGCTTGAAGCTTCCGCGACCGGTGACGTCAGCGAGGTGGTCATCAGCGACGAAGCATCTGCGTCCGACTCATCTGCTACCGATTTCGGTCTTCAGCGACCGCTGAGCCCATCAGCTACCGGCGATGGGTGTGAATGCTGTAGTGTGAGAAGATGAGTGTGAATGCTGTAGTGTGAGAAGGCGCATCACATTTATCCAAGAAAAAAAGTATTTGACCGTTTGATTTAAAATCAACAGATGCATTTGTTTCGGAAGAAATAGCAGTGAAAATGCAATTTAAAACCAATGTATCATTGCCTTGACTCTTGACTAATTAACGGTCCAAAATTTTGAAATTTAATAAGTAATATAGCATCACCCTCCTGCTTTATCGACCGTTCGTGATGGTTACCGACCGTTCGTGATGCCTGCGTTTCGCATCAGGAGACAATGGATCTTCTGTATTTACATTTGGAAGTAGAATTTGTATATTTTGGATATTGCATTTTCTAATTTTCTTTAAGTTTCTAAAATTTAGTTTTCAATAATATTCCTAAACTGTAAATTTTTAAATTTGTGGATAATTTCTAAAACATGTTGTTGAAATAAAGGTCAAATAAGTTATTAAACAAAGCGATATAAAGAAATTTAAACCATTACTTAAGTAACATACATCAAGTAAATAAAAATAATTTAATCCATGATTTAAGTAACATGCTCCAACAACAACAACAAAAAAACTTAATCCCCCAAACTTAAAAAGTAAATAATTTAATCTTCCTTCAATTTACTCCACAAGAAACCATGACCCACACATAATCTAGAAGAATTGCTCTAATCCCCAATACATTACAAGAATCTAGAAGTATTCGTGAAGGTAAAAAATAACTATTGTCGGAGGTAAAGCGACAGAAATTATTATTTCTGAGAGTGTCGCTATTACCAACAGTAGTATATCTGCAAAGATACCGACACAATTAAGCACTTAATTCTACCAGTACACTCGTGCATACGTATAGATTCTTGTATGCAGAAAATAACGAGAAACAAAATGGGGACTGAACATAATGATCAAGATAATGACAGCTACGCTAATCACAGGAATACACATCGTCGTAATTGTGCTGATTTTGCTGGACGCTAGTGCAAACCAGACACCTAGGGCAAATGTCAAAATAAAAAGAATAATTGCTCCATAAAGCAATGGGGTGGACAATTGAAAATACCACTTACGACGCTTGAGCTGAATATTAGATAGCGCAGAGTATAGAAGCCCAATCGTGGATAACATTGCACACAAAAATGCCACCACATCGGCTATGACGAAGGCAATGAAAATGTTTGTTGTATTCATTATGGGATTATCTCCGGTATTATTGCATCGGTCGCCAAGCCCTGACACTGTAAAAATAGCAATAACTGTTGCAGATGCAATAAGGACCGCTCCAGTTGTAAGGCTTTTAGACATGTTCTCATACTTGGTTGATTCCTTTTCATATATACTCGGTTGATTCCTTTTCTACCGTATCTCTTACACTTGCTCTTTGACTGGGGTCTACACTTGCTCCATTGTCCATTTCCACAGGGTTACCGACTATTGTAGATGGATTAGGTTGATAAGAACTTTGGATAGCACCCCATGTTAACAAGTCACCATGGATGATGGATTGAGGATTCTACAAAAATACCCAATTAGAAATGATATGAGAACAAATTCAATAGAACAAAAACAATATTGCAGACTCTCTGTCCAATATTTTTTCTTTTCTTTCACTACTTCATGAGTAAAGCTAAGGTGAGATTAAGTTCACCAAGGAAGTTTGTGCACTTAAATAACCTAAGACACCATTAAATTGGCTTAAAATTAAGTTAAAACCTCAAACCGTTGATCTTCATTAACTCATATATATTACTTTTACTCCTAATTTATTATTATAAATTATAAGTGCAGTGTCAGGTGCTATGAAGGCAAAAGCTACATTTGTTGTTTGGCATGTAGTGTTTTCTGCAATTGATCATAATATATTCACATTGAACCATGAAGATACATACCGGTGAGTATGTAAACTGGTGGTTCACTAAAGATGTTGATATATCCAGGGGAGTACGACCCGCTTTGTTTCTGATATTTGGATTCACTCTCTTGTTTCGAGACAAAAGAGCAACTATTTCTGATTGAGAGCTTATTACTGCAAGATGCAAAGGTGTATTTCCATCCTTATCTTTAGCATTTATCATTTTTACATTGATCCCTTGTTGGCAGGCCCACATAATTACTTCTATCTTTTTCTTTTCCACAGCAACGTGGAGAAAGTTTCTTTCTTCCTTGTCAAGGAGTTCACTGACATCAGGGCACATGCTTAGTAGCTCCTTTATCACTTTAAAAAATATTGATCATTATTATGGACCAACCCGTGATATGCATAGTACCATAGACTTACTCAAAAAAAATTGTGTGAAAAGCTACTATTTTTATCTTAGTTGTATTTTCCAATTTGCGTTGTTGTTCACATTAAATTGTTGTCACTTTGATGTGTTATTTCTTAATGAAAATATGTTTAATATAATTTCTATAATTTTTCTATCTGAGATATCAGAGTAAATCAAATAATAACATAATTTTCTTCAATACATACATAAAAAATTTACTAAATAAAATATTACTTTGTTAGTAGTGTCAGTTTTTCCGAGACTGTTATATGGTTTCTTCATATTAATTATATAATATGTTTCTTCATATTCTATAATCTTGATTGGATGCTGCTGTATATCATATCATATTATATATATATATATATATAAAGAGAGAGATAGAGAGGAGGGATCAAGTTACAACAAAGTTACAACAATCATTTTTTTCATTTTCAAAGTCCAAATCGTCGATCCAAACGGTTCAACAGGATAATCTAAATAAAATGTGCTTGCTGATCAAATTTTACATTTTTTTGAATTTTTTTACTATTTATTAAGATGGGTACAAATTCAATGGTCTGAATATGACGATTTTTTGTAAAATACTTAATAAATAGTAAAAAAATTCAAAAAAATGTAAAATTTAATCTGCAAGCACATTTTTTGTGGAGATCATGTTGAACGGTTTGGATCGATGATTTGGACTTTGAAAATGAAAAAAATAGTTGTTGTAACTCAAATTTGTTGTAACTTGATCCCTCCTCATATATATATAAAATATGTTTCTATTTGATATGTAATTTATAATGATGTCAAGCTTTATTTTCCTTATTTTTTTGTTCATTGTACTAGAGGAGCGTGAGGATTGGTTAGATTTTACTGGCTCGTCTGTAAGTTAAAGGACGGTCCAGATCACACGTGCTTGGAGATTAAATTTTATATTTTTTTGAATGTTGTTTACTAATATTTTAAATTGGTACAAAATTACTGTTTTTTGTCAGGTCCGGATGTCAGTATATACTCTGTCTGGACTGACATGTCTGGAGAGCCTTTGTTACTCATAATATATATAGGTATGTGATTGACTCATTGTAAACCTGCTAAAGAATTACTATATATATACGAGAAATTGTATACGCGTAGGCGTAGCGAGGTCTGATGCACTCCAAACTAGGGCTGTAAATGAGCCGAGTTTGAGCGAGTTACCTCCAACTCGAACTCAGCTCATTAAATAAATGAGCGAGTCAACTCGAGTTGGGATGGTAATAACGAGCTGTAGAGCCAACTCGAAATCAGCTCGTTATCAACTCGAGTTGGCTCACAACTCGTTTATAAACTCGTTTAACCAGTTAAATCAATACAACACAAGTTATAAACGAGTTTGAGCTGAGTTTGAGCGAGTTTGGGTTTGGTTTTGGTTATTCTGAGATTTTTTGTGTCCAAACTGTGTAGCTTTATGTAACTCGAGTTATAAATGAGCGAGTTGGGGTCAGCTCAAACTCAGCTCATTTATTAAACGAGTCAGCCAACTCGAGTTGGAACTAACTCGAGTTGTAAATGAGCGAGTTAGAGCGAGCTGTAAACGAGCGAGTTGCGAGCGAGTTGCGAGTTCGAGCTATTTTGCCCAGCCATACTCCAAACTGTTGATATTGAAGCCGAATACGTACTCAAATGGGCTTCGGCCCAATAAGCCTATTAATTTCTTGTTTTGAAGGAAATGATTTCCGCATGGGAAATGAAATAAAGACACAGAGATAGCGGTATTGAACTCAAAGCCGTTCTTTTTCTTTTTCTCTAAGCTCATTCTAGGATTTTTTGCTCTCTTGATTTAATCCATCTAAATACACTAGGAAATTTAAAATTAGTGTATGGAATTGTAAGAGAGTGTTAGAGTAAGTGTTAATAGCTTGATTATCTTCTTGTATTGTAAAGACTCTTTGATATAGTGAAGTTGTACCGTGTGTTTCCGTGGTTTTCTTCCGAAAGAGTTTTCACGTAAAATCTTATCTCTCTTTTATTTTCTTGTGCTTGATTGTTTGTTTGTGTTGGCTTCTTGATTGACTTTCATATTTCTTCATTTGGTCGGATATTGGTGTATGCCCACAAGGTGTTCGATAAAATTACTTCTTGAACGCTTCCGTGTACGTTCTCAACACAAACAACCAAATTCTAGATTGGGGGTGTGACAGTTATCTGACTCGATCGGTATTGAAACTGCAATCAGGTTTGTGACCTGCAAAATCAGATTTGGACGACTTAGGTAGGAATTTGACTGACTCGAACTGAAAATCGGAACATTTTGAATTTATAAAAGAGAAAATTATGAGAGGAGGTTAAAGTTTCACTCATAAAAACCTCGTCCAACACAATCAAAACAAATAGAATATATATCCTCTAGGCCAAATGTCAAAATAAAAAGGTGAAGTGCTCCATAAAGCAATGGGTTTGCACATTTGAAAATAGATCTTACGATACTTGGGGTGAAAATTAGATAGCGCAGCATATAGCATTCAAATCGTGGAGACTATATATTGCACAGATAAATGCCAACACGTCGGCTACGACAAAGGCCATGAAAACGTTTCTTATACTAAAGGGAGGTAGAACTTAAGGTATCATCGTAAACCTCTGACACTGTAAAAATAGCAACAAATGTTGCAGATGCAATAAGGACTGCTCCAGTTATAATTAAGATTTTTAGATTTGTTCTCACAATTGGTTAATTCCTTTTCTATATCGTCTTCTACATCATTGCAAATTTCTTTTCCTTCTGTTCGATTGGGGTAATCGATCTGCTCTTGCTTTCACTATGCTATCCACCTTTTTTATAGATCAATGACAAGGATTTTAGAAAGCACCACCTGTGACGTTCTCAACTCCAATTGAGGATAATTTGGTAAATCGAATGAGAAAGATCAAGTAACAGCAAAAGTTTCTATTCAATTTCAAAGGAAGATACAAGTAATGGTGAAACCAAAACGAAAGAGAAAGACAAGGTTCTAATCAAAAAATTTCATGAAAAATTAAAGATACAGGTGAGTCTATTTATATAGACGATGCGATTCGTGAAAGAGACGGGTCAATTCCTCAACCCGTCAGCTCTATCGCACCTCCCTCTGATAAATCATAACTCGTCAGCATCTATTTTGAGCGGTTGTAACGGCCTCGCTGCTACACGCGTTCTCTTCTCCTCCAGTCATATTGCATGTAACCCCCTCAATTTCTGACTTCCGTGGTCCCACCCAGCAGTGACTCTCAACCCCAACAATAATGGGCTGGATCTGATTATCGGGGCCCAGGAGCAATGCTTCATTCCTTTTAATTTCCTTGACCGCTTTGCTGACCTTGCTGCCCATTTCTCCTCCTTCTTCACTGAGATAATTGACTAAGTCAAAATTACCTTCAATTACCCCCAGTTCCAATCCAGGTTCTGACATTCCTCCTCCCTTCAAAGAATTCTCGACCTCGAGAAAAAATTCTGGGAACCTGCTTGCAATTGAGTGATATTCCTGCCACGTGGCATCCTCGTCGGTTTGATCAGACCACCTAATTAATACTTGCGGCTCTGCCACATTCTTTTTCTTAATCATCCTTCTACCTAGAAGCGCCACAGGTACTGGTTGCAATTGACCAGCAGGACCAATCACTGGTAGGTTTTGGGAGGTTGTGTGAGCACTTCCCACTTTCAATTTGAGCTGCGAAACATGGAATACAGGGTGAATGGTTGATCCCGTTGGCAGACTGAGTTCGTAGGCAACATTCCCCACTCGCCGTACCACCTCGTAAGGTCCATAGTACTTAGAGCTTAGCTTCTGATTCCTCAACCCAGCCACTGTAATTTGTCTATACGGTTGCAATTTGAGGTATACCCAATCACCAACTTTGAACTTCCTCTCACTCCTTTTTGAGTCAGCATACTGTTTCATGCGGTTTTGCGCCTTCACCAAATTCTCCTTTAATTGTTTCAATGCAACTTGTCTGTCCTTCAACACCTTGTCTACTGCTTCTACCTGACTCTTTGGAGTGCTCCCAATGCCCAATTGAGGAGGGGCATATCCATACAGCGCTTCAAATGGTGATGTTTTAATAGCACTGTGATACGTAGTATTGTACCACCACTCTGCCAATGTCAGATACCTTGCCCATGCCTTCTGCTTCTCAAATACCATACACCTGAGGTAATTCTCCAAGCACTGGTTGACCCTCTCAGTTTGGCCGTCTGTTTGTGGATGGTAGGATGTACTCATGTTCAACTTAATTCCTAATTTGCCCATCAATTCTTTCCAAAACTGACTTGTAAAGATTGGATCACGATCAGAGACTATGTTGTGTGGAAGACCATGGTATTTATATACTTGATCAAAGAAGACTTGTGCTACATCCACTGCCTTGTAAGGATGTGACATAGCTATAAAATGAGCATACTTGGTTAACCGGTCTACTACCACCATCACCACCTCTTTTCCTCCTGACTTGGGTAATCCTGTGACAAAATCAATGCCAACACTGGACCAAGCTTCCTCAGGTACAGGCAATGGTTGAAGGAAACCTGGAGAGAGCACATGTTCAGGTTTGTTGAGTTGACACACCTCACATTCTCTAATAAACTGATGCACCTCTTGCTTGAGCTTGGGCCAATAAAAGAACTTCTTAATTCTGTGGTAAGTTGCAGTGACACCTGAATGACCTCCTAAGGTTGTGGCATGCATTTCCCTAATAATCATTTGCCTCCACTCTCCTGTGCCTCCAACACAGACTCTTCCTTTGTATCTAAGCAAGTTGTGGTGTTGAGTGAGGTTGTTTTCATCTCCTTCTTTAGGTTGCTGGCTCATTCTTCTTTTCAACTCCTCCACCCAAGCATCACCTTCATAACTAGATTGAATGTTTAGAACCCATTGAGGAATAATCTCACTGACATTACAAAGGTCTGACAACACAGTGAGATTATTCTCCTTTTCTTCCCTCCTTGACAAGGCATCAGCAACCTTGTTTTCAATTCCCTTTTTGTATTCAATGACATAATCTAAACCTAATAGTTTACTAAGCCCTTTGTGTTGGCTAGCAGTATTAATCCTTTGTTCCAATAAGTACTTAAGGCTGATGTGATCAGTCTTAATTACAAATTTACCCCCCATGAGATAATGCCTCCACTTAGTTATAGCAGTCAATAGAGCAAGAAATTCTTTTTCGTAAGTGGACAAAAGCTGATTTTTACTCCCTAATTTCTTGCTCATGAAAGCTATAGGTCTTTTGTTTTGCATAAGGACAGCACCCATACCTTCTTTGCTTGCATCGGTCTCTATGGTGAAAGGTTGTGAGAAGTCAGGTAGAGCCAACACCGGTGCTTGGGTCATGGCAGTTTTCAACTCTTCAAATGCACTCTGTGCTTCCTCTTGCCACTTAAATGCCCCTTTCTTCAACAATTCAGTCAGTGGCTTGGCTATGACACCATAGTTTTTGACGAATTTTCTGTAGTACCCAGTGAGCCCTAAAAATCCTCTCAAAGTCTTCACACTCTTGGGTATTGGCCACTCTTTCATAGCCTCAATCTTCTTGGGGTCTGTTGCAACTCCTTCAGATGATATGACATGCCCCAAATACTCAATTTGAGGAACCGCAAAGTCACACTTACTTTCTTTCAAGTACAGCTGATGTTGTCTCACAAGCTCAAATGCCTTCCTCACATGTTCAAGGTGTGCTTCTAAGGTCTGACTATACACCAGTATGTCATCAAAGAAAACCAATATAAATTTTCTAAGATAGGGTTTGAAAATGGTGTTCATAAGGGATTGGAAAGTGGCTGGTGCGTTTGTGAGACCAAATGGCATAACCCTAAATTCATAGAGCCCCTCATGAGTTTGAAAAGCGGTTTTAGGTATATCTCTCTCACACATCCTTATTTGATGGTATCCCGATCTAAGATCAAGTTTAGTAAAATAGTGGGCACCCTTAAGTTCATCTAATAAGTCATCGATCAAAGGAATAGGGTATTTGTTTTTTATGGTATCCTCATTCAGCTTCCGATAGTCAACACACATCCTCCATGTATTGTCTTTCTTCTTAACTAACAGAATTGGGGAGGAGTAAGGGCTAGTGGAAGGTTGTATCAGGGAGTTTCGGAGTAATTCCTCAATTATCTTTTCTATTTCTAGTTTCTGAAAATAGGAAAATCTGTAGGGTCTTTGAGTAAAAGGTTTTGAACCAGGTTTGAGGAGTATTTGGTGGTCAACAGCTCTATGAGGAGGCAAGGTTGCTGGTTCGCAAAATAATTCTTGGAATTCAGAAACTAAGGGTTGTAAATGAGGATTGATGCGTGAGTGCTTTGGTTCTTCCCCTTCAATTCTGAAAATGTGTGCTACTAGTACTTGTCCCCCTTTCTTTCTTTCCTCTTCAATCTCTTGAATGTTCTCACAAACCCTGACATTTGCCTTCACTTGCTCAACCTTTAAGCTGACTAATTTGCCCTTGCTCTTCATTTTCATTGTCCCTTTACTCCAATCTATAAACATGGGTCCTAGACTAGATAACCAGTCCATGCCCAGAATCAGATCATACCCCTGCACATCTAGCACCCTTAAGTCAGCGTCAAACTCATTTTGCTGCAAACAGAAATTAACATCCTTACACAGTTGGTCAGTGCTCATGAGGGTGCCATCTGCGATTCTGACACTTAGGGGGTTGGTTCTGCAAATTTCCAGGCCCAGTTGCTCCATGATAGTTGGATTGACAAAGGAGTGGGTACTCCCACTATCAATGAGTGCACACACAGGGATACTGCCAATTTCACCTTTGAATTTCATAGTTCTTGTGCTTGATATGCTGTTACCAGAACCACAAACAGTAATAATAGCTTGTTCCTCCTCAACTTCTCTTACTGGTTCTTCTTCTTCAATCTCATCACACCTCAAAATTTGCCTCAATTGCTCTTGGTGCCACTCTTCCTCTTCAGCACTCATGGTGTGGAGAACTTTAGTGTTGCATTTGTGCCCTTGGCCCCACTTCTCGTTACATCTGAAGCATAGTCCCATTGCCCTCTTTTGGTCCAGTGTAAGTGCCACATTTGGATTAGTAACTGGTTTATACACACTCAGCCCCTTCTCCTTCCATTTATCCTCTTTGTTTGGATAAGTTAATAAGTTTCTGGAATTTTGGGAATTATAGGTCCTTTGTGCATACGTGGTCTTCTTTACTGTATTCTCCAAAAACAACTCTATCTGTTTAGCACACTTAATTGCCTCATTAACAGTTTCTGGTTTGAACAACTCAATAGTGTGCCTTATCTCATCCTTTAATCCAGATATGAACCCCTCTAAATAAAAATCCTCACTATGTATTCTCTTTTGATAAATCAGCCTGGATTTTGCTTGTAAGTATTTCTGCGCATATTCCTCTACCTTACCGGATTGGTGAACTCGTTTGAATTCATCCACCGTACTCCCTTGCTACTAGCAAAGAATTCCACCACTTCCTCTACTAAAACCGGCCATGAAGGAAAAGGGTTAGCTATCTTAAAACAGCGATACCAATCCTTTGCTTTGCCTTCAAAGTGCATAGTTGCCATACGAGATCTGTACTGGTCTGGGGTTTGAAACATATCAAAATAGAATTCGCACTCTTCTACCCAATCATTGGGTTCAGTACCATCAAAGCTGGGGAAATCTAGCCTAGGTAGATTGATACGCTGGTTGTTGTAGTCACCTTGGCGAGTATCCCTACCTCTCCTCGAACCATCTTGCTCATCACTGAAATCACCCTGGTTCTCATCCTTCCTCTGCACTCGGCGCCTGTCTCTACCCCCAAACCGCATACCAGTATTACTGGCTTCAGCCCCATCAAACTGGTTAGGCATCTGCAATTTCAGGAGCCGGGTGATCTCGTCAAGCTGTTGAGAGGTTGCCGCCAGCTGCTGAGTGTTAGCTGCCAGCTGATGAGCTGCTGATGTCATCTGATTCTCCAACTGTCCTAATCGCCCTCCCATTTCACGGTGAGATGACTCCGATTGATTGAATCGCTCACTCAGAGCCACCAGATCTAGAGTTGGTTCGTCAGTGTTTCGATGTTTACCCGTCATTTCCCAGATGCGATCTTATTGCTCTGATACCACTTGTGACGTTCTCAACTCCAATTGAGGATAATTTGGTAAATCGAATGAGAAAGATCAAGTAACAGCAAAAGTTTCTATTCAATTTCAAAGGAAGATACAAGTAATGGTGAAACCAAAACGAAAGAGAAAGACAAGGTTCTAATCAAAAATTTTCATGAAAAATTAAAGATACAGGTGAGTCTATTTATATAGACGATGCGATTCGTGAAAGAGACGGGTCAATTCCTCAACCCGTCAGCTCTATCGCACCTCCCTCTGATAAATCATAACTCGTCAGCATCTATTTTGAGCGGTTGTAACGGCCTCGCTGCTACACGCGTTCTCTTCTCCTCCAGTCATATTGCATGTAACCCCCTCAATTTCTGACTTCCGTGGTCCCACCCAGCAGTGACTCTCAACCCCAACAATAATGGGCTGGATCTGATTATCGGGGCCCAGGAGCAGTGCTTCATTCCTTTTAATTTCCTTGACCGCTTTGCTGACCTTGCTGCCCAGTTCTCCTCCTTCTTCACTGAGATAATTGACTAAGTCAAAATTACCTTCAATTACCCCCAGTTCCAATCCAGGTTCTGACACCACCTTATAACAAGGCATGATAGATGACATATCGAGGAATCTACAAAATATCCAAATACAATTGACATTACAAGAAATTCAATAGAACAAAAACCGTGCGGTCTCTCTGTCTAATAATTTTTCTTTACTTCCACTAGCTACTTTTATTAGTAAAGCTGAGGTGAGATTAAGTTTTCACGAAAGAAGTTTGTGCACTTAAATAACCTAAGAAATCATTAAATTGGCTTAATAACTTCGAACCATTGATCCTCATGATTAACTCCAAGAGGCAAGAATTTATGTTTCAAATTTGAATTTGAACTTTGTCTAAGATAGAAGTTGAATTTCACAATCTTCACCTTCTGGATTTCGAGAAAACGAACTGGCAAACTTAAAATTATGAAACTCAAGCACTTTTGGTTTGTGAAGTAGATCAACAGCAATGGTTCCAATTTGTATTTTTAATATTGGATATGATGGTTTTTCACAATGTTAAGCTCACATATTCTCAGTGAGCATAAACTCATGTTAACCTTTACTCCAACTTTATTATATCTTTTTTTTATTAAATTATAAGTGTGTTGTCAGGTGCTCGTGTTAATGAAGGAAAAAGCTACTGATTGATTTGTTGGATGTTGTGTTTTCTGCAAATTGATGATAATATATTCTCACATAAAACCATGAAGATACGTACCAGTGAGTATATTAACTGGTGGTCCTGTAAAGATGCTGATATATCCAGAGGAGTTAGACTAGACCCACTTCATTTCTGATATTTGGGTTCACTCTCTTGTTTCGAAACAAAAGATCAAATATTATATCTGAGTCAGAGCTTATTACTGCAAGATGCAAAGGTGTATTTCCATCCTTATCTTTAGCATTTCTCACCTTTGCATTGATCCCTACTTGGCAGATCAATGTAATAACTCCTATCCTTTTCTTTTCCACAGCAACGTGGAGAAAGTTTCTTTTTTCCGTGTCAAGGAGTTCACCGATATCAAGGCACATGCTTAGTAGCTCCTTGATCACTGTATAATTGCCTGCCTCAGCAGCAAGGTGCACGGGAAATGAACCAGATAAGTTATCTTTGTATACTGACCCGGTATCCTTTAACAGCAGCTCTTTTACAGCATAACTGTTACCAATTAATGCTGCATAGTGAAGCAGAGTGTTCTATGATTTATCAGTTTCTGCTGCAAGAGACGAATTCCACTCAAGTATTACCTGTACAATATTTTCTGCAAATTAATCAACGTTTCAGTTCTATGAGCCATCAAAATTTAAAATCAAGGAACCAATTAAATAAAGTTGTCCAGCCTATTGTTCAGGGATAATCAGTTAAACATATTGATCCAATGACATTGCCAATATACCTGATGGTTTACTGGTTCTCATAGCCCCCGGTTAATTAAAGGAACATATCCAATTGAAGGGAAAAAAGGGAAGAGTAACGAGGAGAAAGATGTCTAAACAATTGATTAGTTTTTACTAAATTTGCTGGGCTGGCAGGAAGAAATTCTTACTACAGGAATTCTGAAAGGAAATTAAGTGTGATAACTTGTTATATTATAGGTAATATTTAGCTGGGCCAAATCAATCAGGGAATCTCAACTAGAATTCAATCAAATATTATTGAAATATTAGTGTATATTATCTGATATGGAATACATAATGAGGACTGGGAATAACAGCATCTCACATGGCTGGTTGGGTTTACCAGTAGGAATGAAGTCAACTGGATTTCTCGCAGCAAACTTATTAAGAGACTTCAAGATAAGAGTTTGTTCTTACAATTGATCAAGTGCGTGGGGATATGAAAATATTGGTTTTCCTAAACGAAGTCACCATATACCAAATCTCTCAGTCAAATTTAAAACAGTATATTGTATGAATCGGGAAGAAAAAAGCTATTTTGTAGTTGTACTGTATTATTTCCGAGAAAATGAATAAAAAAAATGGAAAAGAATCTTATTGCTGATCATATATTTGTTAAAGTTATTTTCTCATTCGTTAATCGCATATATAAAGGGGTAATCAATGAATAGTATATCCCATCCCGTCGCCAGATTTCATTAAAATAAGAGTTGTTGCCAACTTGCGCCAAATTGAGAAGGCGCATCACATTTATCCAAGAAAAAAGGTATTTGACCGTTTGATTTAAAATCAACAGATGCATTTGTTTCGGAAGAAATAGCAGTGAAAATGCAATTTAAAACCAATGTATCATTGCCTTGACTCTTGACTAATTAACGGTCCAAAATTTTGAAATTTAATAAGTAATATAGCATCACCCTCCTGCTTTATCGACCGTTCGTGATGGTTACCGACCGTTCGTGATGCCTGCGTTTCACATCAGGAGACAATGGATCTTCTGTATTTACATTTGGAAGTAGAATTTGTATATTTTGGATATTGCATTTTCTAATTTTCTTTAAGTTTGAAAAATTTAGTTTTCAATAATATTCCTAAACTGTAAATTTTTAAATTTGTGGATAATTTCTAAAACATGTTGTTGAAATAAAGGTCAAATAAGTTATTAAACAAAGCGATATAAAGAAATTTAAACCATTACTTAAGTAACATACATCAAGTAAATAAAAATAATTTAATCCATGATTTAAGTAACATGCTCCAACAACAACAAAAAAAAAACTTAATCCACCAAACTTAAAAAGTAAATAATTTAATCTTCCTTCAATTTATTCCACAAGTAACCATGGCCCACACATAATCTAGAAGAATTGCTCTAATCCCCAATACATTACAAGAATCTAGAAGTATTCGTGAAGGTAAAAAATAACTATTGTCGGAGGTAAAGCGACAGAAATTATTATTTCTGAGAGTGTCGCTATTACCAACAGTAGTATATCTGCAAAGATACCGACACAATTAAGCACTTAATTCGACTAGTACACTCGTGCATACGTATAGATTCTTGTATGCAGAAAATAACGAGAAACAAAATGGGGACTGAACATAATGATCAAGATAATGACAGCTACGCTAATCACAGGAATACACATCGTCGTAATTGTGCTGATTTTGCTGGACGCTAGTGCAAACCAGACACCTAGGGAAAATGTCAAAATAAAAAGAATAATTGCTCCATAAAGCAATGGGGTGGACAATTGAAAATACCACTTACGACGCTTGAGCTGAATATTAGATAGCGCAGAGTATAGAAGCCCAATCGTGGATAACATTGCACACAATAATGCCACCACATCGGCTATGACGAAGGCAATGAAAATGTTTGTTGTATTCATTATGGAATAATCTAAGGTATCATAGTCTCTGGTTTTATCGCCTCGGTTGCCAAGCCCTGACACTGTAAAAATAGCAGCAACTGTTGCAGATGCAATAAGGACCGCTCCAGTTGTAAGGTTTTTAGACATGTTCTCATACTTGGTTGATTCCTTTTCATACTTGGTTGATTCCTTTTCTACCGTAACTATTACACCATTCAAGTACATTTCTTTTGTTTCTCTTCGACTGGGGTCATATACACTTGCTCCATTGTCCATTTCCACAGGGTTACCGACTATTGTAGATGGATTAGGTTGATAAGGACTTTGGATAGCACCCCTTGTTAACAAGTCACCGTGGATGATGGATTGAGGATTCTACAAAAATACCCAATTAGAAATGATATGAGAACAAATTCAATAGAACAAAAACAATATTGCGGACTCTCTGTCCAATATTTTTTCTTTTCTTTCACTACTTTATGAGTAAAGCTAAGGTGAGATTAATTTCACCAAGGAAGTTTGTGCACTTAAATAACCTAAGACACCATTAAATTGGCTTAAAATTAAGTTAAAACCTCAAACCGTTGATCTTCATTAACTCATATATATTACTTTTACTCCTAATTTATTATTATAAATTATAAGTGCAGTGTCAGGTGCTCGTGTAAATGAAGGCAAAAGCTACATTTGTTGTTTTGCATGTAGTGTTTTCTGCAATTGATGATAATATATTCACATTAAACCATGAAGATACATACCGGTGAGTTTTGAAACTGGTGGTTCAGTAAAAATGTTGATATATCCAGGGGAGTAAGACCCGCGTTGTTTCTGATATTTGGGTTCACACTCTTGTTTCGAGACAAAAGATCAAATACTATATCTGAGTCAGAGCTTATTACTGCAAGATGCAAAGGTGTATTTCCATCCTTATCTTTAGCATTTATCACATTGATCCCTTGTTGACAGGCCCACATAATTACTTCTATCTTTTTCTTTTCCACAGCAACGTGGAGAAAGTTTCTTTCTTCCTTGTCAAGGAGATCACTGACATCTGGGCACATGCTTAGTAGCTCCTTTATCACTTTAACTTTGCCTGCCTCAGCCGCAAGGTGCACGGGAAATGAACCAGATAAGTTTTTTCTGTATACTGGTCCTGTATTCATTAACAACAGCTCTTTCACAGCATAAGTATTACCAATTAATGCTGCATAGTGAAGCGGAGTGTTCCATGCTTTATCAGTTTTTTCTGCAAGGGACTGATTCCAGTCAAGTATTGCCCGTGTGATAGTTTCTGCAAATTAAGCAACCTTTCAGTTCTACAGAGCCATCAATATTTAAAATCAAGGTTTAAAGAAAATTGTCCAGCCAATTGTTCAGGGGTAATCAGTTACACATATTGATCCAATGAGATATGCAATTTACCTGATGGTTTGCTGGATCTCATGGCCCCCGGTTAAGTAAAGGAACATATCCAACCAAAGGGAAAAGGAAAGAGTAACCAGGTGAGATATGTTTAACAGTCGTTTAGTTGTTAACTTTTTACTGGATTTGCTGGGCCGGCAGAAAATAATTTTTTATACAATAAATATAATAATAAAAAAATGTATCATTTCTTTGGATTTTGAAAATGTGTATCGCTTGTGTATTGTTGAAAATAACAACACCGAAGGCCCAAGCCCAATAATCTATTCTAGACTATTCAAATAATTTTCTAGAAGTAACTTTGTACTAGAAACTTGGAGAGATATGTATATGTATAATTGTTGAGATATATTGTATGTTTACGTGTTTTCGGAGTTTCTAGGGGCCTATGGGTAAATAGGTCATTATAGAATAGTCTAGGGTGTTATTTGTAAGAGTGCGTTGTAAGGCTTATATAAGCTCGAGTAATTAATCAATAAAGTATCTTTTTGGCTCATTTTCTACTTGGTATCAGAGCTTGAACAGAAATTAAGGTTAGCCACTGTTCCGTGCTACTGTAGCACTCCGCTACTGTAGCGGTCAGCCACCTCACAGCCGCCGCTCCAGGCCGCTGCTGCCCCCAGCCGCCGCTGCTAGGGTTTAGGCCGCCGCTGGACCACTGCACTTAGCCGCCGCTGCTGCTAGGATTGCTGGCCTCCGCCGCTGCTGCTAGGGCCGCTGGCCGCCGCTGCTGTTGCTAGGGTTGTTAGTCGCCACCCTTAGCGCCGCCATTGCTAGGGTTTGCTGGCCGTCGCCCTTAGCCGCCGCACCTCCTAGGCACAGATCAGCCACCTCTTAGGCCGATCAGCCACCTTCTCCTCTCCCTTTCGAGGCTGATCAGCCACCTCTTCTCTCCCTTCGGCCGATCAGCCACCTCCTACTAGGCCGCCACCTCTTCCTCTCGGCTTCTCTTTTTAAGACCGAAGGTAAGAGGGGAAGGGTTGATTGTTGCTTGATTTGGCCGACGTGGGGGGCCTATGCCCCACGATACCCGAGAAGCAGGTTTGATCGGGTTTTCGACTCGAATCTTGATGAGATAGATCAAGATCGGGTCAAGAAGGAGAGAGAGAGATTGGGGAGTTGTCAGATTTAGATCTTGAGGGTGCAAGATCGGATCTAAGGACGAAGGAGGGATCCGAGCTCAGAAAGGTGTGTGAGAAGTGAATCTGAGTCGGATCAATGGCAGAGGAAGGCAAGAATCCAATGGAGGAGGTTATGGAAAAGCTGAGCGCCATTGAGCTCCAGATACTGATGCGAGCGTTCAGTGAGGCTGCGAGTGAGAGCAGGATTGGGCCTCAGTCTGGTGCAGCAAGACTTCCAGGGTGAAGTCAGCACTAGTGGCTTCCAATTCAGGTAACACAGGATACAGGAGCGAGACTCGGCAGTGCTACAAGTGCGGGGTGATAGGTCACCTGAGACAGGCTTGTCCTAAGCCACCAAAGGAGAGAGATGCAGGTGGGCGGGGACAGTCTGGGAGTCGCGATCGCGACCGTGGGGTCACAGAGGTGGTGGAAGAGGGTGCTACCGGGCAAATCTGATGGTAGTAGAGGAAGAGAAAGAAGGGGGTATGGCTGATGTAGGTCATTATGAGGAGGAGCAGGCATTCTTGGATGCTTACGCTCAGTTGATGAAGAGAAAGCAGAAGGGTGTATTCGATGATGCATCCATCTCATCTTCATCCAGGGGTAACATTGCTTCCTTTGCTCACTCAGCCACAGTTATTGGTGATACACTTGCTCTAGCCTCGATATCCACCACTAGATCACCAGATTGGATAGTCGACTCTGGTGCATCTCGACATGTGACTGGTGCTGCTAGGGAGTTTTCTTCCTATACTCACCTAGCAGTCCCAAAGAGCATTCAGACTGCTGATGGTACGGCTCAGCCCGTGGTTGGTAAGGGTACCGTGCAATGTACCAATACTTTGACCTTGTCTAATGTTTTTGCATGCTCCTTCCTTCCCTGTGAATCTCTTATCCATAAGTGCCATTATATTACAACTAAAATGTGTCGTTTTGTTTGATATTCCCAAGGTGGTCTTCCAAGAGAAAGAGACCGGCAGACGACTTGGGACTGGCACATGGTATAACGGTTTGTGGTACTTGGATAGAGAGAGTATGAACTCGGCTCTTTCATTATTTGTAGAGGGTGTTCGATGAGTTGAGAGGAGCGTAGATGATGTACTGCTGCTTCATTATAGGCGTTTGGGTCACCCTTCATTCTCTGTTTTGAGTAGGTTGTACCCGTCTTTGTTTGAGAAGGTTAAGAAGGAAAAGCTAGTGTGTGATGCGTGTGAGTTAGGGAAACACACCAGGAGCTCTTATTCTAGCTCTGGTAGTAGGAGTTCTTCTGTTTTTGACTTGGTGCATTCCGATGTATGGGGGCCTTGTCCCACAACTGCGGTGAATGGATTTAGGTACTTTGTTTCCTTCATTGATTGTTTTTCTCGTGTGACTTGGCTCTATCTGATGAAAAACAAGAGTGATGTGTTTGCTTGCTTTTCACAAAGGGGTTCAGACTCAAAACGGTGCAGTTGTGAAGGTATTGAGGTCTGACAATGGGACAGAGTACACCAATGGGGCGTTTGGGGAGTACTTGTCATCCCAGGGAATACAGCATCAAACCACTTGTCCATACACACCGGAGCAGAATGGGGTAGCCGAACGGAAGAACAGGCATCTCCTTGAGGTAACCCGGAGTATGATGATGTCGATGAATGTACCAAAGTACTTGTGGGGGCAAGCAGTCCTGACAGTAGCCTACTTGATCAATAGGATGCCCTCGCGGGTATTGGATTGGAAGTCTCCGATTAAGATGCTGAGAGGTAAGAAGGGAGATGTTCTTCCTCTAAAAACCTTTGGCTGTGTGTGCTTCGTGCAAAACAACAGACCAAATGTGGGAAAACTGGATCCAAGGGCTGTGAAGTGTGTGTTCGTTGGGTACTCAGCTACTCAGAAGGGGTATGTTTGCTGGAGTCCTGTGGAGAGGAGGTTGTTTGTTAGTATGGATGTCACATTTAGAGAGCTTGAGCCATACTACTCTCAGGTCGCATCACCCTTTGGGGAGTCGCTCGATACAGGAGGTACAGGGCGAGAAGGGGAGGATAGCAGTAGTGGTGAGAGGAGGTTGGTGAGTGTAGGAGATATCCCTTGTCTGCTTGTCCCTCGTCCGCTTGCGCCGATTGTGGAGTCGGCTGCTAAGTAGTCGGCTGTGGTGCCAGAACAGATGGAACAGATTGAACCCGAGAATGATGGAACTCGCCTCAGGGGGAGCTGAGAGTGTACACGAGGAGAAGAAAGCAGAATGAGAGAACCGTGCCTACAGTGCCACTTGTGCCAAGTCCCTTGTCCCTGCCTCCTCCGACTCCTAAGACACCCACACCATCCGCCTCAGATTCAGAGTACACAGGTGATATGATTCCTCTCTCTACTCCTCCCACTCCCATATCGGTAAGGAGGACTTCTCGCAGTAATGTGGGAGTTCCACCTGATCGATATGGCTTTCCATATGATATTGCCCAGTTTGTCTCTTACTCTCACATATCACCTGTACATGGAGCATTCATTGCATCTTTGGACACTGTCTCTATCCCTAAGTGTTGGCAGGTTGCTAAGGAGGATCCAAAGTGGAAAACTGCCATGCTAGAGGAACTTGGGGCCCGGGACAAGAACAAAACCTGGGAGCTTGTGTCACTACCACCAGGCAAGAAGGCCGTTGGTTGCAAGTGGGTCTTCACTGTGAAGCAAAATCCAGAGGGACGAGTTGATCTCTACAAGGCCCGATTGGTAGCAAAGGGGTACAGTCAGACTTATGGCATCGACTATGATGAGACCTTTGCACTCGTGGCGAAGATGAGCACAGTGCGAACACTGGTTTCCTTGGCAGCAAATAGGGGTCAGAAGTTACACCAGCTCGATGTGAAGAATGTCTTTCTCCATGGTGATTTGTTGGAGGAGGTGTACATGGAGGTACCACCAGATTTTGGCACGAAACAGACGGTTGGTAAGGTGTGCAGGCTCAAGAAGTCTCTTTATGGGCTGAAGCAGTCTCCTGGGGCCTGGTTTGATAGGTTTAGGAGAGCTATGGTAGGCATGGGGTATCGACAGACCAATGCAGACCATACAGTGTTCTTTAGGGGACGTGGGATTCACACTACAATACTTGCTGTGTATGTGGACGACATGATTATCACTGGCGATGATGAGAGTGAGATTGCTCAGCTGAAGGCTAGATTGGGCAAGGAGTTTGAGGTAAAGGACTTGGGGCAGCTAAGGTACTTCCTTGGGATCGAGATAGCTCATGGTGCAGAGGAGATTGTTTTATCTCAAAGGAAGTACGTGCTATATTTGCTTACAGTGACAGGTATGCTAGGATGCAAGCCTGCGGCTGCTCCTATTGACCAGAAGTCCATGCTGAGTGCTGAGGCAGGAGAGCCAGTTGATAGAGAGAGGTACCAGAGGTTGGTGGGCCGCTTGATTTATCTATGCCACACTCGTCCCAACATATCCTTTGCTGTGAGTGTGGTGAATCGCTATATGCATGATCCTAGGGAGGGTCACATGGATGCTGTGTACCAGATTATGAGGTACTTGAAGAGTGCACCAGGGAAAGGGTTGATCTTCAGGAAGAATGGGCATTTGAACATTGAGGGCTATTGTGATTCAAACTGGGCTAGTTGTGCTGATGACAGGAAGTCCACGTCTGGATATTGCATGTTTGTAGGGGGCAATCTGGTCTCCTGGAAGAGCAAGAAGCAAACAGTGGTTGCGAGATCCACAGCCGAGGCAGAGTACAGGGCCATGGCCTTAGGCGTGGCAGAGATGTTGTGGTTGAGAGCCCTACTAGTGGAGCTCAAGATGGACCAAGGGGCCCAAATGAAGTTGTGGTGCGATAACAAGTCAGCCACCAGTATCGCCAACAATCCAGTGCAGCATGATAGAACCAAGCATATCGAGATCGATAGGTTCTTCATCAAGGAGAAGTTGAACAGTGGACTCCCGGAGTTAGGCCATGTTGCAACAAAAGACCAAGCAGCAGATTGTCTGACGAAAGGACTCAATTCGTTGGACTTAGCGAGAGGATGTGACAAGATGGGCTTAGTGGATATCTTTCGCCCATCTTGAGGGGGAGTGTTGAGATATATTGTATGTTTACGTGTTTTCGGAGTTTCTAGGGGCCTATGGGTAAATAGGTCATTATAAAATAGTCTAGGGTGTTATTTGTAAGAGTGCGTTGTAAGACTTATATAAACCCGAGTCATTAATCAATTTCTACTATAATAGAGAGTAATCTAGAAAATACCAAACAGACATAGCTCTAGTATAAATAGATCATAGATGTCCATATGTTGGGTGTAAAAGGCAAATCAATAAAAGCATTGTACTCAAATCTCTTGTACTCTTCTTTCAAGTAATAAAAAGAAATTTAAGTATACTCCTCTCTTCTACCATTCACAATCCGATTACAATTTCCAACATGTATTGTATCTAATATAATACTCAAATCTGTATTCATGCATTATAGCTTTTCAAATTTCATTTATGTTGGTGTTTCAAAACATAAAACATAAAACCTAATACTAAATATATACAAATTAGTTCAGTTATAGCAAGTGTACCTTTTTGTCCCATAACCGCAGCATGCAACGCGTTCTGTTTATCTGGACCAGCATAACTTGGCGGATGTCTAGCAGCTATCAATTGTTGAACGACATCACGGCATCCAGCGAAAGCAGCCAAGTACAATGGAGATATTCCATTTTTATCCTCCAAACATGCCACTGTCTCATCTGCCCGCAACAACTCCTTCACAATACCACTGTAACCGGAACGGGCTGCTTCATGTAAGGCGGTCTCCCCTACTTTATTTTTAGCCCTCAACACTCTTTTCAGTTTTTCTGGATCCTCACGGCCCTGCTCACGGGCAAATTCAACTAGGAGAGAGACCATATGGATGTTACCAGCGATAGCTGCACAGTGTAAAGGTGTCTCCTTTGCATAATTGCAAGCATTTAACAAGGTTGTATCCCAACGGTAGATGCTTTCTGCAATCTCCTTATACATTCTCCTTTTATAGAAGGCCAAAAACCACTTAAGCCACCGGGTTCTCTTTGCTTTCTCATATATTGTTAGCTGTATCTGTGGGAATTGCTCGTTCACAGCTTTTATCACAAAATTTATTATGATATAACAGCCCAATAGAAAGATCAGAATTAAACCTATACCATAAATTCCTATCGCCGCAACAAAAAAAAGGAACATTTTAAATATTGGTATTTGAGATTTCTCCATAACTCCAGCCACAACATGAAGAGCAGTGTTCTCTCCATAAGCAACTCCACGGAGGCCATTATTACCACCATTGCTCTCCCGGATAGATTCTATATCTATTGGTTCTCCTTTTATTCCCAAAACACTTTTGAACAACATCAGGTCTCCATTTACTATAGCTCTCAGCAACTTTGGATTTATTCGCTCTTCTTCTTTAGCTGATAGATGACTATTTGGTGTTTGGTATGGTGATTCTTTTTGTATTTCAGAAGAATGATCAGATTCGGCCACTTTTGCCTTTCGAGTAAGAGAACACTCAAGTGGGTGATGATGATCTTAATTTGATTGGACACTGGTACCTGTTTAATGTTAATTTCTTCTGGTAGACAAGGGAGGAAATGACATTGGCATTATTAGAGACTTGTCACTTTCAAGTTTCAACAGTTAATTATACATTACTGACTATATTATATATATATCAATTCACATGTCCATTTGCACAAAGTTAATCTCTTAATTAATTCCTATCAGTCCAATAATGAAATTGATGGCAACGATGTGCTGATGTACTGGCAGGACATTTTATTAGGGACAACTCAGAAAGTAAACTTTTTAAGTTTAAATATATCCATGCGCGCAGCACAATATGAGAATTGATAATATAATTGCAGCATATAGAGAGGATATCGAACTATAGATTCGGTCCTCCCCCCTTTCACCCCGCTGCACACAAGATCACGCCAATTCGGCTTTTGAGCCTTCGAGTACCGAATCTTTGATTTGGCCCTTTGTTTTCGAAATTTTTATGACCTCATGTAGAGTGGGAAAAATGGCACGGCGGAGCCGGCTCCATCACGGAACGGCACGGTTACTACACGGAACGGCACGGCACGTGTGTCAGTTACGTGCCGTGACTATTCGCGTGCCATGTCCATCTTTTGAAACTTTGGCACGACACGGCATGACACGTGAAAGATTTAGTCACGGCAAGGCACGTAGTCACGCGAGTCACGTATAATTAGGACCATTAAATATTGATTTAATGGTGAATCTTGAATAAACTAACATAAATTATGATTAAATGGTCACGCGAGTCACGCGAGTCACGTATGGTCACGGCACATTTAGGTACGGCGTGACTCACGTGGCGTGACCATTCGCGTGCTGTGACCACCCCTTGACATTTTGGTCACGGCACGGCACATGAAAAATTAACTTGGTCAAAGCACGGCACGGCACGGCACGAAACCAAAGTCATGACGTGTTAGTCACGGCACGTTTTTTCCACTCTAACCTCGTGTGTAGAGTGAGGTAAAAGAGCGGGAGACTGAATCTATATATGGTTCGGTACTTTCAGAAAAGACCGAACCTTAAATTCGGTACTTCCGTTTAAAAAAAAAAAAAAGGTAATCAATCTTTTTATAATTAGGAAAAATAAAATAATCTAGTAATGGCGAATTAAGCACTTCATCAAACAAAAAAACAAAAAATGAAGTCAAATTAAAGAACCAAAGACTCCGCTTATTCATTATTTATTATCATTATAATATAATTTGAGTAGAATTAGAGTGTTCTTAAACTCATCAAAGTATTGTGAGCTTAACTTCAAAATATTTCGAAATGATTTCAAATAGCAAATTCAAACCACAGAAATCGATGTACTTAACAAGTGTTTACATGTGATATTAATAAATTTTCGAATTAATTTAGTATAAGGCAAGTGATAAAAAAAATTATAAATTAATTTAATACGTTCATATTTTTTCGTTTTTTTACAGCTTGACTTTATAATAAATTAATTTGAAAACTTATAAATTTGATATGTAAACACATCACTCATGAATTAGATGAGTTTCAACGATATGAATTCGACATTTAATTAAGTCAATTCAATAGTTTTTGGGGTTAAGCTCACCAAAAAGCTTAGTGAACTTAATAACACCCTAGTTATACTCCTATAATTATAGATATATTTTGGTGAATAATAAGCAATACATTTTAATTTTATACATGATAAAAATAAATTCAAATAAAATATACTCTTTTTTTCATTTTGTTTAACAAACTTTATATAGTTGCAAAGTAAATTTAAATTTTCTTGTAATTTACTAGTTTTTATTAAATTTTACTTATTAACTAGATTTATCTAAAATAATTTCCCTTTAAGTATATAAATGACCGAGCATATCGGTTTTATTTACAAAAATATTGTAAAAATTCCGAATATTACTTCTCCTGGAAATTTACTGACAATTTTGGAAACATTATCTAAAGCATCCTGTATATTATAATATTATATTGTAAGAAAGTTATAAAATTTTAAACTAAAATATAAATATAGAACTTTCCATGAATAATGCATGATAAGTGAATAAATACAATAATTTATATAATTAAATAATATAATTGATCCGTCATTTTTTTAATATCCAACATTAAAATAAAATTAATAGAAATTCCCACGATTTTTGAAGAATTATAAAAATGCCTAAGCCGCGACGTATGAATTTTTTTGGACCGCCAAGAAACTCGACAGCCGAATAACATAATTTTTTTTTGTTTACATGGTTTTTGTCAGAAATCGCTTTTTTATTTATGGTTTTTTATTTAATTAGCAAATTTTATGTTTTATTTATTTTAGGTATTGAAATATTAGAAATATTTTACATATTTCTTTAAAAATAGATGAAATACTATATAATTTTATTTATTAGAAAGAATGTAATAACTCGGATCAACATTTTTCATGCCATATTTTTTGCGGCTGTAAGAAAAATTAAAATATTTCTTTGTGTGTTATGGGAAAAAAATAAAAATATTTTGGATCTGAGTTATTAATCTCGGTTCAAAAGTCACTTCTGAGTAAATAAAGAAAATATTGTGGTCCTTCTTGTACATTTAAATTCTAAGATATTGTATCCATTTTGCAAAAAAAATTAAAAGAAATCATTTCGTCTGACAAAAGTCAGAGAAAATTCTTATTTTTTCGAAAATAGAAGGATCACAATATTTTATGTATTTACTTAGAAGTGACTTTTGAACCGGAATCAATAACTCAGATTTAAAATATTTTTATTTTTTTTCAGGAACATACATAGAAATATTGACCGAGGTTATTAATTTGTTGCAGTCTTTCCAGTAAATTAAATTATAATATTCCATCTATTTTTAAAGAAATATAAAAATATTTTTATTATTTTAATAGAAAATTTTTAAAAAATCATAAAAAATTCTAATTAAATAAAAAACCATAAATAAAAAATGGTTTCTGACTGAAACCAAAAAATAAAAAAAATTATGTTATTCGACCGCGGAGTTTCTCGGCGGAGAAAAGAATTCAGCTCCCAGAAACTCAGCAACCTGGGCATTTTTTAAATTTTTTGAAAAATTGTGGGTATTCGTATTAAATTTTTATTTAATATTGGATATTAATAAAAATGTCGGTAATTTGATATGCGGTTCTTTTGACTTTCTTATTTGGTTAAATTCTGCGCCATCACTAGCCAATTATTCTTTTTTTTTTTTTTGATTGTTTAAAAGCCCGTAGGCCGCCAATTATTCTATTGCATGTGCTCAAACTGCACGTCCCTCAACTTCCTTGACCGAATAACCTCAACTTCCTTCTCGCTGCACGTCCCTCATTTTATTTTTATTTATTCTACTTTCTTCGCCCTTTTCATGTATGAAACCATGACACGATTTTCCACTTCGATTGTAGAACGTGAGATTTCAACTAATTTTTCTGCTAGCTTGTGATTGCCCTCTAAACCCTAAAAAAAAAAAAAAAAATCTACGCATTAAGCTCTTTGTATTGAGACCCAACATACTGTGCTTTCTTCTATCTTGCCTTTTCTTATCGTTGAGACGTTGAGTCCGTCTCTTTCTAATAGTTGTGGCAAAAAAAAAAAAAAAAAGCTACACTCGTGGATCGCTTGAGATCTCCATCTCTAAAAAGCTTAAAAAAAAAAAAACTCACTCGAGATCGGTCCGTAAAATGCTTGTCATCTCGAAAGCTCGCTCTGGATCGACTTGGACCGGCTCGGTCCATTAATTGAGTTCTAGTCTCGAGTCTCGATTCCCAGTTCATCCATCCCCTCTCATCTCTGTCTCGTGCGACATATATCTCTACTGGTTCTAATTAATATAGTAAACATGGGAGATTTCATTGTGAATAGGTCTTATAATCATGAATTTCAATTACATTTTTTTATTTGCTTTACTAATTTTTTCAAGATGAGATTTCATTATAGGCGTAAGGCTAGTGACTAGTACCAAGCTGGTAGCAGCACTAGTCTCACAAGTGACCATATGTCAGCATTACACAATACATATATCAATAGCATTCCTTCACTAATGTGATTCACTAATGTGAACCCTTTCTAATAGCTAAATATGCAAAATGAAACCAGAGTTATAACCCAAACAAAACAAGTCTGACAGCAACTATTATACTTTTGCAAATAAGCCCACAAAAGTAACCAAAATATCAAAAACTTGAAACTAGCAGCTAACAAAAAAGCAAACTGTCAATTTCCAATGTGGTTCAAACAACCGATTCAAGTCTGACAGCAACTATTATGCTTTTCAGCTAGTATGTAGGTAGGAGACTTCTATTAGCTGGACCCGATAAGCTGATTTGCCATGAGCATTGCCTTCTTGGATTATTAAATGCATTCATTAACAAATCTAGCATCACCAAATTAATCTCATGCCCTAATGCAAGAATCTTGTAAATCTAAAATGATCTCAAGTGTTCAAGTCCTATAAGGTCCATGTTGATACAAGTAAAAAAAAATCATTGCTTGAAGTATCCTGTGTAATTAGAATTAGAAGGTATACAATGGTAAGAAAAGCTGCACATGTTTACAATGATATGCATTCACTGGTAAGAAAAGCTGCACATGTTTACAATGGTTTCAAAAACCTTAAGCGGTTCCTTTTAGTGCCTCATGATCCAATAACATGGCATTAATTGCATGCCATATACTGTTAATAAAAGAGAACTTTGTGACTAATTAACACTATTAAGCTATTGATTTTAATTATCCGATCGCAATTTTCTGAACCAGTTCATCCCTCTTTGTTATTTACAGTGCCTTGGGCTTTTGTGATGTACTCCGGTCGATCCACTACTAAATTCACTGGATTTGCTTCTAAGTAAAAGAAACTACTAAATAAGAATTGGATCAGAGCATGTTGGGCTTTTGGGCTTCTGGGCTTTTGGGCTTTTATGATGTAATCCGGTCTAGCATGTTGTGCTTGCTATAGCTGGTAAAAGAAACTACTACTAAAAAGTGGTTTTAAACTGTTACGGGGATTATATGGGGATAATCTCTTGGGATATTCCCTTTTCTCTTTTATAAGCGATTCGGATTGATATTTTGGATTTTGAAAACGAAGATATGAAATATGAGATATGATGAAGTATGAAAGGCATGAGGTATTAGAACTCTCCTCGTTATATATTTGTGTATAATACTCTAATAATGTTTTAGCGACTAATAACTATATAAAGATGTTATTGGCAGTTCTAATAATGTTTTAGCGACTAATAACTATATAAAGATGTTATTGGCAGTTTACTTGATTTATACATGAATTATTCTCAAATTTTCATAAATATTATAAATGTTTCTCAAATTGTACCTTGATTATTCTCGCTTAATTTAGTGCATAAATTAGCTATTTTCAGTATGAAATAACTAGTTGACGCTTGACATGAAAATGATTGTATTAGTTAAAAATATTATAAAATGCATTGCAAATATAATATGCCAATGAGAATGTTAATCATCGTTTTATTTCTGAATATTTATTTCAAAAATAACTACACAACAAGAATCAAAGACTTTTTGCGAGGATAAAAAGTGACTTTTCGCGACGGTGTACCGTCATAAACGTGCTTTATCTATTTGCGACGGTACTTTTCGCGAGGAAGTACCGTCATCATTGCGTTTTTTCTCTCGCGAAAAGTGCCTACTTTGTTGTTGTGCTAGTTGGAGCAATTTAACTATGGCAACTAGTTGGAGCAACTTAGAGCATCTACATTCAAGCAATTCAAATGAGTTTCTAAATAACTATTAATATCTTTTAAGAAATTAAGATTTCTAAAATTTCTAACTCTCACATCTCTAAAATTAATTTTAGAGTTTCTATTAAGCCACGTCAGCAATAAATTAAAAAGTAGAAATAATTTGAGCCAATCATTTGATCAGCATGGAGTTTATAAACAGTTTCTTAATAAGAAACTCTCCCACATCTCTGAAACTGAATTAAAAACTGCCACATCAGATTAGAAACTCTAATAATACCAGAGATGTAGAAGCTCTTATGGCAACTTATGAGTTTAAGCATCTTAACTATTTAATATCCACATGAAATTCTCATATGAATTTCAAACCTACGACCTCTTATGGTAATTCTAAATCAAAAACGGATTCACGAAAGACCTCATACTTGAAACATCGTTTTGATGTACATCAAATTTTCAAAGGGTGGAGTTTTTGTCCAAAGGGTTTTCGACAAAATCTCATCCAAAGTCAGTTGTAAACCGCCAATCTGTATTAAAATTTACACGGATGGTTTAGTTTTGCGGAGCCATTCAGAGTTATTATGTTTTGAATATGTTGACATGGATCGTAAAGCAAATCAAACGGTAAGACCCGGCTTTGGATGAGATTCTGTCCAAAGCCCTTTGGACAAAATCCAATTCCATTTTCAAATTATTCAGTGATGTGTCTTTATATCATAACAGTTTCTAAACTTTTTCTTTGTTCCAATGAGTCCATTTAAGTTTGTTTAAATGCACAGTATATAGGAAGTATGGCTGTCAATAATAAAATTTTGAACATACAAATTAAAGCCCGGCCTATCATGAATTGTCAAATCCCACATTTTTTTAACAAAGCCATTTGTATTTTTTTTTTTTTAAGAGTTTGAAAAATTTCATGAGAAATCTAATAATGTAAAACATGTTTGCCATCAAATTTGTGGAAAATTAATTAATTAATTTATTATATATAGTTGATGAAATTGAGTTGTTATTGTTAGACTGTAATAATTTCACTAGCCAACATCTCCTCCATTGCCTAACTCCTCTCCATTCCTATATCTTCTCCATTTCTTTACCTTTTTTTAATTTACTTTTGTTTTTCTTTACTGATTTGTATTTCTTAATTGTTTTTATTTTATTTTTTAATTTAGTATTTATACTTAAAGTTCATATGACTCAATTATCCGACAATTGTTCGCTTCGTAACTGTATTCGAATCCGTATCCGTGGATTATCCTTTCCGTATTCATATCCGTTTAAAACGGATTTGGTTTTGAATTTTGATATATGTTTACTATCCGTATCCGTATTCGTATCCGCTCATTGAAAAACGGATACGGATTTGATATTAGCATTATTATCCGCTCCGAATCCGCTCCATTTACACCTCTACTATATACACATCAAAGTCATGATTAAAAATGAATTGTGTGTGAAAAACTACTATTTCTATCTTTCTGGTTGTATTTTTCAATTTACATTGTTCACGTAAATTTTTATCCACAATTGATATGTTACTTGTTAAATAAATTTATTTATTATACTGTCTACAATTTTTCTATATTTTAGATATAAGAGTAAATCAAATAATAACTCAACTTCTGTATACATATATGCTCCATTACTTGATCCGGTGCGATGATCAACCAAAGAACTAAAGTTAGTTTCCAGGCCTAAAAAAAAAATACGGCTCATTAGATATACTTACTTTATTTTGATTTGTTGAGATTAGCCCAAGTGTATGGAATCAAATAAATGAATGATAGCGAGGTAACAAGATGAGGTGTTATATATATTTTGTATTGTAATCTAATAGTTAGTTTTAGTGATTAATAAGAATATAAATCGGTTAAGTACTTGATTGTACTTGAACTATATTTTGTGTAATACTTTGAGGAGTAAAACCAAGGTGTTTTTAAGCTCATCAAATCTAATTCCAAAATTTATTGGATTGTTTCAAATAACGAATTGAAACTTTTGAAATCGTTATACTTTACGAGTGATGTGTTTATATACAAAATTTGTAATTTTTTTTTTATTTCAGTATAAAGTCAAGCGGTAAAAAAGTGTGTAAGTTATTCATTTATCATCATTTTTTAACCGTTTGACTTTATACTATATTAATTCTAAAACTTATCAATTTTACATGAAAACGCATCACTCAAAAAGTAGATCAGTTTTAATGATGTGAATTCATAATTTGAAGTCAATTCAAAAAGTTTTTAAGTTGTGCTCACAAAAGAACTTGATGTTCTTAATTAAGAACACCCTAGTTCTACTCAAAGAATACCTTGATTATTCTTGCTTCATTGCATAAATTTAAATCTCCTGCGATATATTGACTTGAAAATCAAATTGAACAGATTGAGTTAACGACATGAAAATTGAAGATTTGAATCATCTTATGACTAAGGCTATCGTATTTGCAATACGCGGATCATTCTGTGCATTGGATTCATATATCCGTCTTCAAAGTCCAAATACTCAATCCGAACCGCTCAACATTATTATCAAATTAAAAATATACTTGTAGACCAAATTTTATATTTTTTTTCTTTACTATTTTTTGAGACAATTAGAAAATCACTTGATCTAAAAATTTTGGACCATCCGAAAGTAGTGATTTTCTACCTACCAAAAAAAAAGTAAAAAAATACCAAAAAAATGTAAAATTTGGTCTCCAAGTATATTTTCTTATGATAATAATGTTGAGCGGTTCGAATCAACTATTTGGACTTTAAAAACAGAGATATGAATCCAATGCACGAAACGATCTGCGCATTGCTAAGTACCATAGCCTCACTCTCATCTTATTATAAACAAACATTTATACAATAACCTAAGTACCTAACTAATGATATAGTAGTAGTAGTATTAAAAGAGCAAACAAAACAAGTTAATCTACATATATAGGTAATAATTTTCTCAATGAGGTAATCATCATTTTAAAACTTTTGATAATCTCTTTCCGGTTATACCTAGAAGCATAATACCTTGTAATTAAATTGTAACCAATAGCAAAGCTACATCTAGCCCCCAATCAAAACCTAAAAAAATGATACGAGATTAACATCACAATTAACATCAACAATAAAATATAAATTACATGTGTATGAACAAAATCTCCATCTCTTCCTCTACCTCTAATTGCCTAGCTAACACACAATAACTGTTCTACTGCCTTGACGAGAGCCGCGGTCGCTTGTAATTCTCGGCTAAGATACCGACACCGTCACGGTTGAACAGCACGGTTCTGAGAGCAGACTGCAGCTCCAACCGACCCAATCGGCCATCCGCCTTCCCTTGATCTCCTGTCACCTCAACCATCTCCACCTCCACAACGCTCCTCATCCTTCCGCCAACAGTCGCCATCTCGGCCCGTACTGCCCTTGCCCTCGCTGACCGAACTGCCCGGCCTAGGTCGCCCATTAACCCAGGCCGGTCGGCACAGCACACCGACGCTTTCACTCGGCTTGTTGCTGCTTCATCTCCGATGAAATTGTCTCTCCCTTCCTCCACCCCCACCTCGTCACATTCACTAGGGACCAACACTCCTACCGTCATGTCGTCTGCTTTGCACCGTAGCTCTCTCACATGCCTCACCACCTCCCCGAGCAACGCCGCCTTGTCCATCTGTAATAAATCAAGCATTGCACCAAATTTTGATATTAGTTGAACTAATAGTGATCATTAACCTTTGTGAGAATATCATGAGACAGAGAGAGAGAGAGAGAGAGAGAGAGAGAGAACTCTAGAGGCAGAAGGCAAAAGGGTACGAAGAGTAGCGAGGTGGCCATTGATGCGCTGTCGCCGCTTCCTTTCGGCTTCACTGTGGCTTCTAGAAGCCTTTGAAGGAGGTGCCATGACTGTTTTATCACTACCACCAGTGCCTTGAGCTTCCATGATTTTGACATCATTCTCTCCCTTTCCAACAGGTGCCATATTCTCTTCTCTCTTATCGTAATATATATATAAAACTCAATTCAATATCCAAGAAATATATATATATTCCCGGATACTCGCACCAATACAATAAAGGAGGATCGATCAGATGATATCTCTATCGCATTAAATTATAGATTACGAGACGATGTGCATGGCCGCCAGAGCCGCCATTTAAAGAGATTTGAGAGAGAGAGAGAGAGAGAGATGTGAACTGGAGAAAACAAGTGAGCGTAGTTAGTAGTAGAAAGGAAGGTTTAAATTGTCTTTACTTGTTTGTTTTGCTTTTAAAGAAAAAAGAGAAAAGAAAAGAGACAAGGAAAGTGGTATGGATTTTGATAAAAAAAAAATTAGGTAAACGAGGAGAGGAAGAGAGAAGCAACGGTGGAGATGATCGAGGAGGCTTTAAGGGGACAGCGCATCGGGACGGGGTAAAGATTTATACAGAGCAGTATTAGCTTAATGCAGCGCTGTTTTAAGTTTTTTTACTACAATATTTGCGCTGCATGAAGTAGAAACCCATCTGTTAAAATATTTACCCATCGGAACGCATGGCATGAAACCGACAGCACTTTATTTTTTTTTAATTGCGTGTCGGGCCGGATACGACCGAGCAGGGTTGCGGGTTTGGATCTAGGCTCCACCTGAAGTGTTGGGTCATCTTTGGAATGACCTTGGTTACTCTAAGCATAGATTCATCATCATACTATGATAGTGATTGCTTCACAATAATTAATTACATTTAATATTAGAGAGAGAGAGAGAGAGAGAGAGAGAGAGAGAGAGAGAGAGAGAATATAAATGGGCGGATACGGATTGGACTGGGATCATGTCAAATCAGATCCTGTTATAGACTCATTATTGGGAGATAATTAATATTAAGGTGTTTCTCTAATATTTGAACCGTTTATTACATATTATTCGACCGATATTATTCGTATAAAGTGGAATTCCGACATTTTTATTAATACCCAGCAAAAATCAAAATATCAAATCTGCCCTCGATTCAAAATTTTTACTAAAAATATCCTAACCGCCCCACTGGAGGCAGTTCCACTATTTATAGCAGACTACCCCCTGAGGCAGTCCACTATTTATTTATTTATTTTTATTTTATTTTGTTTTTAGAGAGAATATGAATATCAAGATGCTGAATTCTAACGTTAAAAATTCGAATTTTTTTTAAATATTTGTTAGATTACTTCTTTTAAGCATATTTATATTAAAATACGCTAAAATACTCGAAATTATGTTAAATTACGTTGAGTTATACTAAATTACTTTAAATTACACTAAACTCTAATTTCTAATTACTAGTTTCCGGCATTTTTATTAATAAATATACCCACGTTAGCTGGGTTTTTTGTTAGATTACTTCTTTTGATGTAAAATTATCATACTTATACTAAATTACGTTAAATTACTTGAAATTATGTTAAATTATGCTGAATAACACTAAATTACGTTAAATTACGCTAAATGACATTAAATTACGCTGAAATACGGTAAATTACGCTCAATTACATATGAATAGAGATGATATCTTCACTGAAAAGGCGAAAAACAACGATGAAACTTCAAACGACCATAAAACGGCACTCGAGTGTCCGATTTCAGCAAATGACCACTTTTTGGAAAGCTTGCAAAAAGACGCATGCGTCCGTGCTAGCTATGCCAGATTTAAAAATTCATAATTGCCAAAAAACAAAGGGAAGAGCCTCAAAACTTGAGTTGAAGTTTCCGATTAAGATTTTCATTTCTATCATTCAATCTAAGTAACTCAGTAAATTAGTTACATAATGAACTTGTAGAATACCAATTTTTACTATTTTCGGAATTTTTTTACTATTTTTTATGATTCATGAAAGATGGCACAAAATCGGTCTACTTTAGCGTAATTTACCGTATTTTAGCATAATTAGAGAAGTTATTGTAATTTAGCTTAATTTAATGTAATTTAGTGTAATTCAACGTAATTTAACATAATTTCAAGTAATTTAGTATATTTTAGTATAAATATGCTTAAAAGAAGTAATCTAACAAATATTTAAAAAAAATCTGAATTTTTAGCGTTAGAATTCAGCATCTTGATATTCATATTGTCTCTAAAAAAAAAATAGTGGACCACCCCACAGGGGGGCGGTATGCTATAAATAGTGGACCGCCCCCCAGTGGGGCAGTTAGGGTATTTTTAGTAAAAATTTTGAATCGAGGACAGATTTGATATTTTGATTTTTGTGGGGTATTAATAAAAATGTCAGAGTGGAATTCGATATTAATGGTTCAATTAAAAGTTTACAATTTTTGTAAGATACTCCAAAAATATGTGCTTGTAAATTTTATTTATTTATTTATTTTTCTTTCATGTACTAATTTCTTGTTTTTGTTAATAAATACCTAGTAGCCAAAACCTACTTTTAAAAAAAATTATTATTTCTAACAAAATTTAATTGAATTTAATTGAAGTCCTAAATGTTGAGCTTATTAGTGTCTCAAATTCAAACTTTTGAGGTGTGATAAAATTTCGTTAACAAAAATCTCCCATAAACATTTTTATATATAATTCTATGCCATATGTTAATTATAAGTTTGTAGTCCAACTAACAAATATTTAGTTTAAAGAATTAGTATTTGGTTTAGTGACAAAGGGCAACATCCACTGTGTGGGAGATTCTGAGTTCAAAATTCAGATAGAAAGTTTATGAACTTTAAATGAGAGTTGGGAAGATTGACTTTCATCTTTCTATCTCAAAAAAAACATCTTCATTCTTATGTTAAACACGTAGATGTCCTGATTCACCAACGGTTGTGATTAAAAGATGCAATTTTAGATTGAATATCAGCCATCCAATCAAATAATCTGTCTTTTGTGATTTTATGCATCTGTTCGATGTTGTTTTATGTGTAGAGGTTTAAATTTATATAGACACATACTCGCCACATGCAAATTGTATCATCTTTATGATTGGTCTTGATTTTTTTCTATTTTTTAAATGTCATTTATGAATTTTTTAGATTAATTGATAATTGATTTGTCATGTCATTATTTCTTTCCATTTTTTATATCATTTAAGGAATATTATTATCATTTCGTATGCAATTTTTTTTATAAAAATATGTTAAAAAGATAAAAAAAAATTAAACATATATGTCATTTAAGGAATATTATTTACGTGTCATTGGATATGTCATTTAAGAAATGTTATTTGTCATTTAGTCTAAATTTTTATATAAAAATATGTCATTTTGTATGAATTTTTTTTTGTTCTCTTATAATATTTTTGGTTGCAATGCACGGGCACTGTACTAGTATTTAGTTTAAATAAGAAAAATCATACAAGACTATTTTTCATTTTCAAGAAACATACAGTACATAATGTTATTTTCATAATATGATACACTTATAAGTAAGAGCTGCAAATATTTAATTAAATTATGATAACTCAAAAATCCAATCTACGAATCTATATAGCAAGGCAAGTTTATCCTTGAATATTTATACCTTTTAATTCGGATTTTTATCGAAGTTCTAAATAGCGATTATAGCGTTATAACTTTCAAGGTCCGAAAAAACTATAGCGCAACTATAACTAGCTATTTAGAATCATTATAAAAGAGCGTTATAGCTTTTGAGGTCCGAAAAAGCTATAGCGCAGCTATAGCTCTATTTAGAACTCTGGTTTTTATAGTAAAAATATAATATATATGTTCGGAAAAAAAAAAGATTTGGGGACAATCCGAGAGAATTTGTCTCCAATGAGAAGAATAATCTCTCATTGTTGTTAACAAAATTTAAGATTAAAACCATACAATTGAAACAAGTATTAATCATTTTCATATATCGCTTCATATCTCACCATGCATGTTCATACTAAAACAACTCAAAACTATAACCATCCTTTTCTTATGATAATAAAATGCTGAGTCCATGTCACCGAGATTTTTATTAATATCCAAAGTTTAATAGAAATTAATATTTATACTCAGAATTCTGGGTTTTCGCCAAAAATGCCCAAGCCGGCCACTAAATGGAGGCTTACGCTCCCCGTAAGCCGGCCATTTTGTGGCCGGTTTACTCGTTTTTTTTTTAGAGGAAGAGCAGAATAATGAAATCTAACACTGAAAATTCGAATTTTTTGTTTAAATTATTTGTTAGATTACTTCTTTTGATTTATAATTAGCATATTTATACTAAAATACACTAAATTACTTGAAATTATGTTAAATTACACTATATTACAATAAATTATGTTGAATTACACTAAATTACGTTAAATTACAATAACTTCGCTAATTATGTTGAAATACGATAAATTACGCTAAACTACGCAAAATTACGCTAAAGTAGACCGATTTTGTGTCATTTTTCATGAATCATAAAAAATAGTAAAAAATCAAAAAATAGTAAAAATTGGTATTCTACAAGTTTATTATGTAAGTAATTTACTGAGCTACTTGGATTGAATAATAGAAATAAAAATCTTAATCAAAAACTTCAACTCAAGTTTTGAGGCTCTTTCCTTAGTTTTTTGGCAATTCTGAATTTTGAAATCTAACGTAGCGAGCACAGATGCATGTGTCTTTTTACAAGCTTTCCGAAAAGTGGTCATTTGCTGAAATCGGACACTCGAGCGCCGTTTTATGACCGTTTGAAGTTTCGTCGTCGTTTTTCACATTTTCAGTTAAGATATCGTCCATATTCATATGTATTTTAGCGTAATTACCGTATTTTAGCGTAATGTAATGTAATTTAGTATAATTTAAATTAATATAGTGTAATTCAACATAATTTTAAGTAATTTAGCGTATTTTAGTATAAATATGCTAATTATATATCAAAGAAGTAATCTAACAAAAAATTTAAACAAAAAATTCGAATTTTCAGCATTAGATTTCATTATTTTGCTCTTCATAGTGTCTCTAAAAAATAAAAAATAAAAAAAATAAATCGAGTAAACCGGCCACAAAATGGCCGGCTTACGGATGGAGCGTAATGGCCGGCTTGTGCATTTTTTGCGAAAACCCAGCATTCTGAGCATAAATATTAATTTCTATTAAACTTTGGATATTAATAAAAATCTCAGTCCATGTCACCATACATGTGGAGAATTCTGAATTACATGAAAAAAAATAAAGAAAAAAGATGATGCATGTAACAATAAATTCATGCTACAGACAAAGTAAATTCCCTGCCCAAGAGCTATCTGACCAAGCACCCTTCTTGTCAGAGGCCTCTGAGTTTGTCAGTATTTGTACAGAGAGAGACCTCCAAAATAAAATTTGGAAATAAGCTTTTTGCTTGTCCTAGTAGAAGAAATTGTCTTGTGTTATTTGCCTACTAATTTTGTGCTATTTCCTATAGCTTGTTATCAAAAAAGTGGCAACCTAGTGCATAGTAGGTGGTAAAGTTATAGCAGCACCTGTGCTATATTATAAATACCTAGCTAGCCTGTAACAGCTTTTTTATAATTGATTGATGAAGTCATGCATTCACATGTTTTATTTTGATCATTTTTCTAGTTCTATGATTTCTTTCACTTTCTGCTCATGTTTGACTGTCATTTAAATTTCAAAATAATTAAATTACTTATTCTAACTTTTTTGTGTTTTATTCTTAATTTGTTAACTCAAGTCATGACTTAAATAAATTCGTATAGGTATAGAATACTCTCAGTCAGCCAAAATATGTTGGAGCCTATTTGAAATGAGAACGGAGTAGGATGACCAAGATGACCATCATACCTACTTTTAGGTTCAACGAGCAAGATGACCGTCCGATTTAATTTAAGATTTGTGCTTACAAAAATTGAAACATATATACACGCACGAAGTTTAAAGCGTTCTGCACGAATCTTAAATCAAATTGACGGTGATTAAACTCATCGAACCAGAATAGGTCCGATGCCCATCGGACCTACTCTCAAGTGATTTGAAATATATTGGATTTTGCATTGATATTCGTGCCAGTTTGAAAGGGATGACTCAGATATTATCCTACACAATCAGGTAATGCACTGGATCTCTGTATTCAGATTTAATTCACCTCTTATACTCTACAATATCAAAGATATATATATTGTCTCTAAGATGGCTTTATTATTCTTGTTCTCTTGGCAAGTTAATATATAAGAGTCTGTAAATTAAAATACTTTGTTTTGGAAATAAAAATGTATCTAAAATAAACTTTTTAATAAGTACAAGACATGAACTGCACATGAATTCACTGTTACCAGTTGATTCATGCATGCATGCATGCCACTGTGCTCTTTGCAAAAATGCATTGCATCATTCCAACTTACAGTTTAAAGTATAAAAGGAACTCAAATTTCTAGATAACTACAGAAAAGAAGCTTCAATTAGACCATCTTTTTTTTCCCTGCTTTAAGCTTGTAGAAATACTATCTTTTTGACTATTAACTTTCAGAAGGCATGGTTTCTTTATCATGTCTTTGTGTTATGGACGTGTGTACCGTACCGATCCATCAAGTAGTAATTATATTAATTGTAGATTTATTGTACATTTCTAAAGCACAACTTGATTTTAATTATGTGGTACATTGTAACCAGAACCAAATTTAGATCCTCAATCTATAAGAATGGGACAGTATTCGTCAGGATACACTGACAGAAAAATGTTTTTTTTTTTAAATGTCGGTATTACCGATGGAAATATCCGCGACAATACTCTCGCGGATACCTGACGGATACTTTCCCATTCTTTTACCTATTTGTGTTGTCATACTCTAAATTGTTGGTCTAATAATTTGAACTATATAAATGAGTCTAATATGATCAATTTATTTTATCAGTACCCACAAATTTTACTAGTTAACATTTTTTCTGCCCCCAACAAATTAATTTGGGTAGGTCAATTTATATTTGTACACCTCCAATTTGATTAATCACTTAAAGTTAATGATCAAATACTAATGCACTTGTTTCTAAAAGACACATTTATCCTAATTATACAATAAGCACAAATACAATCTCCTAGTTGCAAGCTATATATATAAACACTGAATTATTCTGTGTTTCTGCATGGATCAAAACTCTGAATAATTATGTGCTTCTGTTGGGGTATGAAAATTCAACATTTTGACTCATGCATGCACTGAATAATTCAGCATTGGGTTGTAAAATGAAATCTGATATAGGTTTATTTTTTATGTTTATCAATTAAGAAAACGGTTAATTATATATATATATATATATATGAGGTTGGCTATTTTACTTCCATAAGCATATGCCCACATATGCTTATAACTCATTTTTGCGTTTCTAATGTTCAAATGGTTGATCCGAACCGTTCATCTTATTCTCCATATTAATATGTGCTTGGAGAATAAATTTTACATTTTTCGGAATTTTTTTACTATTTATTAAGCCACTTTGAAAATTGCTCATCATATGGTTCAGAATTTTGTTGCACTGTTTTTACTGTTCATCCGGATCAGTAATTTTCAAAGTGGCTTAATAAATAGTAAAAAAATTCCGAAAAATGTAAAATTTGATCTCCAAGCACATATTAATATGGAGAACAAGATGAACGGTTCGGATCGACCATTTGAACATTGGAAAAGCAAAAATGAGTTATAAGCATATGTGGGCATATGCTTATGGAAGTAGAATAGCCAACCTCTCTATATATATATAGAGAGAGAGAGAGAGGTTGGCTAATATCAAAACGTATGTTCCTAGACCATGGAACAAACGCTTCAGTTTTTACATTTTCAAAGTCCAAACAGTCGATCCAAACTGTTCAACATTCAATCTATATTAAAATGTGCTAGGATACCAAATTTTATATTTTTTGGAATTTTTTTACTATTTATTATGCCAGTCTTAAAATTATTGTTTTCAATGATCCAGAAATTTTTCAGTGCTTATTAAAATCAGCAATTTTAAAACTAGCTTAATAAATAGTAAAAAAGTTCCAAAAAATATAAAAGTTGGTCTCCAAGCACATTTTAATATAGAGATCACATCTAATGGTTTGGATCGACCGTTTGAACTTTGAAAATTGGAAAACCAATTGGTTGCACCACGGCTATGGAACAAACGTTTTCATATTAGCCAACATCTATATCTTTATATATATATATATATATATATATATATATATATATAGTTGGGCTACGGTACTTCGCGAAGTAAAGAGAGTGTTTTACTTCACGTCTATATCTTTAATTTTAAAGTTCAAAACGTATATCCGAACCGTTCAAGTTAATCTTCATATTAAATTGTGCTTGGAGATCAAATTTTACAATTTTTAGAAACTTTTTACTTTTTTTTTGGAACTTTTTAAAATCACTGTTTTTCAGAAAATCGTGGACCATAAAAAATCAGTGATTTTAAAAAGTTCCAAAAAGATAATAAAAAATTTCTAAAAATTGTAAAATTTGGTCTACAAGCACAATATTTAGCCATACGATGTTCAAACAACAAATCCAAACCGTTAGATGTGATCTCTATATTAAAATCTACTTGGAGACCAAATTTTACATTTTTTGGAATTTTTTTACTATTTATTAAGCCACTTTGAAAATTCCAGATCATATGGTCCAGACTATTTTTACTGTTCACCGGGATCAGCAATTTTCAAAGAGGCTTAATAACTAGTAAAAAAATTCCAAAAAATGTAAAATTTGGTCTCCAAGTAGATTTTAATATAGAGATCACATCTAACGATTTGGATTTGTTGTTTGAACATCGTATGGCTAAATATAGCCCCGGCAACAGCTGGCCGAAATGCTGCCAGCAGCAACTTAGCCATACTCTATATATATATATATACGTAGCACCGTAGCCAACTCCTATATATATATATATATATATATATATATATATATATATATAGGAGTTGGCTACGGTGCTACGTGTAGCATAAAGGGCCTCCGTGCTACCGCTCAATATTTGAGTTTTCAAAATCCTAACGGTCGATACGAACTGTTCAACATGATCTCCATATGAATATGTACTTGCAAACCAAATTTTACATTTTTTAGAATTTTTTTACTATTTTCTACCTATCTAAAAATATAGTAAAACAATTATAAAAAATGTAAAATTTGGTTTGCAAGTACATATTCATATGGAGATCATGTTGAATGGTTCGGATCGACCGTTAGGATTTCCAAAACTCAAATATTGAGCTATAGCACAGAGGCCCTCTATGCTACGCGTAGCATATTAGCCAGATTCTATATATGTAGGAAATTGCTAATATGCTACGCGTAGCATAGAGGGCCTCCGTGCTACGGCTCAATATTTGAGTTTTCAAAATCCTAACAATTGATCTGAACCGTTGAACATGATCTCCATAATAAATATGCAAGGTTGTAAAATGCGGTTTTCATGCGGTATGCGGAAGGCCACCGCATACCGCATATAAGGTATACGGCCGCATATGCGGATTTTTATGTGGACTTATATTTGCGGATTTTATTAGTATTTGTAATTCATAAATCAGTTCATTCATACAATTTATAATTTTAATTACATTCATTTAAAAAATTATACATCCTGCAGCAGGCTTTTTATATATATAAGAAATGGGCTACTCTAAAAATTAATAATAAGAGAAAAACTTGAAGAATTTGCACGTATACAATAGCCCATTTGGCCCATTAAGATTGTCTTTTAGTTTTTGAATTGAATGCCACGAGGCAGTGAGGCGTGAGTGGAAGCATATTTAATAATAATATATGAAGTTTGCGTCAATCTAGGCATTCAATCCAGATTTGGCTGAGTATTCTTTAGTCCCACATCAATTAACGAAATAAAAGGAACCGGCTGGGAGGCTATAAAAGAAACTGGAGACTAAGAAAAATCTCACTTGACTGGATTTGTCCGAATGAGTCATTAAAATTGGATTGCGGATCCGAATTTGTATTACGGATTCTATTCTAGATTTTTTTTTTAATAAATAAAATATTTGAAGTGGGCTCTATTTGGTTGTGGGTTATACCCGAGACCGAATCCGCATATTCAATCCGTATAGTCGGATTTCATGCGGTTGAGGACCGCAAACGTATATGCGGCCGCATATGCGCCGCATGGAACCGCATTTTACAACACTGTAAATATGTACTTGCAAACCAAATTTACATTTTTTAGAATTTTTTTACTATTTTTTTAGATAGGTAGAAAATCACTTGATCTGAAAATTTTGTACCATTCAGATCAAGTGTTTTTCTACCTATCTAAAAAAATAGTAAAAAAATTCTAAAAAATGTAAAATTTGGTTTGCAAGTACATATTCATATGGAGATCATGTTGAATGGTTCGGATCGACCGTTAGGATTTTGAAAACTCAAATATTGAGTCGTAGCACGGAAGCCCTCTATGCTATGCATAGCACCATAGCCAACTCTTATATATAGATAGATGGGCTACGATACATTGCAATGTATAAGTCCTCTTATACATTGTACTATAAATCGTCGGATTCAAAGTCCAAAAAACCGATTCAAATAGTTCAATTTGTTTTCCATATTAATATGTGTTTGGAAACCAAATTTTATATTTTTTGGAATTTTTTTACTATTTTTTAAGATTTATTGAAAATCACCGTTTTTCAGACAAATTTGGACCATAAAAAAACAACGATATTCAATAAATCTAAAAAATAGTAAACAATTTTCAAAAAAATGTAAAATTTGATCTCCAAACACATTTTTAATATGGATATCAAGTTGAATGGTTTAGATCGACTGTTTGGCTTTAAATCCGATAATTTATAGTCTAATGTATAAAAATAATAATACATTACAATGTGCCGTATCCCATGTATATATATGTCATCAATGTGTATATAAATCACACTTTTATCAGTCCCTTTTGCTCGTAATGTGAGAGAATATACATGCAAATTGATGATGAAAGTAGATCTAATTTAATGTGATTGGCAGTGGTACTACTATCTCTCTAAAGTGTAAAAGAACCTTTATTTAACTGGTTGTCTTTGAGATGTTCGTTGCATGGAAACCAGAAGTGATAGGCATGTCAGAAGGTTTGGCCCCACTTTAGGTTGCAATCCCAGCAGAGAAAAAAAAAAAGCGAAAGCCCAGTACAGATATGAATTCACATCAACTCAGGTTACCTAACTGAGTACAATTGAAATGGATGGTCTATTATTATCCTTTTAACTTGGTACAAATCTCAAAGCACAAGTTATACTGGCCCTGCTCTATTCCGAATAGGCACCGGCTGAGAGTAAATCTGGACCGTTCCTTGCAATTGTCTTGAGTCAGGTACCTGAGAGGATACGGACCCATACAGATATATCATATATTAGAGAGCCGACATTTTTATTAATGACCAAAATTAATTACAAATTATTAATTATTCTAAGTTAGTTGGGTATTTTTAAAAATGTTTAAACCGGTCATTTTTTGACTGATTCAAATGTTTTTTCAAACCAACCAAAAAATTGTCAGTTTCAATTTTAATCTCAACCGGCCTAAAAATGGCCGGCCCGGGTGTTTATAAAACAATGACAGGGGTTCTGTTTTTTTTTTCAAAAATCCATTCTCACAAAATTCACACTCTCTCTCCTCACTTTCTCTCTTTCTTCAAATTTTCTCCACCTCTTCTCACATTTGCATGTAAGTCCCTTTATTTTTTTAAATTTATTTGAAGTCCAAAATAGTTATAAATTGATAGAATTTGTTAGAAATGTACCAAAATTAGTATATAATTTAGTTCCAAATTAGTTTCTATTTGTGTTAATTAGTTGTCAATTAGTTTTAATAAGTTTTAATTAGTTTAATTAAGTATATTTTAGCATATTTAGTATATTTTAGTTTTAATTAGTTTAATTAAGTATATTTTAGCATATTTAGCATATTTTAGTTTTAATTAGATTAATTAGCATAATTTAGCATACTTTAATTATATTTAGCATAATTAGCAAATTTTAGCATAATTTAGCATATTTTAGTTTAATTAGCTTAATTTAGTACATTTTAGTATATTTTAGTTTATTTAGCTTAAGTTAGCATAATTAGCACATTTTAACATATTTTAGCATAATTTAGCATATTTTAGGATAATTTAGCATAATTTAGCATATTAAGCATAATTTAGTATATGGTAGCCTATTTAGCATAATTTACTTTAATTTAGCATATTTTAGTATAATTTACTTTAATTTATCATATTTTAGTATAATTTACTGTAATTTAGCATATTTTAGCATAAGCATAATTTAGCATATTTTAGCATAAGCATAATTTAGCATATTTTAGCACAATTTAGTATATTTTAGTATAATTAGCTTAACATACCATAATTAGCACATTTAAGCATAATTAGCATAATTTAGCATATTCTAGCATATTTAAGCATAATTTAGCATATTTTCGTATAATATAGCATATTTTAGCATATTTTAACATATTTTAGCAAAATTTAGCATATTTTACCATAATTTGGTATATTTTAGTGTAATTAGCTTAACTTAGCATAATTAGCACATTTAACTATAATTAGCATATTTTATCATATTTTAGCTTAATTTAGCCTATTTAGTATAATTCGACATATTTTATTATAATTTGGTATATTTTAGTATAATTAGCTTAACTTAGCACAATTAGCATAATTTTAGCATAATTTATCATATTTTAGCTTAATTGATTATTTTTTAGTATAATTAGCTTAATTTAGCATAATTTGCATGATTTAGCATATTATACTAAAATTAGCATAAGAATCGACTTATATTTACCGTTAATTGTTATGAAATTAAAATGGCTAGAGGACGGCCCATGACTCGACCTCAGCCGGTACCAGCTGCTAATGATGAGCCGATCGCCACTGATAGCATGGAGCCACATTTCAATCCTCTTCTATGGATGCCACATTTATATCACCGAGTCTCACTAGCTTCTCGCGAGGTACTTTACTTTTATTGGTTTAATTTTAAAGTTTAAATTTGAGTATGTTAACTCTATAATATACTGTGGATTCCTTTTTTAAACGGAGGACACGACGATTTTGGATGTCAAGTTTCGGCTCATTCATATGCAATACTACGAGATGATGGACCCGTATCTCATCAATTTAGATTATACAATATTGCTACTATGCAGAGTGAGAGTGGCATCATCAACGCATCTCTCATTGCAGGACTAGTGGAGTGATGGCGTCCCGAGACCCATATGTTTCACTTAACATTTGGAGAGATGACGGTGCCCTATGGGGTTTTCCTATCAGTGGCACACCCGTCGGTGGTGTATCTAACAGTACTCATTTTTCTGAGTACATCAACTCGTTGTTGGGAGCTGATCCAAGCGAGTTATGAGGGAATGATGGGACATCTACTCACTTCAGTGCCGGTTTGATTGTAAATTCCATCTCCGAGGAGATTCAGCGGTAATACTTGTAAACTCTTCTATTAAATGTTGATATTTCGAACAACAATTTATTAGATTTTTATTATATACTTTGCATTGCAGATATACATAGGGATATGTGATGGACCTCTTTGGATCTGTCATGTTTGTTGATTTCAGCTGTGATGTCGTCCCGATGATGTATCTGTCACTGCTAGAGGACCTTGACAGGCCGTTGAGGTACATCTGGGTGGGGCTGTCCTAGCCCACATGTACCATAGCCTTTGCCATGCTTGTAAGGTAAGTCTCTAACTCTTTTTTTATTTAATTTTTTTCTCAATCAAGCTAAAGACCTTGACAACTAACATTCTTGAAAATGCAGAAAGAGGCGAAGCAAATGTATGGATCGGTGTTGTTGCTACAGCATTGGTCATGGTCACTGCTACCGATGGGCTGTCCCAGACCGAATGAGCCCGAACCGGATTAGGGACAACTAAATATTCATAGATGTCATGCATACGGCAAGAAATGGCACGGTACCCACAACTACGTTGATCAGGGCCACGTTCATCCCTTGGGTATTAGGTTGGTCCGAGCACAGCTGCAGAGTATAGTTCGAGATCATGTTGTCTGGACTCCGTATGATGCGTTGTACGAGAGTTAGAGATTGCCAGAGGTTACACTGGTTCAGCGGGATAGCTGGTGGTACAGGACTATAGGGGATCGCTAGTCTGCTTCTGGATAGTGGAGCATCACTATCCAGATGGGGTCCTCCTTCAGTTCGGGCATGTGCCATTGTTTTTTGCAGATCCGGATTTGCCGAGGTCTGAGATAAAGAGGCTACACCAGTAAGTCATATATTATATTATTTCATATCACCATATTACTTGTTACATTTGTATTGCAACTAACATGTTCCTTACAGGACTAAGCACACAGCACCGAGCAGAGACTGGAGTCAGTTATGGGCTGAGCATTATAGAGCATCCGGGATTAGAGGAGACATGGCAGATGTCAGATAAGGTTACATAGACCCAGGAACATCCGAGATTGAGATATCAGTCTTGGTTCTTGTGGGTTGGCATGGCATCTATTTATTTAGAGGGCGACTACGGTGCCTACCTCCATGATCGGATTAATGCCGGGCATGAGGGTTACACCCCCAACGGTCATTGTTGGGCTCACGCGATAATGTACCTAAAACCATATGTTTTTTTATTAACTGATTGGTTTATAAATTTTTGACCTGATAAATTATATTTTTTGCAAATATTAGTGGCGCTCAAAGGTGTCGCATATGGCGTCAAGATGTTGGGAATAAGGGGTTGGAGAGCTATCGGGTGCATGAAAATAAAGGAGCATGCCGTACTCGTTAAGGATGTCGGACATGAGAGGCAAATCATCAATATGTTGCGAGACGCCGGGGAGAATATCGACTGGCGGGCGATAGATCCGTACGAGGAAGATGAGCCGCCCGTTAGAGCTTCTCATATTCTATTTTCCCCCAGAGAGCAACCACATTGGGACTACCATCGTTGGGTATTGTCCATGACTAGTTGGCATGCCTACTATAACGAGCAGGGGCGTCCAGTGTTACCTCTGGTATGTTATATTTTTTTATTTGTCAAATTAGTACAAAATTCTCCCCTCAGAGATTTATTAGATTATTTGAATGTTTGTAGGGTCCACAGTACCGCCAGCGCAGCAGGAGGCTCCTGAGTTTGAGCCTATGGACGATGAGGGGCTATCTTTCAGTCTGGATGATTTGGATAACCTTTCACCCGTTCAGTCACCAGGATGACGACGATATGCTACAAAGAGGCCACACGATAGAGAGGCCAGTTGTAGCGGGTCACAGACTCAGCCTGACTATGCGACTGGGTTAGCAGAGTCCATCTTCTCTACACCCCTGCAAGTCACTAGGGGTGAGGATGAGAATGTCTGGGATACCGCAGTACGGATGAGCAGAGAGGCCGAGGCCGATGTCATTACACTTGATCAGGGAGTCTGGCAGGGACTACCTGATCAGAGAGTATGAGAGGGACTACCCGACAGAGCTAACAGGGGAGTGTCGGCATGGTGATGGTCCCCCTCTGGTGGTTGTCGCCGCTGACCATAGGTTTTTATGGTAGTTTTAGTTAGATTGTTTTGTATTATTATATTTGGTACACTATGTTTGGTATTTTATGTGTGGATTAGATTATGGTATTTTTATGGTAGTATTTATATTTTTTTTAGATATTTTTTATGATAATCATGCTAAATTATACTATGATAAATTTGTTTTGTTCGAATAAATAAACAACAAAACAACACTAACAAAATGCTAAATCTACAACATAAAATGTAACAATCCAAACATAAAATACTACAAATCTAAACATAAAATATTATAATCCGGTCTAGCATAAAATACTATGAAGCATATTCTCATATGAGAAAGACTATGGCTTACGAGTAGTGGAACTTTCTTCCGTCGTCTCCGAAGACCTGCAGCAGCACGCAACACACTACCATATTTGAAAACGATAGTCGTTTACCAGATCTGCATTATTTTCGATACATTTGGGGTGAACGGCTATGCCACAGAGATGACAAAAGAACATCTCCACAATATCTCCCTTGACAAGACATGCGGGGAACACTTCCCATTCAGGTGGAGGGTCGATGTCGTCAAAGTTCTCATCAAGAACGTTTCTAATAGTCTGATCATCCGTGGTCATGTGTTGTTCAATATCTTTGGATGGAAGAAAACGAGATAAATATCTCTTCAAGTGGGCTTCACCCATCCAAAAAAATTTAGCAACGGATATGCGACCATTGTGTGTTGTTTCACTTCCTCCTTTTCAAAGTTCGGGTTTGGATGTCATGGTAAGATCTATAGTTTGTTAGACAATTTATATTAATTCTAAACAATTTCTAAAAAAATTAAAAAAATTAAAAAAAGTAAAAAAATAATAAAATAAAATAAAAATAACTCAAAATCGCTTCTGAAAAATTGCCCTTTTTGCCTCGGAAATTGCCTTCTCTTTCTTTCTTTCTCTTCTGAGGAGTTTGAGTGAATTGTGAGAGGGAAGAGAAAGAAAACGGGGTATTTATAGATTCTGAAACACACAAAAAAATTCCCAACTGGCCAAAAAATGGCTGGTCCTTATTTTAATCCCGATTGGCCATTTTTTGACCAGTTTGGACATTTTTAAAAATACCCAGCTAACCTGGGTATAATTATTATTTTATAATTAATTTTAGATATCAATAAAAATGTCGGATGAGAGAGAGACTCAAAATTGTGGAATTTTTTTAGAAACCATAAATAAGAAAAAAGAATTTACTAAACCAATTTGATTGCTTTGGTTTTTACAAAAATCATAAGAACCGAGATGTTATTTCGGTCCAAAGTGTTTTTTTTTCATACTGAATTGTCATTTCGGCCCGAGCTGTTTTCATATATTTCGAAAAAAAATGATGTAGCCGTTGGTGTAAAACTTGTGAAAACACTTCGGACCGAAATGACAATTCAGTACGAGAAAAAAAAATCTTCAGACCGAAATGGCATCCTGCTTCTTATGGTTATTGTAAAAACCAAAGTAATCAAGTTGGCTTGCTAAAATGTTTTTATTTATTTATGGTTTCTAAAAAAGTTTCGAGAATTGTAATGTAACTTTGAGCTCTGTTATTTATTCACCCCATATATCATTTGTAGTTGTAGATAAGATATACTTTCAGGAATTTGGGACCATCCGATTTCAATCTGACGGTTTATATTAGATGGACACGTCATAAATAGGGTCATGAAATTAAGGAAATTGTTGATTTTAATATTTTCATAGGTTGTATATATATTTTTTTTGTGGTATGTTAATAATTTAATATTGCTGATAATATTATTTAAACTAAATTAATTAAAATTGCAGATATGTCCTTCATTATTAGTTAATATAATTTAAAATAGCAGCTATGTCCTTTGTCATTCATCCAACTAGACCAACTTTAAATCTATATTAAGTCATTCATCAAACAATTTGAAATTTTCAATGTTGAGTCTTGATTATTGAGTCTCTAACCATTGACAAATTTATTTTCAAAATTGAGCAAAAACTTACATAAAACCATATATAAAATATGAGCAATACATCTATCACTTGTAGATAATATATACTTGAGGGAATTTGGAACCCTCCGATTTCAATCTGACGGTTGATATCAGTGGTCTAAATACCAACAGATTGAACCACCCTATTTTCCGAGATTTTTATTAATATCCAAAGTTTAATAGAAATTAATATTTATGCCCAGATTCTCGGGTTTTCACCAAAAATGCCCAAGCCGGCCATTTTCAAAATGGCCGGCTGGCTTACTCTCACCCTAAGCCGGCCATTTTGTGGCCGGCTTACTCCTTTTTTTTTTAAGAGACACTATGAAGAGCAAAATAATGAAATCTAACATTGAAAATTCAAATTTTTTGTTTAAATTATTTGTTAGATTACTTCTTTTGATTTATAATTAGCATATTTATACTAAAATACGCTAAATTAGTTGAAATTATGTTGAATTACACTATATTAATTTAAATTACACTAATTACATTACATTAAGCTAAAATACGGTAAATTATACCAAATTACATATGAATAGGGACGATATCTTCACTGAAAAAGCGACAAACGGCGACGAAACTTCAAACGGTCATAAAACGGCGCTCGAGTGTCTGATTTCAGCACCACTTTTCGGAAAACTTGCGAAAAGACATAGGCGTCCGTGCCTGCTATGCCGGATTTCAAAATTCAGAATTACCAAAAAACTAAGGGAAGAGCCTCAAAACTTGAGTTGAAGTTTCCGATTAAGATTTTTATTTCTATTATTCAATCTAAGTAGCTCAGTAAATTAGTTACATAATGAATTTGTAGAATTCTAATTTTTACTATTTTTCGAACTTTTTTACTTTTTATGATTCATTAAAGATGACACAAAATCGGTCTACTTTAGCGTAGTTTAGCGTAATTTACCGTATTTCAGCATAATTAGCGAAGTTATTGTAATTGAACATAATTTGGTGTAATTGAACATAATTTATTGTAATACTAGTATCGTGCATGTGCGTTGCAACGGGGACATATTGTAAAATTGAATAGAATAAGAAGAGACCTTTTTGTTTGACATTCACACAAAATTAAATGAAAATAAAAAACACAAATGAAAAAAAACGGAGATCCAAATAATAAATAACAATAAAAGAAACAACAACAAATGAAAAAAAAAATAAATCAAATATAACATGTTGTGCAATTTAATATCTAATTTTCTCCACAAACAAGACAGGTCGTTAAACGATTTAGAGGAGAAATGATCTGTAAAGAAATAAAATTGAAAATGATATAATTAAATGATTCAAATAAGAATTTTCTCTACATATATATTTTTGATGGAAATTATTTTAATAATGGAAACTTCTCTGCAGATCATTTCTCTACACGAAAATTCTTGATACTCTTCATTTTCTCTCGAGATCGGAAAGATATGATTGTTTCCATCAACACAAGATCTGCTCTTTATCTATTCACAAAGATACAGTAGCCCTAAACAAAATTCGGAAATATATGATTGTTTCTATTTTCATTGTCGAAAATATAGAGGAAGAGGAGAAATGAAACAGAGGAAACGGAGAAATAAGGAAATAATTTAATTGCATGAATCGGAGATAGCTATAAGGAGAAATAAGGAAACATATCGCTATGGATTCATTCAATTTTAAAAACCATGTAGCAATTTGTGTGACAAGTATGTTTTTAACTAAATTTAGACTTCTACACATAAAATTGATCACTCAAAAGAGAGCAATGTTTCTTTTAATATTTATAAACTCGGAAATGCTATGGTTCGGACTGCAAGCGCACAATCCTATCGAGTAGTATATTCGAGGTCGATCCACAGGGAATATTGGTTCAATGCTTTGAGCGATCGAATCACAATCTTTCGAAAGGCTAGAAGAAATCTGAAAATTGAGAGATGTTGTTTTGATCAATGTAAATTAGGAAGCAATTAAAAGTAATTAAAATAAAGATAGAGATGAGAATTCCTAGGGTTTCGGCACACCATTGCCACTCAATCCGCCTTGACAATATATTCCTGTTGCGTCTGATTTCCTATTGTTGTTTAATGAAAGATACCACATAGGTCACTGCGATTTATGTTACGCGAGAATGACAGATCTTTCACCGAGATTCTACATAGGACACTGCGATTTACCTTACGCAAATGTCTGATCTCTCAAATAGCCCAAATTACTACATAGATCACTGCGATTTACTTTACGCAAATGATGGAATTTGGTACGCGTTTTGTTGGTCTAGTTTATGGTTTCCCCGCTAAGGTTTTCTTCACATAAACATAATAGATCTCAACGAGGCTAACTCATACAAATAGTTTCTCTTACCATTAAAGTACTGTCACTACCCTAACGGACTCAAACTAGATCATTGAAATTAGATGAAGAGATAGTAAATCACAAAAGCATTTTGTTTCAACAACAAGAAATCATAATCAACAGAAATATATATATCAAAACATCAAGAGTAACAAGGTTTACTGCCTAGCCCTAAGAAAAGGGAACTTAGCCGCGGAACGGCATGGTTACAAGCACTCCTCTCTTCTCACTTTAATCAAATCTAACCCTAATTACAAAGATAACTAATTATTCTGCCCAGGGGCCTTATATAGGAGTGTAGGGACGTGTAGAGGTTGAGTAGGGGCTAAGAAACTGATCTGGAAACAGTTGTCGGCAGTTATTCCCCAAGAGACGCCTTCGGATACGGGCCGTATCAGGTGATACGGTTCGTATTAGGACCTTGGCAGTTAGGGTTTAAGTGCTTCCAGCGCTATCTTCTGGTCTGTGCTAGGTCTGGTCCGTATTGGTCAATACTGGCCGTAACAGGGACTTAGTCGATGAGCGTCGCTGATCCGATTGACCCGATTCTAGCTCCATTTGGTGTAAAATAGTCCCAAAACCTGTTTTCTACAATAAAACATAAAGAAGGGTGACAGTAGCCTTTTTCTCTAATAAATTAAACATAAGTGTGAGAAAATATGTAAAACCTAAGCCAAAACCCTACGTAAATCATCATTATTTTGACTCTGATCACGCCTCCCAACTTGAATTGTTGCTTGTCCTCAAGCAATGACATCCCAGCTGGTCAAAGATTAGGTCTAGGTTAAACCATACAATCTCAAGGTCTTGTTTAAAAATCAAATTAGGGCTTAGGTTTGGTACAATTGGCATGACAATAAAAATTTAGAACTTAAAAATATTCATGATCTCTCCCTTGAATAATTTATTCACCCCATGATTGACCTCATTATGCTGGCCCTAGAAAAATTATCATTCAACAATCTACTTCACAAATATCCTTAAAATTGAGAGTATTAATTTTCCCTTCGATTATAAATGGATCCCTTCCAATCAATAGGAATTCTAATGATATAAATTTTAATTTTCCTTCCCAATTGATTGGAGCAAAGTATGACAACTAAGTGTGTTGGTACTTGTGACTATTTTTGAAAAATTAAATATATACAAGAATTTAAATTTGGGAGGTTTTCTCGAGCCTAGTGGTAACCAGTCTTGCGTAGGCACCCGTACTCTTTTTATCCTCCATCTTTTATTCTATTTTTTTCTTTTTCTGATTTTTCTATTTTTTTGGATTTTTCTCATTTCTGATTTTTTTTTGTATTTTTCTATTTTTCTGAAAAATAAAATATTTTTGTGTCACAAGCACCATGATTACACACAATTCCAAGTATTCATTCATACAAGAAATTATTGCATAGTTTTGCTAGGGGTCTATCTATAATAAATGAGTATTCTAAAACACTATCAAGTTTAAATAGACTTTGTAAAAATAAATTTACTCAACAATAAAAATTCTAAGGTTTGCGATTTTTGGTCAACACTCATGGTTAGCAATTAATTGTTCACTTTGAGATCACTAATTATTTTTAAAATTCTGAATATTTGGTATCATGGCCAATTGTCTAAACCTTAGTCTAATTCAAATTTAAAATAATTCCTATTTGATTAACCTACTCCTAAGAGTAATAAAAATGCAAGCTAGCTAAAAAGCTCAATCTAATCATTCTAGGATTTTCGGTAAAGCCTCTAACCCTAGTCAAAAATTGAGTAAAACTACTAGCACCTAAGAATTTAAAATGCGAAAAATTTAAAGATACATGGTCAATTTACCTCCTACCCCCCGAATAAAATTGAGCATTGTCCCCAATGCTCGAGAGATAAAAATAAAGGAAGTAGTAAAGTGAAAAGACCGGGGAAAGAAAACAACTCACTGCACCTCAATCCTGAGGTGGTGGAGGTGGTGGTGGTCGCTGGATCTCCTCGTAGAATGGCGGGTCGAAGAGTCCGTATGGTGGTGGCTGGTATGGTAGTCCGGAGTCGAGAGCGTACTGATAATACTGCTGTGCCATGTAGCGCGTCTGCTGGATTTCGCGCCTGCCCTCGTCTACACTCCTCCGAACTTCTTCCATGCTGTTTCGGATTTCACCAACCTCTTGGTAGATTGTAGAGATGTTCAGTTCCATTTGCCGGGTGGCTTCGTCCGTTGTCAAGGTGAGCGCAGTGAGGTTCGAGTCCATCCAATTTACCATTTGGATGAACTGATCGTAATCGTCTGTAGGGGCATCAGATGGTGCCGCCCCTGAAGATCTGGCTCCGGCTGCCGATGTGCCTGCCTCCCTATATGTATCAAAAGGGGGCTCCTCCTCTTCTCTTTGCTGCCGATCGATGTTAGCCTGATTTCTCAATTCGGCTTGGCGTTCGATTACATCCATGTAATCTTGAGGAGGCTCATAAGTCGGGCTCGCGAGGCGTGCCATTTTCCATGAGGCCCTACTATAGAGATTGAGATGTCGGAAGGGAAATTGGAGAATTCCCTTCGGCGAATTGTAGAAGTAGGGACCTGGATAGTGGCCGGTGACAAATTTCATGGCTTGGAGGCATGACATGTCGATTTGTGTGAGCCCGCTTGCCTCTTTGAGATGATCGATCTGCAGAGAGAGTTGATTGGCTAAGATCGTGGCCACAAATCCAATGGAAATCCTTCCATTACTTTTCTTTGTACGGGTGACCTCACGGATTTGATTGCAAAGGAGATGGCCGAGGTGAGGACGCACCGGTGTTGGCTCGATCATGCACTTGAGAAGATAGAGTTCGGGTAATGTCACCTTGGATGAACTCTCGCCTCTCGCAAAAATTGAATTGGCAATGATTACTTGCAAGAGGCGGACTTGGGGATGGATGATTCTGCTTGCCGGTCGAGTTGAGTTTTGGGTGTCTTCAGTGATGATGTACCAGAACTCTCGGCAATCAGGAGAATCAGAAGTGCCATTGTTGGTAAGGTTGAAGATGGCGCAGAAATCATCCATGGTGACTTTGTACAGCTCGCCAATCATCTGGAAAGTGATGGAGTCTTCATTGTATCTGAAAGTCGCAAGGAACTCCCTCGTGAGTACCCTGTAAACTTTAACTCCTTTGATCAATTGGAGGAATTACCAGAGGTGGATGCGGTTGGTGAGTTGTTCGGTTTGTGCAAGGAGGCCTAGCCGCTTGAGTGTCTCCGTGTTGATCGATTTGTGGTAAATGATATCTCTTGCTGTCATCTTCTCGTAGGCTTGTTTGAATTGTGTGTGCGAGAAGACAGGTTGGTATTCGGTTGGTCGAACCTCCTCCATTGTTTCATCAGAGTCTTCTTCCTCAAGACCAAAGTCTCGAGGGTTGGACTCCTCTGGCTCATAGTCTGCGTCAGAGATTGGTGTGTCTCTGATTGATTGATGGGTGTCATAACGAGAGGATGAATGGTTGGAGGATTGTGGTTGCGAACTGGAGGACCGAGAGGATCGGCTAGAGGAGCTCTGTGGTGAACTACTCGGGCCGGCACTTCCGAGAGCTCTCTTAGCACTCCTTGTAACTGCCCCTAAAATATTTTTCATTTTTGGGGCCATTTGTTATAATAAAACGCCTCTGTTACGGACCGTATTGGGCAATACGGTCTTAATACGGACTGGTTAGTTGGTGGATTTAGCCAAGTACCGGACTGATTACGGACCGTATTGGGTCAATACGGACCGTATGAAAGGGGTTGAAGAAAAATCTGCCAAGTACTGGACTGGTTTTCTGGTAAACGATTACGGACCGTATTATACTGGTAAAAATTGGGATTTTGACAGAAACCTAATTTTTTTTGTGATTTTTGTGATTTTGTGAAAATAAAACTTGATAATGAACTAATGTAACAGAGAAATTAAATTAAAATAAATGCAAAAACGAAATTAAACTTTGAAATTAAAGAGGGGTTTAGAAAAACCAAAAATTAGAGAAGTTGATTCGAGTAGCCGTCGGATACGGACCCGGACGGTCCGTATTAGGGTTGAGGCGTGGAGGAGGAGAGCGGCGACTTCAATGTCGAAGGATGTGAGAGTGGTGATGAAGATCGGCGGCAAGGAAGGGGCTCGGTTTTGGGCACCAATGGAAGAGAGGGAAAGAAAAGAGATAGAGGGGAAGAGAGTAAAGAGAGAGGAAGAGAAAGGGTTTAGGGATTAAAACGAAAATAATTAACGGTTATGAGACGTGATTCGCGTGGGATTTCAAACGCCTCTTCTTAACGGGTTCGCATCTCCCGGATTGGCCTTCATTACGGACCGTATCAGCCAATACGGTCCGTATCCAATCCGTTATGACCAAACCCAATAACCGCTAAGTTTTAATCACTGTGAATACGGGCCGTATCAGCCAATACGGGTCGTATTCAACACTTGTTTCCTTCTTTCTAACTCTTTTACCCCAGTATCCATTGGTATGGTCTGTATCAGCCAATACAGGCCGTACCAGAGAGTATTTTTCCATCTTCCGATATGTCTTTAATCAAGCATTCCTCCAGCGTGCTTACCTGATCATGGAAAAAAGGTGGGTATGAGTTGTTTCTTTGTTAAAGTCCTAATTAAACTGAAAATTAAATAAATATACGGAGATATAAAAAGTGGCCTTGGGTTGCCTCCCAAGAAGCGCTTTTTTAAAGTCGTTAGCTTGACTTTGTGTTGCATCAGTTTCTTCCAGATACCCTCCCGTCAATGCAAACGGGTTGCTTGTCGGGTGGCTCGCCTTCAGCGTTTTCTGTGGTTTCATCATCACTGTCCTCGAAGAAGTCGATTGGTATTTTAGGTCCGGGGTCGAATGCTAGATTCACACCGAGTACCACTTCAACCTCGTCCAGTTTTTGAGAAATTGCATCGAGTTTCTTGCGTAGGTTTTTGAATAGTGTTAGGGCTAAGAGAGAATAATTCCAATTGTTTGCGATATTAGGGCTCTTGTTCAGATCATCGGTTTGTGTTGTCACGGAGGTTGGATGGATCTGACCGTCATCTTGTACAATGAACAGTCTCTCCACTTCTGCTTCGTGCGTCATCTCTTCGATGTCTTCGAATTCATCCATTCGCAATTCATCATTGCCATACTCGTCCGTTGTTTCCAAATTGTAGACAAGATTTATGTCAGGTGGGACTTTGGTTTCATTCGTGTTGAAGATCATTTTGTTCTCGCCAACGTTGAGTGAAATCTTCCCATTTCTAACATCGATCATTGCCCCACATGTGGCGAGGAATGGCCTTCCAAGGATGATCGGAATCTGCTCATCTTCTTCCATATCAACTACCACAAAATCTGCTGGTATCCAGAATTTACCAACTTTGATTGAGATATCAAGCAACATTCCTTCAGGATATCGAATTGATCGGTCAGCTAGTTGCAATGAAATCCGTGTTGGTGATAGGTCTCCACATTCCAATTTATCAAATACTACCTTAGGCATCAGACTCACACTTGCCCCTAGATCACATAAAGCTCTCTTAAAATCGGTTGTGCCAATAGTGCATGGTATCGAGAAGCTTCCCGGATCTTTCAACTTTGTCGGTAATTTGCTTTGCACGAGCGCACTACATTCCAGATTGAGCAGAATTGTTGAGAGTTCTTGGAGTCTACTGCGGTTCGAAGAATCTCCTTCAGAAATTTAGCATACGAGGGTATGCTTGCAATTGCCTCAGTGAAGGGGATTGTGACATGTAATTGCTTCAGTGTCTCCATGAATCTCGCGAATTGCTGCTCTACCTTGTGCTTGGCAGGCCTTGGAGGGAATGGCAGAGGTGGCTTGTAGGGTGGTGGTGAAATGTATTCAGGTTCGGGTTGTCGCTCGTCTCCACCTACGGTGTCATTCTGCTCCTTGATAGGGTCTATTTGCAGTTCGAATACGGGCGGTTCCGGTGGTTGCGGCTCGTATTCTTCGGAATGAGATGGCTCTGCATGCATCTCATCGGAAGTTTCATCGGGCATGGGAGGTCCCTTGTAAGCTGTATCGCTCCTTAATGTTATGCATTTGCAAGTCTCTCTCGGGTTTTCTTCCGGTTGGCCCGGAAATTTGCCTTTTCCGCGTGTAATACTCGAAAGTTTTTTTGCCATTTTAGAGACATTGTCTTCTAAGTCTTTGTTGCGGTTTGTTAAGGATTCGATTTTCTGTGCAATTTCAGCGTTAGCCTTGTCTTGCTTCTCTAGGAATCTCTCCATTAAGGATGTGATATCAGGTTGCGGTGGTTGATTGTATTGCCTTGGTTGATAATTCTGTTGAGGATTGTTGTATCTCGGTTGATAATTGGGCTGTGGTTAATAGTTCTGTTGGGGTGCAGCAGGCCTTTGATTGTTTGCGTATGAGAGATTTGGATGGTTTCGGTTGTTCGGATGGTATGTGTTGTAAGCGGGCTGAGGTCGAAAGCTGTTGTCAATTGCGTTTGCTTGCTCTATTTCTTCCTCAGTTTCCGTCACGTTCATACATTCGGTCATCTCATGCGCTCCTCCACAATAGCCACATGTTGTTGCGGCGTTAACTGCTGCTACCGATCGCTGCTTGGTTTGCTTGTTGAGTGCCATTTGCAAAGCATCAATCTTTGCGCTCAGCATGGATATATCATCTAGTCGGTGCATGCCAGGTGTTGGACTTGGCTTCTTTCGCTCAGGGATCCAGTAGTGTTGGTTGATTGCAATCTCTTCAATTAGGTTGTAAGCCTCGTCAGGTTCCTTGTTCATTATTGCTCCTCCTGCAGAAGCATCAATAGACAACCTATCGGTAGCGTTTAGACCATTATAAAAAGTTTGGACAATCACCCATCTTTCTAGACCATGATGTGGACAACACCTTAACATATCTTTATATCTATCCCATGCCTCACACAATGTTTCACCATCCCTTTGTTCAAAATTAGTAATTGCATTTCTAAACCTTGAAGTTTTGGATGGTGGAAAATATTTTGCAATAAACACATTAAACAATTGGTCCCAAGTTTCAATGGAATTGGCCGGTAAGGAAAACAACCATGCTCTTGCTTTATCTTTTAATGAGAATTGAAATAGCCTTAGCCTGATTGCTTCATCGGTAACTCCGTTGATCTTTATCGTCTTGCATATCCCTAGGAAGATTGACAAATGAAGATGTAGATCTTCATGTGGAAATCCTCCAAATTGCTGTTGCGAAACCATATTTATGAGAGCAGGTTTGATCTCAAAATTACGGTTTGTAACAGTTGGCGGGTTTATACTAGAATTAGGATCATTCGCGCGCGGTACGCAATAGTCTCGTAGAAGTTTGGGTCTTGCTGCATCGTGAACTCCTTGATCACCATTGTTAATCGGTTCGTTCGGTGGGATATTCATGTTGATCGAATCTGAGTCTTCTTCGCTTTCAGAATTACTTGATGAAGAACTATGATTGGTTCTTATCAGTGATATGGAAGCGAATTGTCCTCTCCTACTAGCAATCCTCTCGGATCTTCGTACGGATGATTCGGCCAGCGTGCAGTTTCCTACAAAGAAAAGAAAATCTAAAAATTAAACTAAAAACTGAAAATGAAAAGAAAATAAAATAAAAACGAAATTGAAAAATAAAAGAAAAATAAAAATGAAGAAAATAAAAAGAAATCTAGGCGTTTCTAATTAATTGGATTCAATGGTCAAAGCAAGGACGTCTTGCGAGGCCTTGCACAATGAACCGTTATTCCCCGGCAACGGCGCCAAAAAGCTTGATCACTCAAAAGAGAGCAATGTTTCTTTTAATATTTATAAACTCAAAAATGCTATCGGTTCGGACTGCAAGCGAACAATCCTATCGAGTAGTATATTCGAGGTCGATCCACAGGGAATATTGGTTCAATGCTTTGAGCGATCGAATCACATCTTTCGAAAGGCTAGACGAAATCTGAAAATTGAGAGATGTTGTTTTGATCAATGTAAATTAGGAAGCAATTAAAAGTAATTAAAATAAAGATAGAGATGAGAATTCCTAGGGTTTCGGCACACCATTGCCACTCAATCCGCCTTGACAATATATTCCTGTTGCGTCTGATTTCCTGTTGTTGTTTAATGAAAGATACCACATAGGTCACTGCGATTTACCTTACGCAAATGTCTGATCTCTCAAATAGCCCAAATTACTACATAGATCACTGCGATTTACTTTACGCAAATGATGGAATTGGAATTTGGTACGCGTTTTGTTGGTCTGGTTTATGGTTTCCCCGCTAAGGTTTTCTTCACATAAACCTAATAGATCTCAACGAGGCTAACTCATACAAATAGTTTCTCTTACCATTAAAGTACTGTCACTACCCTAACGGACTCAAACTAGATCATTGAAATTAGATGAAGAGATAGTAAATCACAAAAGCATTTTGTTTCAACAACAAGAAATCATAATCAACAGAAATATATATATCAAAACATCAAGAGTAACAAGGTTTACTGCCTAGCCCTAAGAAAAGGGAACTTAGCCGCGGAACGGCATGGTTACAAGCACTCCTCTCTTCTCACTTTAATCAAATCTAACCCTAATTACAAAGATAACTAATCATTCTGCCCAGGGGCCTTATATAGGAGTGTAGGGACGTGTAGAGGTTGAGTAGGGGCTAAGGAACTGATCTGGAAACAGCTGTCGGCAGTTATTCCCCAAGAGACGCCTTCGGATACGGGCCGTATCAGGTGATACGGTCCGTATTATGACCTTGGCAGTTAGGGTTTAAGTGCTTCCAGCTCTATCTTCTGGTCTGTGCTAGGCCTGGTCCGTATTGATCAATACTGGCCGTAACAGGGACTTAGTCGATGAGCGTCGCTGATCCGATTGACCCGATTCTAGCTCCATTTGGTGTAAAATAGTCCCAAAACCTGTTTTCTACAATAAAACATAAAGAAGGGTGACAGTAGCCTTTTTCTCTAATAAATTAAACATAAGTGTGAGAAAATATGTAAAACCTAAGCCAAAACCCTACGTAAATCATCATTATTTTGACTCTGATCAAAAATATATATATTTAATCAGAAGAAGACAGATTATGTGATTGGAGGGCTGATATTCAATTTGAAAATTCATCTTTCAATCTCAGCCGTTGGCGGATCAGGACAACTGCGTGCATAATATAAGAATGGAGATAGTGTAATTCAACATAATTTCAACTAATCTAGTGTAATTTAGTATAAATATGCTAATTATAAATCAAAAGAAGTAATCTAACAAAAAATTTAACCAAAAAATTTGAATTTTCAATGTTAGATTTCATTATTTTGTTCTTCATAGTGTCTCTAAAAAAAAAAGGGAGTAAGCCGGCCATTTTGTGGCCGGCTTACTCTTTTTGTTTTTTTAGAGACACTATGAAGAACAAAATAATGAAATCTAACACTGAAAATTCAAATTATTGCAACTTGGACTAAGATACTAGAGTAGAGTAAAATGTTTCATTGTTTTTTTACTCAAATCATGCTTCAAATTCTTATCTCTGTTTTCAAAATCTTAACAGTCGATACGAACCACTCAACATGATTTTCATATTAAATGTGCTTCCAGACCAAATTATATATATATTTTTATTTTTTACTATTATTTTAGATAGGTAAAAAATCATTATTTTAGAATGGTCTAGAATCTTCTGAAAAACAATTATTGTATCTATCTACAAAAATAGCAAAAAAAATTCAATAAAATATAAAATTTGATCTTCGAGCAAATTTTAATATGAAGATCATGTTGAGCAGTTAGAATCAACTGTTACTTATAAAGAGAAATAAAAAATGCGAGGCATGATTGGGATACAAAAACAATGAAGCATTTTTAACCCTAATCATGATAGAAGTACAAAAATCTTAACTTTAACAAGATATAGATTGGTTCAAATGCTAGATCTTAAAATTAAACAGGCATTAGTACGGTTTGATACCCCAAAGCACTTTCATATTTTATTTTAGTGCTAAATCCTCAAAATGTAATAAAAGCATGGCTTTATACATTTTGATTTAATTATTCATCTACAAAAGGACCTTTTCGAATTATTTGCGAAACCTATGAAAATTAGGTGTTTTTTGGCAAATGGATTTTGGGTGTGTTCTGGAAATCAAGAAAATATTTCACAGCAAAATTACAAATTTTTTGCTTGTGCGGTAATTATAAAATTATTACATTTCATAAAACCACAGAAAATTTCCTAATTTCAGAGGATGGCATCTTATTGATTTTATTGACTTTACAAACGCGTATTATACTGATTTTTTTTTTTAAATATATTAAAGATTTGTAAATAACAAGAAAGATGAAAATTTTTTTTTTATACTAGAAGAAATTGAGTTATTAATTTTGTTCCTTTAGACATTGATTCATTTCTTAGAATATTTCTAAGAAACATTTAACTACATAAAAAAAGTTTTCATCATTCTCCTTCCTGATAATTTTTTTTTTCTATGTAACTGAATAATTGAGTGCATAAAAAAAGTTTCCATCTTTCTCCTGAGTCTGGCTAGTATGACATCAATGTCATGTCATTTCAGCCTATATAACACCAACTCTAAAACCTATTGAATCGACTACAAACAGTGAATCCAAATCATTCAAACTGATCTATTTCATTAGTTATGCGTTTACATGCAAAATTTATAATTTTTCGAATTTATTTAGTATCAAGTCAAGCGGTCAAATGTGTGACTTTTTAAGTTAATTTTAATGCATTTATTTTTCAACATTTTTGACCGCTTGATTTGATACTAAAATAACTAGAAAATATAAAAAATTTGCATATAAACACATCACTCATAAAGTAAATCGGTTTGAACGGTTTGGATTAGTCGTTTGAAATATATTCAATCAATTTTGTAGTTGGTGTCATATGACACCAATGTCATACTAATCCGATGTCATACTAGTCACACTCATTTCTCCTTCCAACAAAATTAGTTTTTAAGAAACTGAATCATTGGAGTGCACAAATTATTTAATTTTTTTTACAAAATTTAAAAATGATGAGTGTTATATTAATATGACACCAAATCCAAGAAAGAAAAATTTATTGGAGAAGAAGGTGCAGTGGGGACAAATGGTGGGGCCTTTGAATCCCTTTTGTTGCTCTTAGACCTTACATGCCCCAATTGAGCACAGGAGCTGTACCTGTTTGTGAACATGCCAAGATTTGACCTCCTTTTGCAAAAGGACTGCTTGGTCCCAAATCTTAATTTCAATTGGAATTGCAGATGGACATGAATCAATTAATTAATTCAAGATGTGTTATTGGATATAAGATATTTATTTTGATTCAAGTAGTTGTCCTTTGGTTTGGTGGTGCAATTAGCTGCTAGATATATATGTCACATATCTTTATAATTAAATTTTATCAACATATTATAATTAATGTTGCTTTTATTATCCTTCTATTACGGAAACACACACATATATATAGAGTTGGATTACGGTACTTCACGGAGTAAAGCGAGTATTTTACTTCACGTCTATATCTTTAATTTCAAAATTCAAAACGTTGATCCGAACCGTTCAAGTTAATCTCCATATATATATATATATAGAGTATAACTAGGGTGCTCCTAAGCTCACCAAGCCCTTCGTGAGCGCGACTCTAAAACCTATCAAATTGACTTCAAACGACATTTTCAAACCGTTAGATGTTCAATCTATATTAAAATGTGCTTGGAGACCAAATCTATATTAAGATGTTCAATCTATATTACATTTTTTGGAATTTTTTGCTATTTATTAAGCTACTTTGAAAATTGCTGATCCGGGTGAACAGTAAAAACAGTGCAACTAAATTCTGGACCATGTGATTAGCAATTTTCAAAGTGGCTTAATAAATAGTAAAAAAATTCCAAAAAATATAAAATTTGGTCTCCAAGTACATATTAATATGGAGAACAAGATGAACGGTTCGGATCGACTGTTTGGACTTTGAATCCAACGATTTTAGTCCAATGCACGGAGGGGTCAATACATTGCAATGTATAATAGCACAACTTTATATATATATATATATATATATATATATAGAGAGAGAGAGAGAGAGAGAATGGCTAATATACAAACGTTTGTTGCTGGACTCAGGAACAAACGATTCAGTTCTCCGATTTTCAAAGTCCAAACAGTCGATCCAAACCGTTAGATATTCAATCTATATTAAAATGTGCTTGGAGACCAAATTTTACATTTTTTGGAATTTTTTTACTATTTATTAAGCTGGTTTGAAAACCGCTATTTTTATTAAATTTCTGCAGTATTGAAAAACAGCGGTTTTCAAACCAGCTTAATAAATAGTAAAAAAATTTCAAAAAATGTAAAATTTGGTCACCAAACACATTTTAATATAGATTGAATATCTAACGGTTTGGATCGACTGTTTGGACTTTGAAAATTGGAGAACTGAATCGTTTGTTCCTGAGTCCAGGAACAAACGTTTGTATATTAGCCATTCTCTCTCTCTCTCTCTCTCTCTCTCTATATATATATATATATATATATATATATATATATATATATATATATATATATATAAACCAATTTGTGCTGAAATACATATATCTGTTGCTAGTTCTACTCTAAATCACTAGACCAAACTAAAATATTTTGACATATTGAAAAAAATTCATTATTGGTTATGAACTATTTGTAGTTTCTAAATAAATTTGATCTACGACCAGAACGCTAGCATTGCTAGCGTTTCAAAACGAGGCAAAACAAGTAAAAAATGCTAGCATTTCTGATATAACGAAATGCTCGCAATTAATGCTAGCGTTTCATGTCTTATCTGTGAAATTAAAACTGATGAAATGTTATTTTTATTTTTTTTAAACTAAGGAGAGCCTATTGAGATTGTACAAATATAAATTACATCCAACTCAAAGAACCTAACACACTCATCAAAACTTTAAAAAAAGAAATATAAGAACGATATACAATCCTCAGCAGGGACTTCTTAACAGTGACTTCTCCATAGAGTTGCTTCCAACACTATCTACTCAGCCAATTGTTCAGGTGGCCTAGTTCACACTTCACAGTCACAAATGAATTATTCGGATTCGGCTCGATGAGATCAAAAATTTGTGATTCGGAAATAATTCGGGTATAATTCGGATATAATTCGGAAATGATTCGTGATTCGGAAATGAATAATACGAGTATAATTCGGAAATGATCCGGACTAGAGATCTCAGTCCCACAAGGGAGCAAAAAAAAACCAAAAAAAGAATTCTGGGAAAATTCGCAAATACTTTGTAAAATTCGAAAAAAAAATTGTAAAATTCGCGAATAATTCGGTCAAAGTTCGGTCAACCGAATAATTCGGACGTTCGGTTCGCCATCACAAAAAAAACATATTATTCATAAATAATTCACGAATCTTGTGACTATGTCCTAGTTTTGTTCCTGAAAATGGTTGCATTACGCTCCTTCCAAATGGTCCAGCATCCACATCCTATGAGCAATGGTGCAAATTTTCTCCGGGCGGAATGAAATGCTCTTTCAAAAAATTTAATATGGAGAAACGATATTAGTAGTATAGTGACAAATGAATAGTTCGGTTTCAGTTCGGGGGGTTAAAAATTCGTGATTCGAAAATAATTCGGATATAATTCAGGAATAATTCGGTACCACAAAAAAAAACCCAAAAAAACACTAAAAAAATATAAAAAAATTCATATTTTTTTTGCGTTTTATTCGCAAATAACTTGTGATTCGCGTTTTATTCGCGAATAACTTGTGATTCGCGTTTTATTCGCGAATAACTTGTGATTCGCGTTTTATTCGCGAATAACTTGTGATTCGCGTTTTATTCGCGAATAACTTGTGATTCGCGTTTTATTCGCGAATAACTTGTGATTTGCGTTTTATTTGCGAATAACTTGTGATTCGCATTTTATTCGCGAATAAAACGTATTATATGTTTATTTGCGTTTTATTCGGTGTTCGATACGGAAACGTCGAAAAAACAAATTAAACGCGAATAATTCGCGAATTAATCGCATATCTAGTTACTATGATTAGTACTAGCATTTCATCATGCCCGAAACACTAACAATATTAGAATGATAACATTTAGACAATAAATAAGAATATTTCTCATTAATGTCATAACTTTAATTTTTTTTAAATGCTACACATAAAAAATTCGGAATGATCACACTTAGACCAATCACTCTTTCAAATAAAACAGGCTATCAACTATCAATCTATCACATGTTAGACAGGTCCGGATCTCTTAATTCGTTTGATCCGTACCGTTGGAGAGAATTTGTACGCCTAGGTAGCTTAGCTCAGGGGCACTGATATTAATACAAGGGGGAAATTTCATGTATACCCTAAAAACACTCAAAATTATGTATTTTCTCCTTTAAATTTCATAATATCATATGGAGTCCGACTAGTATGACATCGGTGTCATATGACACTAACTCCAAAATTAATTGAATAAACTTTAAACGACTAATCCAAACCGTTCAAACCGATTTACTTTATGAGTATGCGTTTACATGCAAATTTTTTATATTTTCGAGTTATTTTAGTATCAAATCAAGCGGTAAAAAATGTTGAAAAATGAATGTATTAAAATTAACTTAAAAACTCACACATTTGACCGCTTGACTTGATACTAAATAAATTCAAAAAATTATAAATTTTGCATGTAAATGCACAACTAATGAAATAGATCAGTTTGAACGGTTTGGATTCATCGTTTGAAGTCGATTTGATAGGTTTTGGAGTTGGTGTTATATAGGCTGAAATGACACTGATGTTATAGTAGCCAGACTTTTATCATATGAGTAAGTCTATGGTACTATGCATAGCACGGATTGGTCCGCACTACGGATCAATATTTTCGTTTTCAAAATTCTAACGATCGATCCGAACCGTTCAACATGATTTCCATATGAGAATATACCTGTGGGCTAAATTTTTTATTTTTTAGAATTTTTTTACTATTTTTTGATAGGTAGAAAATCACTGTTTTTGGGTGATTCAGAATTTTCAGATCAAGTGATTTTTTACCTATCTTAAAATATAGTAAAAAAATTTGAAAAAATATAAAATTTAGCTTGCAAGTACATATTCATGTGGGGATCACGTTGAACGGTTCGGATCGACCATTATAATTTTCAAAATGAAAATATGACTCCGTAGTACAGACTAATCCGTGCTATGCATAGTACCATAGACTCACTCATATCATATTTACTCTCCAAATTTCAAAAACTCAAATTTACCTAATTTATTATTTTTTTTTACTAAAACTCATTTTAAATATATAAAGTTCTCATTTAACTCTTTGGTACAAAATTAAAATATGTAGTTTATGTAAGAAAAATGTTTAGTCATCTCATTAATCGGTTTCCGAGAGCAAATGATTGATTTCTTTACTTGTGACGTGTGTACAATGGTATTTAGGATTACGTTTTTTGTGCACGTCACAAGTAAAAAATAAACAATTTGTCTTCATAGTGGCGGAGCCACTCTAAAAGAATGAATGTCAATTGACCACTATTTTTTTCATATATTTTGTACTTATGTATTATTTTTTATATAGTTGAGTGCTATAGTTGAAAATTGACCCTCATTCGCGACGAAATATTTTTATATGATTGACCCCATAACTTGAAAGTATGTCTTCGCCCCTGTACGTGTCCTCACAACTGGCCAATTAGAAGATGAGACATTTCTCTCAAGCATGCTACATATTTTGTTTCTTTAATAAGAGATAAAATGAATACTTTACAAATTTAAAATGAGTTTTAATAGGAAACACTATAAATTGAATAAATTTATGGATTTTTTAAATTCAAAGGAACAAATATGATATTATGATTTTTTTTAAATACATAATTTCGAATTTCTGAAGAGCATATATTAATTTTTTTTGTATAAGACTGTTCTGCGTTGTATAGGGGTGGCAAAAAAGCTCGTAGCTCGTGGTTCGATCGTGACTTGCACCTGACTTGCTCGCTAACAGTTCGCTCGTTACTAGACCGAGCTGTTAACGAACCAGCTCGCCACTAGCTCGATACAGAATTAACGAGTTCAAGCTGAGGTCTGGCTTGCTCGCTAGCTCGGCTAGGCATCAATTTGTGAATTTGTGTGCATTTTATACTGTCTAGCTCGATCCAAAAAGTTTGTAGAATTTATTTTCTTCTTAAAACAAGATCCAGCCAACCTAACAAGCCAGCTCGTCAGCTCGTGAGCTAGCTCGGACTAACTTGTCATGATTTCAAGCTGAAATTTTAGCTCGAATGTCTTAAGTCCAACTCGCTCGACTGTAGCTCAGTCCAGAATTAATAAGCAGAGTTAGGGCCAAGCTCGTACCGAGCTGTTGTATCAGACTATCAGTCTCAGATAATTTGCGTCATCTCTTTAAAGCTGTCTTTCCTTGGCATTTTCTCATGGTGTTATTTTCTTGAATAATGCGACAAGAGGCAAGTAAAATATGATGAACTCTAAATATGTTCTTTTCTTGAATAATACGACAAGAGGCAAGTACAATATGATGAACTCTAAATATGTTCTTTTCGTGAATAATACGACAAGAGCTAGGCAAGTACAATATCAGACTGTTTTAAACTCAATAAGGGGAAACAAAAAAAAAAAAAAAACAGAAGAGACTGACAGTGTTGCTTATTTTTTCTTGAAAATCTGTGTATATCAGTATATCTAGAATTTTTTTTTTAAAGAACTGAATCCTAAATTCTATATTCTACGTTCTAAATTGTAAAAAGTATATTTCATTTTAAAATGTTACCACCCAAAATCTTTACAAATATTCATGTAATATAGATAAATTTTTTTCAAATTCAGAGCAATACTAATAATGTAAATCTATTTCTCATATGATAATTTCTGACTATTATTTACTTGAATGTACTTGAATGAAAAGCATTTTTTTTTTTATAATAGTGGCTTTATACCACCGATTTCATTACCAAATGAAACCTACAAAGTATTCAGGTACCGGTACCAAACTGCTGGTACTAGGTCCTGTCAGAAATCAAAATACAAGCACATATTACTCAAAAGCATTCAGAACCTACTACAACCCCTGCATTCAACTATGATAAAGCTACTTCTCATCTGAAACAAAAACCAGCATATATCAGAATACCTCCTAAGTACTACAATCTGACATTGCTGTAGTTACTGCCAACTCATTGCCTTCTCCTTCACTTCTTGGGGTTGACCCATTTGTTCCATCCATATTCTCCTCTAGCAAGATTAGTTCATCAGAAAAAATCAAAGGTTTAAATAACGTTTATCGTGTCATAGCGGAACAGCTAAAAAAACAACGTTATTGTTATATTGCGCCGCTATATCGCGCTATAGTGTGCTATAGCGCCATAGTTTTTACAGTCCGAAAACACTATAACAGCGCTATAGTGCGCTATTTAGAACCCTGAAAAAAAACATGTAAGTGTACCACTAACTTATTTCTTGTTAGCCATATAATCCACAATACTGTCCCTCTAACTCAATCAAATACTTGTCTTTAAGAGGGATCAAAGTGTTAATGTACCATAATTCTTCCATATTCATTATTTCAAATTCAAAATTGTTATTTGCTGTTCAAATCCAAATTTTTTCTAGTAAAAGAACACTGCAAAAATAAATAATCTACTGTTTCAGAGGCATCACAAAAAGAGCAATCAATTGACCCTTGCCATCCCCTCCTAATACACATTTAAGCAACTTTAATGTAGCTTTTACGAATATTATATAATACACATTTAATTATTATAAAATACATATTCAACTACTCTATATAAAATGCATTTTTATCTAGAGGAGGGTTCAAATGCACCATGATTTTGTGCTCCAATAACCAATATGCTCCACATTCTTTATTTTCATTTTCAAAGTCCGAACAGTCAATCCGAACCACTCAACATGATCTTCATAATAAAATATGATTGGAGACCAAATTTTATATTTTTTTAGAACTTTTTTACTATTTTTTTAGATAGGTACAAAATCACTGTTTTAAGGAGATTTTGGACCATTCGAAAAAGTGATATTGTACCTATCTAAAAAAATAGTAACAAAATTCTAGAAAATATAAAATTTGGTCTCCAAACATATTTTATTATGAAGATCATGTTGAGCAGTTCAGATCGACTGTTCGAACTTTGAAAACAGAGATAAAGAATGTGAAGCATATTGGAGCACAAAATCATGATGTATTTGAACCCTCCTCTTTTATGTAATACATAACGCATGCTTGTCTTTTTCAATTAAACATAACTGTTGACATTCATTTTGACCAAATCAAAATACTACAGAATGAACTATTATTGCACAATACATACATAATTTGGAGGGAAGTATTAATTGATTATTATTATTATTTCAAAGTCTAATGATCCATTTACTTTTTTTTTTTATTGGATCTTATGGTAATGCGTGTTCGCCTTCCTGGTCAAGCCAATTAAGTTTTCATGTGCAAATTGATGGCAGGAATAATTCTCGTTCAAGAAAATACAATTTTCGAAACTGTCAATATTAAACAAAAAGCGAGTTGATAACCTAATACAATTTTCATATGATTGAGAATAATTATGAAATTTTGCCCAATACAAGTTTCAATATAAAAATTGGATATCACCCGGGATAGCTTCCATTATATTGGGCTCATCTCTAGTTTCTACAGATATCATAGGAGTTTTAACTAGATCGATATCGTTCATTTGAAATCGAATATCATAAATTAATTAGAACTAATTCATTTTATGAAAATAAATAGTTCTAATATATACCAGACATTAATCATCAGTTGAACCGTTCCAAAAAACTTTTGAACAGTACTATATTGGAACTTCATGTTGAGTGCAATAATTTATTTGAAATAAGTGGACCAAAAAGCCCACCGATTTCATTAGAAAATAAAGAGAGCTTTTTCTTCCCATAAAACACCTAATGCATTACTATTATTTTCTGGTTGGCATATTACAATGCACGTAACTAGTGCATCTCTATGTTATTATGTTAAGCCATTAAAAGGCATTAAAACATAATGTACAAGGTTCAATAAAAAGCTCATAATAGGTCCAATTAGTAAATTTGTTCGAAGATACCACTTAGCACAGTGGCTCGAGCCCCGTTCCTCTACAATCGTAGATGAGATGCATGTTCAATTATCTCAAAAAACATCTAAAAAATACTGGAGTGTATCCCTTTAATAGAAAAAAAAAAAAAAAAAAGATAAAAAGTGAAACCCAGTCAAGTGCCTTGCGTTTGCAAAACTGAGCAAATTAGATGAAAATTGAGCAAATTAGAAGCACATGGCAACACCAACATGCTAACACAAGGCCAACAACTTGAGCAAAAATCTATATTCCTCGATCTACCTTTCCGTATGTAAATGGCCAACTTAAACCATATTTCTAGGCAAACTATTTGTCAAAATATGCAAAATTACGGGCCAAAAACTAGCTATCAGCATAGTACTCTGCAATTAAATATCAAAAAAATAGAAAGAAGGTTCAGATTATGAAACCATTTCTACGAAAAGGTGATCCTGCTGGAGCAATGAGACCAAGGCTTTGCATCACTCTAATTTTCCTTTCACTCAGCGAACCTTTCTCTTCTCCCGGTGGTGCTGTGACTTTGACCTGATAAAAATATTTGTTTACAACCCAATTAGTGTTTTTATAACATGGTAATTAATATTAAAACCACCCTTGGTTTGTTGGTTGAACACCATCTTAAGGTCATGGTCTATGGAAATTTGCATAAAATACCGTTACCAAAGGAGAGCAAATATATTTTAAGTACAAGAATATTATGCTTAATTGGTGCAAGAAAAGACGCATGTAATAGAAAGAGAATAAATGCTCACTGCTGGTGGGGTCTCTGCTTTCAGTTCGGGGCTCTTTGCTTTTGAATTTCCCTTCGCATTTTTCTTCTCTACATGCTTTGAATTCAAAGTACTTCTCTTTTGAGCTTCATCGTGACCTGATTTATCATCTCTATTAGATGTACAGTTCTCTTCCAAATTTTTGCTAGGAAGTTTTGAATTAGGGGCTTCAGGAACCTCTCTTATCACCTCTTTTACCCATTTTACCCCTTCATTTTTCCTATTTTTGCACTTTACTTCCTCGTCAACTAGATTAGGGTTTTTCTTTCTCCTGGAATAAGTAGCCTTTAGACCAGACTTTTGGGCAGTATTCAGGCAATTCATTCTAGAAGCTTCTGGTGTGGAAGGGTCACCTTGCATTGCGTCTTTGCTGATTTTTGGAGATCGATTTTTTGGAGGATTAGTTGGTCCTCCAAAAATTATATCTGTGACAATTTTTCTAATCTCTAAATCCTTCGCTTTCATTTCTTCTTGATTTTCAGATATTGGTGCCTTGGCCTCACTATTTGATGAAGAAGTTTTCTCAGCAGAAGCAACGCATGGGGACCTCTTCACAGTTGAACTTTCATGTTTTTTAAATTCTGCATGTTTTGCAACTTTTTGCTTTTTAATATTAGGACCTTCTGCTTTAGAAGCCTTAGGTTCAGCTTCTTTGTTTTCTCTTTCGTCTTTGCTGAAATCCAACTTTCTTTTTCTCTTACTTGAACCTTCTTTTTTCTTCTTATTGGTCCAAATCTTCATAGCCTAAGAAGCAAATTGAATAAACAAAAAGCTTGATTTTTGAACTTACTGATCAAGTCTATAAATTAAGAAAGGGTAGGGTTCAAATGCCTCGTGTCTTTCATGCCTCAATCTGGCCTCACATCTTTATCTCCGTTTTCAAAAATCCAAACAGTCAATATCTGAACCGCTCAACATGATGTCCATATTAAAATGTGCTTGGAGACCAAATTTTATATTTTTTGGAAATATTTTACTATTGTTTTAGATAGGTACAAAATACTGTTTTTCAGAAGATTTTGGACCATCCAAAAACAGTGATTTTGTACCTATCTAAAAAAATAGTAAAATATTTCCAAAAAAATATAAAATTTGGTCTCCAAGCACATTATAATATGGAAATCATGTTGAGCAATTCAGATCAACTGTTTGGACTTTGGAAACGGAGATAAGGATGTGAGGCATGAAAGACATGAAGCATTTGAATCTTACTCATTAAGAAATTAGATTGTTACATGGTACCGAAGTGTCCAATACAATAGGAAATACTTTTCTAAACCCTAGAGGATAATTAGTTGTGTTTTGATTACTTAGAAACTTTCGACATCATAAATTTTATTGACTCACAGTAGCAATTTCATCAGCTTCTACCGCAGATGGTTCTTTGGTTAACTCACGTTGTTGTTTCTTGTCCTTCGAGGCCTCAGCAGAATCAATACCTACAAGTTTCATTGATCATATATATGTTCTATTTAAAATCAATTTATAGAGATAATTTTGAGACAAAAGATCCAGAGTTTCAAGAAAATGTTACTTCTTTTTCCACGACTGCCGGTTTTTAAAGTTACTTCCAAAAATATTTTCAATTTTTACCAAATCAGGACTTTATAAGCTCCACAATTTGGTAAGTTACACTAATCAAGAATAGATAGTCCTTAATTGTGAAGTTGAAACAAAGCTAACCAGTTGTAACGAAATTTAACCCGATTTGACTCTCATTACACTTGCAACAAAGAACAGGCATTCATACAGCAATAGCAAGGAATAAACAGATCATACTAGAAACTCACTGAATTTATTGTGCTATCATGTAACAGAATGATGATCGAACCTATATTAATTAACTATGTGAAAAGGCTTCAATGCCTAATTCCCAGAATATTCTATAGTGTATTGGAAAAGGACAAAAAAAAAAAAAACTTTTCTTTTGTACCGACCTTCTGTTTTTGATGATTTAAGCTTAGATCGCCCTTTTGGTAGCATCAGAGACATATCCTGCCAAATGATATATTTTGATTCCATTAGAGATTTATCAAACAAACTCAATATATTCAAGTATTAATATGGCCTTTTGCTAATACTTAAATTTGAAAATGGAAATGACTAAAACCTGTTCTAGTGCTTCTTGGAACATCTCCTTCATGGTCTTATTTTCTCTCTTCAACACCTACAAATTCATGAACTAAACTAGTTGCATTCACTAAAATTTTACACAGATGAGAGAAAATTTCAATGGGATTTCAACTTACATCTTCAAATTCAGAATTTGATTTAGAGGCATCCACATACATGCTACAAATGACAAAGGGTGAAGTGAAATAAGATAAAGCATGATAAAATTGTACATGAAAATATAAAGGAAAAGATCAGAACTCACTATTCATAAGTGCCATATAGACGAACTAGAAGCTCTTTCTTGGATTTCTTTCTCGGTTTAGCACCCACACTTCCTTCATCAAAAACCTTACAAAAGAAGAAAAAAAAAATTTCATGGTTGATGTTTATTTGAGCAATGGTACTACTTGCCAGCATTGCAATATTCATCCTGGTACAAACTATGGGGCTGGAACTGGCCAGCTTTCTAAAATACAAACATTATATTATATTTGGTCAAAAAGCTTTCAACCAGTAGACAGCATTAGAACCTGGCAAATAAATCTTTTTCTGCTTTTAGCTTAAACTGGATCATAGGAAAATGACATATACAAACTAGGGGTAAAATAGTAAGCCTTTAACAGTCTATGCTATAACCATTGAGTTGTTCCAAGATAGGCATCTGGGAAAAGGAAGAGCTACATGAAAGCAATGGATGCTATTGAAATGGAGTACTATATTCAATAAAAAAGGGAACGAAAAATAAGTTTTCCATTATAATAATTTAACGGTTGGTTAATCATTTGGTAAATAAGTAGTGGATGCTATCTCTAGGGTAATTTGCAAGAAAAAAAAAAAACAATCTCCATCAGATTCTGTTAACTTTCAAAATTGGGGCAGTTTTACAGCATGAAAATCAACAGAACAGTTGGTGACAGTAACACGAAAAAAATGAAATGCCCGGAACATAAAACCCTAACATATAATATTTTTTTTTTTTACCTGAGCAGGCCACCAAGAGGAGTTATGGATTTCAACCCATGTTAAATCACCTGGTTTGAACTGCTGATTAAGAATCTCAGCTTTAGTTCCATCTCCACCCAGTCTGTTACTGTCAACTGCATTTTCGTTTGATTTTCTCTTCCTCATTTGTATAATTCAAATCTATCAACCATAAATGTTACCTACATTGAAAAAATAAGGTTAATTTAAGTTCATAGTCTTCAATTGGACAGGTGAAATAATTTGCTCAGACACAAACTTTGCACTTAAAAGTTCTTGAATCGAAATAGAGTGCCATGATACAGAATTGATTTTCCTTGTAAGAAAGTAACAACAAAAAACAAATAACCTATCAAACGAAGTAAGTACTAAGAAAAAACACAAGGTCTGGAATAACAACTATAAAGCATTTTGCATAACAACACTTTAATTTAACCTATCTGTCCTAGTAAAGTTCATTCTCCTTGATCAAATCAGAAAAAGAGAAGAGGAGAATAATCCAAAAGAGCCCATGCTAAAAAAAGTGAAAAAGGGAATGACGCTACCTTTCCTTTAGCAGCTTTTTCATCACAAATTCAAAACTAGTAAATCATACTCAGATAATCTACGAATTAAACCATGCTGCAGTGGAATAAGAGCCAATGCGAGCAATTTAGGGGAGAAAAATTACCAACTGTAACTGTTTTTTGAACTGAGACGATCACAAGCTAAAGAGGAAATAAAAAAGGAATAGGAATGGAGAAACGATGAAGAAAAGAGGAAAGGAAGAGAGAAGAATACCTAGCTCAGATGGCGAATGGAGGTTTATTCAAAATTCACTCTGTAAATTCTCTCTCAAGCTTCTCGCTTCGACGCTTCTCCATCTGGCAGTACTGAGTACTTGAGTAGGGGTAAAAGAGTAATTTGCTCTTTCCCAAAAGGGCCAGCGAGGCTGCGAGAGAAAAGTCCGCTTTCTCTGAATTGCCGTACCTTTTCAGTTTATCTTTACACCGTCCGATCAATCCGATTCACGTATGTAATGTATACGTCCCTTTAATATTCGTGCGGATCTAAATCAGTGGTCTCAATCAAAACTCAAATTTTGAGTTAACTCAGAGAATCGAACTCAGGAGGCCGACAACAATCACACTATTTTAAATATTTTTAAAATTTTAAATTTAGTGAATGTCAAATGTAACTGTTACACCTCCAATCGGAAGGAGCGACAATCCTACTGCGTCTATTTATCATTCAATATACGTAATATAAGATATGAATTTTTTTATGCATTGCCAATAACATACATTATTTTTTCAGATTTCAATTTATTTACAATAATTATCTGACATTTTATACTGAATGATACTAGAGAAATAATCTTTGCACCATGTCAGATAAAATAATCTCAAATCTAGGTGACCCTACTGTCAATTATTATCCCGAAAGCATTTTTCGGTCTTCGTCTAACAAACCTGTGAATCCCACAAGGAGAAACAGGTGAGAAATAATAAATTATTCCTCAGTGCTAATTGCCACTCAGATTATTTGATTCGAAGTAAATCTATATTCATAATGAAATCTCCGCATGAGAAACTAACATTTCATTTTATAATGACGAATGCAAATGCTCAATAACAGTATCCAATTGAACAACAAAAATTACATAAATAATTCTAAACTTTAATGATCTTATCAGAATAAATAGTTTGGGTCAAAATCTTTTAAACCATAAAATCCGATAATGTTTGGGACCTAATCTTTACAACCATGTTGAGTATTTTAGATATAATAATTTTGTACTCTTTTGCCTTTAATATTTATAAAACCTTCGTACTCAATGAATAGGTTAGTTGCAAGCGCACAACCTATCGATTGTAGTATTTAGGTGTCGATCCGCAGGGAGATAGGGAAATACCAATTTTTAATAAAGAAAACTACTTCTAAAACAAAACAATAAAAGTAAAGTGGGGGGGGGTTTGTTCTTAAAATCCTAAAGTTGGGTTCAATACCCGAAAAAGAGGAGTTTCAAACAATAAATGTAAATAAAATAAAGGAAAGAAAGATTGGTTTGTTTTCTAGTTTAAGGAGATCTAGGGGTATTCGGTCTACAATCCCTTGCTAATTCTATTTATTCGGTTTGTTTAAATTCATGTTTGATTTGATGAGGTTTCTAACCTATGTTAGCCTTTGGAACAAATATTAATACAAATATTTTGCGCTTTATGGATTAATGTGCCTCGAATTCTAGGGCTGTCACTAACCTAGAGGGATATTTAATCTCATGCTTCAAAGCATATATCGATATTTGTTCTAAGGTGTCCTAATTAGGATTTGCCTTCGCCTTTCGGTCCTTCACCAAAATCCTAACCTTAATTTCTATAGTTCCGGATTGGATATCAAAGTACGGTCGCTTCTAACCCAACCCTAAGGTGTGTCTTTATGGTTTCAATTAGTAGTCTCCTCATGACCAATGCCGGAATTTAATAAATTTAAAGCGGAAAAACACGATCAACGCGATTTCAAAACTACTTCAATTCAATAAACCCTAACCAGGTGAACTCAAAGGAACGAGTACTAATGAAATTCATAAAGAATAAATCACAGAAATTAACAATCAAATCCGATAACACAATCATAATAAAAACAAATATCCGAATAATCTAGAATTAAACAAGTTCATGCATTGACCTAAACCCCTAGAAAGAGAACTACTCTCTCTTGGAGAGATCCATAACAAAGATTGGCAAACACAATAAGAAATAAGATAAAGAAATGATTACACCCTTTCTTAGATCTAAAACCTCGATCTTGCCGACTCCTTGCTTGAATCTTCTTCTTCTCCTTCCTTGAAAAGCCTTCTAGAATTTCTGCAGGATCTCTCTCTCTCAATATATGAAAAGTGGATATAATAATGGATAATTAGAGAGATGAAATTCTTCTCCTTTTATAGCCAAAGGCCTTGCCCAATTTAGAGGATAGTAGTGGGGTTAGTGGGTGCACTCCTCAGACTGCTATGGCTATTTTTGGCATTCTAAAACGTGTTCCTTGTTGGCCAAAAATAGAAAACTTCCTGAAAATGCGAATTTCTGGCTGTCTGCGAGTCCAGTGCGTCCGCACTGGAGTTGAGTGCGGGTGGTCTTGGTCGCACCGACTCCAAATCCCCTTTGGTTCCAAGTTTCCTTTTTGGATTTTCTGCAAAATTTCCTGAGTGCGTCCGCACTGGATCTTAGTGCGTCCGCACTGGCATGTTGTTTTCTGTTTTCCAAAGAATCCGAAGATTTCAAAAATAGTCTAAGTACTGAGTGCGTCCGCACTGGTGGAGAATGCGTCCGCACTGGGCAGTTTTTCTTCATTTTGCAATGTTTCCTGCATTGAAACATCGAGCGAACGCAGTAACTTGATTCTTGGTGTATTATATTCGCTTTATATCCAAAATACAAGATATTTGGTGTTATTTTATGATAAAAACTAGATCGACGGTGTATATAAAATACACCTATCAAACCACTAAGTCTAATAACGTTCTTACATTTACAAATTCTAGTCTGGTAACACTAATGATATCATAACATATATCTGTTGTGTTAGGACCTATACTGTTATAATTATTCTGACAATTTGTTAACGTAAACAATACAAAATCAATATATAAAAGCCTAACTCAATTTCTTTTTTATCTATTAATCAAAGCCCGAAGGCTCACATTCTAAATCAAATTTCATTCTTTAATTTCCATCCGAAATTTATATATGTAATTTTGCATCAAGGCCCCTCTGACAGTTTCAATTTACCAAATCATGGACATTTTGCATGTAACACCTTCAACCTTACCTTTTCTCCACAATCAAATTACTAGAAGTTTAAATAGGTGTACCAGTAACCATAAGTAAACTGGTACCGATAGGTACCAATGTTTAGATTTCATCTACTACCCTAAAATCACATGTCAGCCCCTGAATAATCTAAAATAACAAAGAAAATGTTATAAATACCCCCGGTAAACCATTTGAGCTTGATACCGAAAGATACGGCTAAAGTTTTAATCTCAAAATTCAAGCTATATCGGGTGAGAAAGAAAAAAAAAAAAAAAAAAAAAAAGATTACCAATAACGCACAACTCTATGAGAGAGAGTACCATGACCATCAATTTAAATCTCAAGAGCGTAGCTCACTACAGGGGAAGAAAATCTCTCTGTTTTTTTTTTTTTTCCTTTCTTTTATGGGAGAGGGAGGTCACCCAACATGGCCGCGTGGCACTATTTGCCACGTTGGTCATTCATTTTTTTTTTGTTAATTTTGTAATTTCAACCTTTAACTTTTCATATTTTGCAAATCAGTTCAAGATGATAAAAAGAAGTTCATATGCTTGATAAGTAATTAATCTGATTTCTATGTCAAATGTTCGAACATTCACTTTCAAATATTTTAGAGATTTCGAATCAATATAACATAATTTTATGTCATTCAAACCGAATATTAAATAATTGATTTTATATTTCACTTTAAATGTTACTTACTTGAAAAACATCTCCAAGCATTAGACAAGACTAAACATTTTTTTTTGGAACCCACAACTTTAGGGCCTGTTTGGCTGCTCCCCACGAAATACTGTTCACGTGGGAAAAAAAAATTCACTCAGACTGAATTTTTTTTCCCACGTGAACAGTAAATTTTAGTTCAAAAATTTCCTATTCCTATTCCTATTCCCATTCCCACTGTGCAGCCAAACAGGCCCTTAAAGAGAAAATATAGTTCATGAACTCGGATCAAACTTTAAAGAGAAAATATAGATTTAGACTTTTAAATTGCATCTAGTATTGTGCCCGTGCAATGCAACAGGAATATATGGGAATATATTATAAGAGGATAAAATAATCTCGTAAAAATGACATATTTTCATAAAAATTTAGAATAAATGACAAATAATATTTCTTAAATGACTTATTAAATAATATCTACATATGAAAATAATTTATTAAATGACGTATATTTTTTTGGATATTTTTGATATATTTTCTTAAAAAAAATCAAACAAAATATCATATTAAATGGCAAATAACATTTCTTAAAATGATATAAAAAAATAGAAAGAAATAAAGACATGACCAATCAATTATCAATCAATTTAAAAATTCCTTAAATGACATTTAAAAAATAGAAAAAAAATCATGACCAATCAGAAAGATCATACAATTTGCACGTGAAGAGTATGTGTCTAAATAAGTAGACTTCTACACGTAAAAAACATAAAAAAGAAGCATAGAATTAGAATATTTGTTCGGAGGGCTGATTCAATTCGAAATTTCATCTTTTAATCAAAGTTTTTGACAGATCAGGATATCTATGTGCTTAATATAAGAATGGAGATATTCATAAAAGATTCCTATCTTGATTTTAAACATGAAAATTTTCTATTTTTCCAGATTTGTAAATGATATAATTTCCGTTTGAAACTTTCCGAAGCAAGCAAATTGGCGATCCATATAATATGAAAAAAAAGGTTAAAATAAAAAAAAAATCACAAAAATGTATAGTTTTCATTTTTTTTTAACTATGACACGTTATCTATATTTTATTTATTCAATTCAAATTTTCTCTTATTATTCATTTTGACAAAAAAAAATGCCTCGCACCTCATGCATGTCCCGTCCAGGGGTGAGGCGAATTTGGAATAACAGGCCGACAGATTGGTAGATGTAACCACAATCACTGCTAGAGTAGAAGAAGTGGCCCGGCAATCTGCATATTATTCACCTAAATTTTTACAGTATGTGCAATTTTGGTACTTATTCAATCCTAATATTTGTAATACAAAAATTACAATATTAGTAGAGACTTACCAGACAAGCATGACACAAGTCTCTGTATAAGTGGGCGATCACAGCTCCACCCCAGTTGCACCTCGATGGTCTCTCAATGTCCTTCAATAGAGAAAGGAACATAATCGGGACTGCGTCACCGCTGGAATCCACGAACATGACGCTACCACATAAGTCCATCAAAAACGCCCTAATATATTTGCAATGTAAAATAATCAACATAAATAATTGTTATTATTGTTGAGTTCATAAAATATTTTAATTTTCAAATGTTTATGGTTATCTCTTCACCATACCTAGAATACCGGAACTCATCCTCCTCCCCCTTCTTCTTATTCTTCTTCTGCAGCGCCTTTGGTTCGGCCTCCAACAACTCCGGTATCATCTTCGTCAGGTCTGAATGGTCCGAGACACCACCTATGGGAAAATCAACAACCCGCAAGGCAATTCTCTAACAATCCCTAACAATTTCTATCGCAATACTTATGAAATATCAAAAACCGAGTAATTCAATCGAGTCGGAAAAATCAACAACCCGCACACGATAATTAACAATTCAATTTCTAGCAATGGATTCAATGTCATCACAAGGCACAAAACATAAATAAAATGAGTTATGTCGGGTTACCTGGAAATAATCGATTTGTGCTTCGTGATTCGTGCTTCTGGCCTTACTTAACCTCAAGCTTCGTGGGTGGGGGCGGCCTTGCGAGAGAGAGAGAGGGGTGGGGGCGGACCGGTGAGAGAGCGGGCTTGAGAGAGAGAGAGAGAGACAGAAGCGGATTTAAAAAAAAAAAAGGGCACAGACCAAACCACCCAAACATGAGGTGGATTAGTATAGAGAGTTGACCGCCCCACAGTGGAGCGGTTTGGTAGGGAGCTGACCGCTCAAACATGAGGCAGTTAGGTCATTTATGAAATTATTTGTTATTTTTTTTTGTTGGAGGGTATTAATAAAAATTTCGGTACATGTTTCGTATGTTTCAAAAAATATATATTTATTTGTGCTCAATTTTTTTAATGCCAACTTTTTTCTATAGAAATTGTTTAAACTAAGAAAACAACTATAGTTTGAGTAAAGCTTATACCAAATTAAGCTTCTTTATGAAGTTTTACTTCAAAAATCATTAAATCAATTTCAAGCAGTAAAGTTGGACAATTAATGACCTTTAAGTATTTTGTTAAGTACATAGGATCAAGATATATGATTTTTATTTTAAAGTCAAGTGGGACCCGAAACCGTAATTCTTGACCCAAATTCAATTCATTCAATCTCTCTGCACCTTTTCACTGTGGGAGTGGTCCAAATCAGTCAAATCATTCTGCCAAGTGAGGAGAGATCTGTATTTCTTTTTGTGTGGCACTTACACTGTATCGAGCGTGTGCAAGTCGTAATATATTCATTATTCATTGAGGAGCACAGTGACAAATCAAAAGTTCGGGTTCGGTTCGGCGAGGTCAAAAATTCGTGATTCGGGTATAATTCGGGAATGATTCGGTACAACAAGGAAGGAAAAAAAAAAAACCCCAAAAAAAAACGTAAAAAAAAAAAATTTTTTTGCCGTTTTTTTTCGCGTTTTTATTGCGAATAATTCGTAATTCGCGTTTTATTCGCGAATAAAACGTATTATATGTTTTTCCGCGTATTAAATGGAGTTCGGTGCGGCTATGTATAAAAAACGAATTATACGTGTATAATTCGCGTATTTTGTTACTATGTTGAGGAGGGATCAAGTTATAACAAATTTGAGTTATAACAAGGTTACAATAATTATTTTTTTCATTTTCAAAGTCAAAATCGTCGATCTAAACCGTTCAACATGATTATCTAAATAAAATGTGCTTGCAGATCAAACTTTACATTTTTTTTATTTTTTTACTATTTATTAAGATGGGTGCAAAATTCAATGGTTTGAATATGACTATTTTTTGTAAAATACTTAATAAATAGTAAAAAATTCAAAAAAATGTAAAATTTGATCTGCAAGCACATTTTATTGTCGAGATCATGTTGAATAGTTTGGATCGACCATTTGGACTTTGAAATGAAAAAAATAGTTGTTGTAACTTTGTTGTAACTCAAATTTGTTGTAATTTGATCCCTCTTATTCATTAACCTGATTTGCTCTTGTGCTGGATTTATCTTGGTAATCAGGGGCGGACCAGAGTGTTCCAGGGGCACTGTCCCTTCTGAATTTTGAATTTTAGTAGAGATTTATCGGTTCTGACCGACTTTGTCTCCCCTAAAATTTTTTTTGCCCCCCTCTAGACATTTAATTTGTAATTCAGGTTAAATTTAGGGTGAAATCTGTCATTTTATTTTTTGGATATCATGTAATTTTGGATCTTTTTATCGGACTTTTTAGATTACGTACGGTTCATTATGTATGGAATAATTTTGTGTTATGATGAATTATGGCATTTTTTTTTTCAAACTTTGATAAAATTTGAGTGTGCTAAAAAAAGTCAAATTTATTGGACACGTTATTTTAGTTCAATCATATTTTATCATTTAGACTAATCTACAATCTAATAATAATTTGCAAACCAAGGAAAGAAAATTTAAAGCCAAATGTATGTATTGTTTGACACATTAATAATGAATTTTTTTCAATTTTATACAATAACATATCTTTTAACAAACACATGATTAATTCATGATGTAACATTTACAAGTTATAAGCCTTTGTACTCTAATAAAATCAGTGTATTAATATTCAGTTCTCATTCGGTATTTGAAAGGCCACCGCATATTACATATACGGTATGCGGCCAAATATGCAGATTCTTATTTGGATTTATATATGCCGATTTTTATTAAATAGTTAATTCCACAATACTTAAATACAATAAGACAGCATGTAGAGATGTTATAAAAAACTTCTGAGTGGAACGCTTGAAGAGAATACCTACCTGGCGGGTCTGAAACTCATTTAATGGGTTATGAATTCGGATCAAGAACTCTTTTAATGGGTTTTGAATGTTTTTTAATTTTTTTAAATCATGAATTCAATATTCGGTCCGATTAGCCATTTTCTATTCGGCCGGACATCGAATAGAAATATACGGCTGAATATTCACTGAATAAAACCGAATTTTAATACACTGAATGAAATAATCTAAATTTACTTGCAAGCATTACCCATCATGAATAGCATTAACAACACAACTGTGACAGCATGCAAATTGATGTGATTTGAAATTGGAAAACTACTGCTAAACAACAGCTAAAAAAAAAGGACAAAAAAGGAAAAAGAAAAAGAAAAAGAAAAAGAAAAAGACAACATGGTCATCTTGACCAACTAAGCTACAATTTTACCAAAACACAAACCCTAAATTCCACATCCCTTAATTTTTCAACAGCTGATGAACTACTCCCCAGCCAAATGCTACATTATACCACAACACACAGCAAAGCACTGACCTTCCAGCTGTACAAGCCCAAATATGCACTCTCCATCCCCAAGAAACTTCAAAACTTCTCATATTTCCAAAATGCACCACTCTTTCCATCTCATTGTTCAACTAAATAATCGATTAAACTATTTCACCATCATTCATGTCTACCACCACCTTCTTCAAGTTTGCATTTATTCTCTTTTTAGCCACCATTTTTTTAGTATAACTCGCTGAATTGGCCTCATTCTTTCGTGGACGACCCCGACCCCTCTTTACTGGTTCACTACTGGGTGAAACAACAACAGTACCAGCACCAGTACCTTCAGTAGCACTACTTTCCCAACCCATACTTGGCAAAACCACAGCCGGTACATTCCCAACTACAGGTACATCTACTAGAACTGATCCAGGTGTAACAGATAAACCTGGACTCAGCTGATTCTTACGCGGCCGACCCCGACCCCGCTTTACAGGAAAACTATTCGGTGTACCAGTGGTAATACCAGTACCATTAACACTCTCGTCTCCTATCTTCGACAGAATCGCACCAGGCTGTGCACTAGGTAAATTTACTAGACCTGATTTAGGTGTAGCACGTGTACCTGAGCCCAGCGGATTCTTACGTGGTCGACCCCGGCCCCGCTTTCCAGTAAAACTATTTGATGTACCAGTGCCAGTACCAGAAACATTAACACTCTTCCGTCCTATTTTCACTGGAATAACACCGGGCTGTGTGCTTGGTAAATTTACTAGACCAGATCCAGGTGTAAAAGGTGTACCTGGACTCGGTTGATTCTTACGGGGCCGACCCCGACCCCGCCCCCGCTTTACAATTCCAGTACCATTAACCATCTCTCCTCCCATCTTTGGTGGAACCACACCAGGTTGAGTACCAGGTAAAGAGCTTGACCCAAACTGGGAGCCCAGACCATACATGCCCCCATAACCAGGCCCACCAGGAAACCCTAAGGGGAAAAAACCCCAGGTGCAGTAATACATATCGGTATCTGGCACAATTGGTGGTGGCTCCAGCATTGCTGCGGCGAAGAATGGGCGGCGACAGCTGTGACAAAGCAAGTACTGTCCCTCACAGAGCCGCCCGTACTGGTGCACGTGGCAACAGGTAGTGCACATGGTCCAGAAATTCGTCGGCTTGGGCACAGATTTACCCATCTTGGCTGATGATTCTCCCTTAAGAGATGCTGATTTAGGAGATTTAGTCACAGTCGGCAACTTTGCAGGTTTTGTAGGGGTTTTATGAGGCGAAGACGAAGCAGGAGGTGGCGGAGGGGGAGGAGGTGGAGACGACGACCTCGGTTTTAATTTCGGCTTGGAAAGCTCCAATTCATTGTCAAAGAGAGCCTTTGAAGGGGGATCCGACAGCACAGCCCAGGCTTCCGCCACCAATCGAGCTGCATCCGTAAACGCAGGTGTAGGAGTATCGCGATGAAGGAGGAGAGAGAGGCGCTGGTAGTGTAGCGACACGGCGGCGGGTTCAAGGGAGGAAGGAAGGGAGGAGTCGAGACCAAGCACAGCGTAATAGTCAGGGTGGCCGTTGATGCGTCGTTGCTCGACCGACTGGAGCACCTCCGCAGCAGCCACGAGTTCCTCCGCACCAGGGACAAGAGGGTCAGCGGAGACCGACTGTTCCACGAATTGCTTGCATCCCTCGAAATCGCGCGCTTCTAGAAGTTTCCCAGCGACGCCAAGCCAGCGGTCGGCCTCTTGTCGACGTGGGCCGACGCCGCCGCCTCCGTCGGGATTCATATTGGATTCGGGTTTTGGGCGAAGTGAGGTGGGGAGTGTGGAGATCGGATTCGGACTCGGAGGCAGAGCAAAGGGGTTAATCTTCGTTCGAGTCGAGGGGGATTTTTACGGATTGCACCTCAAAATAGTTTCAAATATGAAAGAAAGTGTTCGTAACTTTCAAAAAGTTAAATCTGAACTGTAACAACTGTGTCTGTGTCCCATGCTTCCAAATCCCAATGGACCCAATCAAATCATACGGTGGAAAGAATCAGGGAACCGTAGCTCACGCATGGGACCTACGTCACATATTGTAATTTGTAAAGGGTAAATTTCGGTCGAGATCACGTTATTTGTCACGAATTGATATTGAAGGTGAGTTAGGTGAGTGCTATTCTACTTTCTACACGCACAAATTAAACTTTTGAGCAGCGCTGAACTTGTTAAATTTCAGTTTTACCCTTATTCTTTCATTCTGACTTAATAAAAAAAACAAGCGGGCTCCATTTCGTCCTTCCACCTTCTCTTTCTAACACAATTAATAAACCAACTAATATAGAAACTTAATAAAAGAACTAATAAAATAGGAATACTTCTCTTCTCTTTAGGGGTGTAAACGGATCCGGATTAGCCGCTCCGAATCCGCTCCGTATCCGGTTACTATTCGTATCCGTTATAAACGGAGCGGATACGGATACAGATATATATTGAATATAGTCAAAATACACGGATAAGGAAACGGATAAATTTCTGTACCTCTAAACGGAGTGGAGATCCGTATATATCCGTATCCGTATCCGTGTCCAAAGCGATTTATATATATATATATATATATATATATATATATATATATATATATATATATATATATATATATATATGATGTCTCACTTTTATATCTTTTCACTCGTGAGACTAATTTTTAGTAGAGATCCGGACCTTATATCTTTTATATTTTGTAAATCGAACGTGTTATATGCTGAAAGGATTTCATATTTGAATTTTATTAGTTGGTATTTGTATCTTAAAATACATATGACTATGACTCAATATCCGACAATTATCCGTTCCGTATCCGTATTCGGAGATTATCCGCTCCGTATCCGTATTCGGTTAAGGCGGATATGGTTTTGAGTTTTGATATCCGTTTATTATCCGTATCCGTATCCGTATCCGTATCCGTATCCGCATCTGCTCATTGAAAGACGGATACGGATTTGATATTAGCATTATCCGCTCCGAATCCGCTCCGTTTACACCCCTACTTCTCTTACTTTGCTCCTTGCACTATAATTTTGTGATTTTGTCTGAATTCAAGCCCTCTATCAGAAAATATATAAATGAGAAATTATTAAAATCATTTCTTATTTAATCGACCCGTGCTCGACAATTCTTGGGAACAACCATCTTAAAATTAGATGAGAATATTAGTTTACTTTATGTCACTTAAATGGGCATCTGAAGTTTGTTGAAGGAAAATTATAGGGACAACAAGCACAGAATCAAGATATTAGCACACTTAAAATTAGATGTAGTTTTAAATCCAGAGTTCTTTCAGATAATTTAGCCAATGTATTGCTCAAAGTTGTTAGAATTGTAATAGGCTAAGTGTAGATTTCACCTTTGATTTCATAATGGAGTAGGCTAGTTTAGGTACCAGTGCTTTGTGCCAGTAAAAGAGTAGTAGCAACTAGGGGTTGTTATTTAGCTTTTAGTTTAATTTTATTTAGCAGTGAACAATCTTATGTAATGATGTACTACTTTTCATAATTTAAATGCATGCCTAAGGGCTTTTTATAAAAAAAAATTCTTAGTTTTATTGGTTTCCTTTATTGCTTCTTTTATTTATTAGCTGTCTTCTCTGTTTTTTTTTTTTAATCTAAGTTGGAAAGATATAGTAAGGCTAAAATGGGAATTTAAGGAGTTCAGCGCTCAAAAGTTCAGAATAACACTCCCCTTTAATTAATTTATGTTATTTTAGTTTTATTTAGTTATGTGGAGTTATTGTTACTTAATTTAGTTTAATTAAGTTTCTTTAATCAATTTAGTTTTATTTAGTAATGTGTAGTTATTGTTGGTTAATTTAGTTTATTTAAGTTACTTTAATAGAGTTTTTTATGTTTAATTTTAGGTAAATAACGTGTGATTAATTAGGTAACAAAAGTTTGATTCAGAATCATTTAGATTTATTTTGTTTCCTGTGATTTTCTGTGCATAATCGTAAATTGGGACCCAAAAAAACTGGACCTCTTTTTATTTTTATTTTTCAGTTTCTCTCTGTATCTTAACATCTCTGAATTTTTTTTTTTTTGTAGACGAACTTTTTTTATAAACCATAAATAAAAAACATCATTTTAGAAAACCAAACTTGATTGGTAGGTTTTTTTACAAAAACCGTAAGTACCGAATAGGCTATTCGGCACCAACCATTTATTTTTTTCGGTGCCAAAAAGTTTTACAAAATTTCAGTATAAACTATGACACAAAAAGTAAATAAATGTCAGTGCCGAATAGGCTATTCGATACCGAAAAATATAAATGGTTGGTGTCAAATAGCCTATTTAGTACTTATAATTTATGTACAAAATCAATCAATCAAATTAGTTCTCTAAAATTCTGTTTTTTATTTATAGTTTATAAAGAAAATTCTTTGTAGACCACAGTTATTCATTGCAATCTTGTTATTTTTCAAAATTAAAAAATTGATGTTAGTGATTTAATTTATTATTTTTTAATGCTAATAAAAAAATTGGCTCGTGAATAAATGAGCTGCAGTTAGCCTTATGAGTTATAGAAACAAGTTAATAACCAAACCACGTTTGAATATTTTATTTTTAAAAATTTAGTAATTTTTTTTATAGAATAAGATAGATGATGAAATTTTTTTAAGCCATAGAAAGAACTGCATCAACTATACGGTTTCTTTAAAATTTGCTAAGATCCGCAAACTAGTGCGGTTTCTTAGCATTTCACAGTGTTATCTCTTCAACAACCACAAAAAATTTCATTTGTAAAGAAACCACGTATTTGATGCGGTTCATTTACCTCTGCCTCTAATTCTCAAATTAATTTTTGAATTTAAATTCCGACTTAATTCCGAAATTTAATATCCAAATGTAATTCTCAAATTGTAATATAATTGCTAGAATGTGAAAAATTGAATTGTTATTGTCATATTCCATTAAAAGGAAAAATAGGAAACTTCAATGAGATTTTTCAAGCATCGGACAATTTTTTATTCGAAAATGGCTCATATAGATATTTTTACAAGTTTTTCGGAATTGGGTTATAATAAGAAATCAGATTTCTTTTCATAAAAAATTACATTGGTAAAAGTCCGAACTTTTATTTGCAATTATTGTTGGATATCTTCGGCATGTTAATTAATTTATTTTGATCAAATAAAATTATTTGTTAACAAATTCATTTAAAGTTCAAATCAATTGTCAACAAATTAATATTTTATTATTATTTTTTTGAAGTAAATAATTAAAATAGAATTGTTAGAATGTGAAAAATTGAAGTATTGAAGTGCAATAAATAATTTTAAAGAATAACAACACATGCGATTTCTTTAGGGGTGAAAACGGTATGGATAATATCCGATCCATATTCGAAAAATTAGATGTGGATATCCGATATCCGAATATCCTTGCGGATATGGATACTGATATGACTTTACGTTTCAATTATCTGTATCCGAATAGTAGATATATATATCATATATTTTAATATATATTATGAAAAAATATTGTTATTCACCATTAAAATTAGATAAATATTATGAACTTTAGTATTTTTTAATATTATTTTAATAAATATCCGATCCATTCCGTATCCGGATAGGGAGAATTAAAAAGATATGGATATGGTTTTAGCGCTATCCGCTCTGTATTCGCTCCGTTTTCAACCCTAGATTTCTTACAAAGGGAAAAATTGTGGCCATCTACGCAGTAGTGATGTGAATAATATCTCCGTATTCGATCCGTATTCGAAAAATTAGATGTGGATATCCGATATCTGAATATCCGTGCGGATATGGATACTGATATGGTTTTACGTTTCAATTATCCGTATCCGAATAGTAGATATATATCATATATTTTAATATATATTATGAAAAAAATATTGTTATTCACTATTAAAATTAAATAAATATTATAAACTTTGATATTTTTTAATATTGTTTTAATAAATATCCGATCCGATCAGTATCCATATCCAGAAAAAAAAAATGATATGATTTTAGCACTATCCGCTCTATATTCGCTCCGTTTTTACTCCTAGATTTCTCACAATGGGAAAAATTGTGGCCAACTGCGCAGTAGTGCTGTGAAACGCTAGAAACGGCCCCAATCCTTATTCTTTAAATTTTTTACCATCATTCTGATTCTTTAAAAAAACTGTACTACTTTTTTAAAAATAAAAAATTCTGCGAACATTATTTTTTATTGTAAACACTGCAACAACACTAAATATAAGAAATTAATCAACTACTTTCTTAGAAAAGATAAATGTAGATCAAACAGTTTTCTTCAAAGACCATACTACAAACATTATTTATTTAAAAAAAAAACATTATTTTAATGAACCAATTACCAGAAAAAAAAATGCAGTCTTTGTCAAAGTCTTATAGTTTTGAAGTCCTTCAAAATATCACTTGGTAGTTAATAGTGATGGTTTTTATAGAATTCTATAAACTACACGTGTTATTTGCTAGTTGAAAGAGGCAAGATAACATGATTAAAGAAATTGATTACCAAGCCAACAATTCTCTTATACTTGACTCAACTCAAATTTGCAAAACTTAGTAAGAGCTCAAGTAAAGCTTGTTATTGAGCAATTACTGCATCAATTCAATTAAAGAAATGATTATCCTATCTGAAACAACCAAACAAACTAAACGCTTTCTATGAACTGATGAAAGAAACAAAATTTTCTAATATGTTTGACATTACGCTGGAGCTTAAATTTTATATTTCCTCATCTTCCAAGCGAATACACTGCATGTATAAAACACTGTGCTGGCTATAACAAGTACACCGGCATACACTGAAACTGTAGAGGCACAAAGGTAGAGATATCTGCACCAATTTGAATTAGAAACTATCAGGTATATATTTCAATTCTTCACACCAAACTCAATTTTACAATACTAAAAATCAGTATTTGCACTAATACCATCACTAGTTCTGAATTTCCTGGTTGAGATGATACATAGTTTAATCAAAAAATGAAAATGAAAGACTCTGGTAAAGTCAGACATGACTGGAATAGGGTGCATTTAGATTTCTATCTTTTATGTTCACGTACAATGAGCTACAAATTAGAAACAATATGTGCTGATGGTTTCAACTGAGAAGGTAGGGATATAAACAAGGGTAGTGTGCCAAAACTTTTTGTTAAGAACTGGTACCAACAGTAAAGTACCAGTTCTGAGTGCTGAAAATGAAAACAGGATGTGTGCGAGTATAGCTTAAATGGATGTTTCCATAAGGAAGCCATCGAATGCTTTCCACAAATTGATTTTAGGCAGCTAAGTAGTAGGGTAATTACTTGATTATTTGTTACGGATTTATATTTTACTGGTTTTGTTCGATGTAGTTATGCATTTCATTAATGAAATGGGCTGTAAACCCTTGGTTTCCCAAAAAAAAAGAAAAAAGAAACAATATGAAAACTTACTTGGGTGAAAACACACTCCAAATAAAGAGATGATCTCTCATGAGAAGCAACACAACCGTAAAAGAAGTCAATGCAATCGAATTAACTACCAGAGGAACCAAGCATGGGATTGCAACCATTCTTTCCAATAATGTTCTCCATTCAAACTTCTCTTTAGATGAGATCACTACACCATCTACCATGGCTGAGATGCACATCACTGTACTGAGATGCGATAGAATAGGCGATGAGTAGGTAATGCAAAACATTAGTATCCCAGAAAGAACTGTGGAGTAACTTGAGATACCCTTTTGACATACAAGGAAGGCAACAATCATCAATTAGAACAAATTAACAAAAAAGGTTGTTAAAAATGATTGTTGAAAAGATTTGCGGTTTAGGATTTTTACTATGAAAGCTCCTGCAACATCAATAGTTGCAAGGCTGTTGGTGTTGCCAAGCCCAAAATGGCCAGAAAGGCCTAAGAAATGAATAGCAGCAACCTAAGAAATTGCAAAAAAACACAGAAGTTAGATAGTAAATGATACAATATTAAAATAAAAAATTACTAGATTAGCAGTTCAAATAAAATAAAATAAAATAAAATAAAAAATCAACAACTGAAAGCTTTCAGATCAATCAAATTTGGATAGAAACTTAAATATAGACGTAAAAGTTTAGCTTGCTTATTGACAGTACCTTGACCCAGCCCTTTCGTAGGGATCCACCTATTGCAAAAAGACTTAAACTTGCGCGAAGTTGCATATAAATCAACAAAACTGGAACTGCATTCACTGGTTGCTGGAGAAGCAGTTGCAAGAGACACCAGAAAGCCACATAGGTTGACCCAATAGCATATAAACACTCTCTAATACCCAAGAAAAGATCCCGCTTGCTAGAAACCGACCAAACCCAAGGCAACACAATTGAAGATGAGATTACTGAAATGCCTCCGATAATGTAGACAGCTTGTGGTATCCATGTGGTCCCATGATCAACAAGCATTGCGTTAGACATATTTTTTTGAATAGATTGAAATAGAACAAGACATGCACCTATAAGATAGTTTAACCATAAAACTAATTTAAAATGTACTTTCAGATTGTAGATTGATTTTGAGAAGAGGGTGAAAAGGGACAAAATGGAGGTTATATGTAGAAATGTTATAGTGGAGGGACTGGACTGCAAAAGTAGCTTGGAAATATCAGGAAGGTGGACCCAGTTGATGCCGCCCTGATGCCAACCTCTTAAAATTCTTCCAAAAATGAGAGACAAAATGACAGGGGATATTACTTCGGGCAAGTTTCCATTTGGTCCTTTTAGTAGACCTTGGACTTGCGAGAGAAGGAAAATTAAATAAAGGGTTGAGGTGAGGAAATGCCATGTGTATTGCTCTTCCTCAACAAATGAGCTTGAGCCGAAACTTATTGCATGGAGGAGAATAGTCATAAAAATAAAATAATCTTCTATACACCATCGATTATCGTATATTTTGTGAAACAACTGAAATGTGAGGCCTATAAATAGAAAGCATGACATAAGCATCAAAACAACTGCAAACAGGAGGATGTGTATAGGTTTCTGCAATTAACATTTCAAAATAAAGTAAAACATGTCAGTATTCTAAAGATAAGGTAAATACAAAGTGAATAATTCAACTTTACTTTTTCAAAGTAAATAAGTACTTGTCTACTATGGTATCAGTGTGATTAAGTTTTACTGGTACATACCAATAGGAATTGGACTAGTGGCTAGCAGCCTAGCACAATCAGGTTTCAGTTTTTCCTTTCTTTTATACAGTTCTTTTTCTCAAAATTTTAGGGTGGGTTTCTTTATTATTGGTGGTTCTATCTTAGTAATTGACACCAATGAATGATAACACAGCTTAACAAAAAAGTTACATCTGTAGCTCTACGAGACAACCACTCACTAGCATTTCTCAGGAATAACTCGTAGGACTCAGAAGCAATCTCAAAGTAGTCAGTTCTGCACAAGAGTAGTAAATAAAATAAAAATATAACTGAGAAACAAATTAACAAATAGAAAATAACTTGCAAGAAATATCTGCTCTCATTTTCTTCAATTTTTTTGTAAAATGGTTTGGAACAACTGAACAAAGTGGTCAATCTGGAATTTCTGTATCAAATTATTTTATCTAGTATTATTTTGATTTTGCAATTTTGTTGCCCAATTTCTTATTAAATTCACTGAGGCGATGAAAGAACTAAGAAAAAAAATGAGCACATGGACATTGAGATGTCACCAAATAACAGTAAAAAAATTCCCAAAAGTTCTTAGATGAGAAACTTACCTTAGACTAGAGTTATTTTGAAGCCTCCAAGAATTGTGAGCGGCAACAGCTTTCGAAAATAGATTGCAAAATTCAGTATTGGTAGAGTCGGTAGAAAGGTCAGCTTCTAAATCCAGACTAGAAGTAGAAGAAGTTGAATAATCACAACATAAACGAGGTAAGTTGGCTCTTAATAAACTCAGTAGTTGCCATGAGTTTAGCTCCAAGGCCCTTAATCTTTGTTCCTCTGTATAAGCAAAGTGCAAGATGGATATACAATTATATTTTATGGAAACCCATCTTTTCCAAAAGTTTTCACAAAAAAAAAAATCATTGGAAAAAGGGTTACATAAAAGAAAAAAAAATAGCACAGTGAAATGGGAAAAGGGACCTCAGTAGAAAAAGGTTAACCATTATTATTTTTGAATGATAGACAAAGATTGCTACAATTAACAGAAGTTTGTATTCCATTGCTTTCTAATGCTGGTTAAAACCATTTGAATAAATTGTTATAGTTTTTTATTACAAAGTGAAAAATTTATGGCAAATAGTATAAACAAGGCAAGGGCTATTCTGCCATTTCTTTAAAGATCTTTCAATATGTACCTATTCTTAAGGACATTTTTCCATTACATAAATGAGTGTGAAATGAAACTCACCTGGTAAAGACTGAAAGACATTTGTTATCATCACTCCTATGTTATTTTTTGGAATAGGTACACCAAGCAAAAGAGCAAGGGTTGGGGCTATATCTACCTGGAAAAGAAGTAACGTTACGTGGAAATATCATTAAATATTTGACACTACAAGATGCAAAAAATTTATTCTGGGTGCCAAGCTGAACCGGTCAACAATTGCCAGTCTAGTTTTATTAGAGAAATATTTAATAATCAATGTGCCAGGAAGAGACAACAATATAATTAATCTCCTTTCTTCTAATATACTAAATTCTGGCTCATGTATCATATATCTCTAAGGACAATTGACGTCAACTTAAAAAACTATGACAAACGAAATATTTCTAAGAAACATATCTTCACATATACCTGAAAAGCTTCATTATTGACATTTTTACCATGAGTCGTAGTCCTGATACCATGACCGACAAAAAGAGCCAGAGAATCAGTTTCTTCATATGATGATCCACCATGGTTACCTGCCTCAGTCATGCCGTGGTCGCTAACTACAACCTGAAGGAAAAATAAAATGATATTAATTTATTTTAATTTGGTTGGTTATGGTCAGGTCAGTTTTGGGTAAATTAGGGGAGTTGACATTGCCAAAAAGCAAAATTTTGTTGGTTTTGGATGCATATTGGCATTTTCCTTTTTCATGAAATATTACCCAAACAAATTTGTATAATTTGACACTTAAATTTTAGTCCTATAAGGCTATGCTTTATGAAACATACCCCTCAGAATCTAATTCACAATTAAAAAATTATAAAGAAGTTTAAATCACAAACCAAAAGGGTTTGGCTGTTGGAATTCTTTTGAGGAATGATACTTTGCATATGGATTTCTTTTATGATGTCATCCATCTCTTTAAGCTTTGGTGCCATCAAGATGCTGTCATTAGACATGCACTGTATCGGTCAATTACGAAACCAAGATACAAATATGGAAATAAAATTGAGAATAATCCTATCAAAGAGATTTACCTCTGACGCCCTCCAATATGCCCAACATGATCTAAGCCTAGGTAGTGAAGAACCTACAAGGAGAACATCAAAAGGAATATATACCACTTTTAAACCATTGGTCAACAAATAATACTTTCCTTATAATATGACGGGTGATTCTTCGGTAGGCTGTCTACTGTTCTGTTGCTACTAACAAGATAAAATGCAAGTTGCAAAATACTTGCATGATTGTGCCAGTCTTTGATGCGTCTAATTACGATTAGCAGGTATCGTATGAAAGAAGTGACAACCAAAGAAACAAGAATATAAAAAAAAAATATCGGTATTTTTTTTTTTTGAAGCTACCCATATTTAGATTCACAAGTAAATTAATTTGCCAGGGAACAATTAGAACTTGTACTCTTTACAAAGAAAATTAGTACCAAGAAATTCCAGTCTTTTGCAGCAAGCTCCACATCTAGATGCCGAGAAACATTAAAATCTACCTCAACTGTGTCTTTAACCTGATGAAGAAGATACAATACTCACTTTAAAAAGTTAAAAAACAGCTAAATGATAAAAAAAAAAACATTCTTCATTACTAACGAACAGCAAGGTGTAAATCATTTAGAAATATATGGTAAAAGTGGAATGTTAGTTCCGAGGAGACACATGCAAGAGTGAACTAAATATTAATTTTAAGCAAAAAATCCACCTTGTGGTTTCTTTCTTTTGTAAACTTATTTGGCAATATTTTGTGCTCTTAGTGTACACTTTAAGGATTTAATAGGAACAAAGAAAGTAAGTTGACTTATTATCAAAGAATAACCAGTTAAGAACTTACAAAAAAGCTGCTAACTCCATCTTGTCTAGAGAATAAATTTGGAAACAATTTAATCCACGTCTCATCCCCAAGCATAACCAACCTCCAGCCAATTGAATACAACTGATCTGCATGTAAGACCAACTAAATAAAATGTTCTTTAATTTAATTTCATGAATGTTCTATTGAGCTATAAAATGATTTGGACTAACAAAGGAGATTGTCGTCTAAGAAGGCTTGAGTGTTAAAATTGAATGCTACGTCTAAGAATCCCCCAACCGCACCAGACACCATAGCCTAAAGAATGAGAAAAACTTAAGAGTGAACATATTGCAAACCACGGAATGGATAATTGTAACAGGAAACATCAATTGTAAGCATTGCAATTTTAGCTGGCACATTATATATGTGCACTAATGTCTCATCCAAAATGGCACTGGTACAGCATAAACCAGTTCCAGCATTTTTCCATACATTTTTCTTAATATATATTGACTTTAAAGCACGAGCTGGTATCTCCAACACCCTCAATCAATAAATTACACAACAAATTGAATAATTTTGAACAAATGCCCCCCTAAACGTGAAAAATATTTAATTTACATCCCTCCTCTTCTACTTGAAAAAAGAACCACCAGTTCTTTTTCAATTTTCTAGTGAGAGAAATGTAGGGGTGATTATGACATTTGTTCAAAAATGAAATCAGAACAGGAAGGTTAGAGTAGGTGCTTTTGATACTCTGTAGGACTATACCTGACATTTCCCTCATAGCATTTCTTATTTTGGAGTATGCAAGATTGTTCAAGGTTGGGCATGAGTATACAGAAACTAAGTGAGAACGAAAAAGGTAAGATAACTACCATCAATTGTTTTACTATAGAAGTTTTACATTTGATTGCCTTCCAACAATTATTTAATCTCAAGGCCCCGTAAAAGATCATAAGATAGATGATCTTACTTTTAACCTGGGCATGGTAACAGTAGGAGGCGCGGCTTTTGCATGAAAACCAACAGCCAAGTCATTTGACAATAAATACTGAGTATATGGCATCGCCTCCACCATTGCCTTAGCTGGAGGTTCTCTATCTTTTCCAAGGAGAAATTCAGCTGGTAACCCATCAATAACCTAAACTGACAACAGAAGCATTTACAAGAAAACATGAAAGGAAGGTAATTTTCAGAGGGATGGAAATAATTTTGAGTATCCAACGCATCATTTTGTTAGTAAATTACAACAGCATACCATAAGTATCAGCCGGTCATAGACAGGATGTATGCTAGAGAGTTCCTGGAAAAAAGGAAGTTATATAAATACATTAGCCCCTTAGAAGTTTAGTTATAATAGAAATCAGCCAATTAGGTTAAATAACATTACACAAGTGACAAGTCACATCTTAGTAACTCCAGTAGCACTTGCTGCTACAAATCTCACTGATTCAGTATCGACCCAGCACATTATTTTAGTACTATATATGTGAATTTTCAATTTACATTATTCCCAAAGTTTCAAAGCCCCCAATTTTAGTTCATCAGATTTTAAATTTTGGTCCCTGCAATCACTTCTTAGTCAAATTCAGGGACAACAAACCTAGTCAGAGCTTATTTAGAAAGAGTTGGTTTGATGGGATCTTTTTTAGTAAAAAACAACAGATTGGGCAACACTTTTGGTACAGCTTTTGAAATATACACTGTACCCTTTTTGGGCATAAATTTGATGTCTAGATTCTAAATTTCCCAATTACCTACTCTACTTTCTGGTATAGCCTCATAAGCATCAAATAAACAAAGAAGACCAACTATTGCCTACTCATCTCACTTGTATATTCACTAAACAACATTATGGAAAGCAAACGCATTGCATGAAATACCACCTCATATAAAAACTTGAGCTGCTCTGAGGAAAGATCTGTCTTTTCCACATCTCTTATGGAATCACAACTCGGCATTTGGTAACTCTCTGGACCACTACACAATTTCAAACAGTACCAAATTAGAGTGGAGATTACAAATAAGAAATTCAATTATACAATTGAGAGATAGTGGGGACGCACCTGAAACCAGGGAGAGTGGGTTTAACGGGAAAGAATCCGAGTAGAAAGAGAGAGATTCCAGCGATCTGAAGCAGCGCCGCCGTGGAAACCCCCACCGCAAGTGTCGAGCATTTTAGAGAAGAAGGCATGGAATGGAAAGAGAAGAGATCGAGAGAGGGAGGGAAGGGGAGAGAAGGCGGGACGAAAGGAAAATGGATTGATTTGAGGCTTGAGCTGAGAAATGTTATGCTGGTTGATATTTGTAGCTGTACATCATAGATTTGTTTCAAACGAGACCGAATTCGTTTCACCTAAGGTAACAGAATATTTATGTTTGAATCTGGACCGTCCAATCAAAACATGCAACCATTAAAGCGACTCGTGCTGCCCATCGGACGGCCATGATCCAAACAGAAATATTCTGTTACCTCAGAGGATATGGATTCAACGAGACCAGTATGCAATGACCTGTCGGAAATGGTTGAGTTTTGTGAGGTGAGTTGTACAGACGCTAGATCCGACCCGTCACAGTGACCTGCAAAACGGGGAGTTTAAAAAACTTTTAAGATAATCTTTTTAATTGATTAATGTCAAATTTTAAATTCAATAATAATCAAAGCTGTCAATATGTGCTCTAAATAAATTATCGTATAAATTTGTATAAATGTCTTCAATTTTTTTAACTCCATCGTACCTCCATTTATAAAAACTTTAATAACTCAAAATTTAAAAATAAAAATAAAACGGTTAGATATAATCTATATAATTTTATCTATGCAAGTGTAAAAAATTATGACATTTCAACTTTCTTTTAATTGTCATCAAGAACTTGTAAAAACATACTAATGTGAATAATGGTTAGACGTTGATTTTTCAACTTATTAATTCACACAAAAATAAAACTGAAATGTGATAATTTTGTATGAGCTCAAAGAGAATAACATGGATCACATCTAACGGTTTTATTTTGACGTTTATGATTTAAGTTTTGAATTATTAACATTTTAAAAATAGAGGCATAGTAGAAGCTAGAGTGGGAAAACTGGCATACTAACCACAACACAACCTCTCTAAGTAATTCTACCAGTAACCTATTATTTTTCAAAAGAATATCTTTGTCAATAAACCATAATTCATCAATAGTTGTATAATCAAAAGGAAAATTGTTAAACTCAGCTATCCAATTCCAAATACTTCGAATAAAATGACATTGCACAAACAAATGATCTACAATCTCAGCTTCGCCACAAAACACACAAGACATATCCCCTTGCTATCCTCTTTTACTCAAATTCTTTTTTTTTGAAGGTTAGTGGCTTTAAATGCACACTAACAATTTCATTGATAAAAACAAGACTTACAACGGGTCAAATGACCCTCCTTCCTAGATCTAAACTCATTTATTCTCATGAAATCACGTAAACTACTCTAATCAACTAATCATACTTATCTACTCTAAAAAACACCCTATTACCTCTTTCTCCATCTCTATCTATGACCGGGTCCGCTTTCGTTCGATAGCCGACGCGCTCCGACAGCCGGATTGCTCACTACCGCACTTAGATCAAGGAGATAAAGACTCTACACTTCGAGCTCCGACGATACCGCACTCTCGGCTCTGTTCGGCTCGGCTCCCTCCCCTCTCTCTCATTCTCTTCTCTGTTTGAGGAGATAGCTAGAGACGAGAGAGAGAATGATATTGCCATGCCGGAGAAGAAAACTAGAAGGAGCGGGAGGAGTGGAATTGAGAGAGATGGAGGAGAAAGAAGGAAGCGGCGACGGCTAGGGTTTCTCCTTTTTTTCTTCTTGGGCGAAAAGAGCCCTTCCTTTTACTCAAATTCACCCTAGTAAGTACATTTTTTTTCTTAACTAACCATACCTTCCACACAGTATCGTAATCTCTATTCTTAATTACTCCAAATTCCAACCACTTATATAAAGACACTTATATAAAGAGTGAACCGTAAATTTACCTTGACCATCCAATCTCCAAAAAAGTCTATCATTTCTATCCCTAAAGATATGCACACTACCTAACTGATTACACAACTTCATCCATTCATCCCTAAATTCTCCTACCAATTTTGTCTTCTAAATATCAAATTTACATTATCCTCAGCACATGCATCCGCCACAGTAATGTTACTATCTACGGCTATTGAATATAATTTTGGATATAAATCACATAAAGCACAGTCACTTAACCATCTATCATTTCAAAACAACACAGTCCACTATATGCTTATGTTTACACACCTCAGACCAAAAAGCAGACATAGTAGTAGTATAACCTAACTGTACATACTTAGATTTTAGAATGCATTTCCATTTCCCATTAACCCCCGGATCATTTGGCCAGTGTGGAGTTTATAAACAGTTTCTTAATAAAAAAACTTTCCTTTATAGTTTCTAATTAAGAAACTCTTCCATATCTCTTAAACTGGATTATTTAGTGAAATTAATTTTTATATTTTGTGAAATTGCTTGATTTGAATGCAAGTACAGATAATATTATTTTAAATAATAGTCGATTTCACCTAGATGCTGGTTTGATGTTCAATTTTGCAAGGGCCTTCGACTTACTTTTCCAATAGTATATATATATTCTAATTCAAGCCATAAACAACATCAAGTAACCAAAGTAGTAAATTAAAGAATGTAAATTTGTTTGCAGAGCACAATTGAATAAATTATAAACATATTGAGAACAACTTAGATCAAGAAATATAATAAAATTGAAAGATTTTTAGATGCAAATATAAGTATGAGATATTTTAAAGTTTTTTTAGATTCCTTCTCCTACCAATTACAAATAACAAGTTCAATTATAAGTTTCATATGAGAACATTAATGATGCTCTTTGCTAATGCTTCAATTCTATCACATGCCGCATCAAAAAGGATTAACCTGCTGATATAAAGAAGCCAATAATAAATAAAAATAGAAGGTGGATTATCATTGAAACCAATTTACTAGATCAAATTGCGAAGAGATGTCGTTACCTGTTTCAGTACGAAAACATCACGGTATGTTATGTCACATGTGTCAGTCACGTGATGGGTCTTGTGTGCCGCCTGTCGCCTGACATGTCTTTTCGAGTGGTGTGTCTCTTAGGGGTGGACCCAAGTAGTGTAGCCAGGGAGGCAACTATCTTCTTTGGATTTTGAAAATTTATGAAGATCTACAAGTCTGAACCAATTTTGCCCTTCCTTGAATTTTTTTTTGCTCCCTCTGAAATTCTGATATGTAACTTGGGTTAAAATTAGTACAAATCTCATGAATTCTGATTGATAATCAGAATTAGAAGTCACAATATTGAAAATTATAAGGTAGAACATTGAAAATTACAAGTTAAAGACTATTTTTTTTTATCTAGTATCCGATGAGCTAATGAGTTTGAACCCAATTAGCTATTTAAACCCAATTCACTATTTAAAAATCATGGATCCGCCCCTTGTGTGTTTCTCTTCGAGCGAAAATGGCATATCATAGCACGTCACGTCACATGTTACATAATCACACGTCTCTTCTTTCTTCATTCCTGGAAGATCCGCTTTGAGCACGTGGGCTTCAGGAGTTTCCTTCCAGTCGATGCAAGCCATGGTGAAGGCGGAGGTGTCGGACAGGAAGCAAGAAGATGGGTCAAGGAGCCGCAGGTGAAAGGGAAGCCATGGAATGGGTCCCACAGGTCGAGGGAGAAGGGGTCTAAGACGTCGCTCCTCCTGGTGATGGACATTGCTGTGATCGATCGTTATTTGATTAGAAGGTGAGATGAAGTAATCGAGATCAGTGTAACATAAGTTTATAGGTTGATTTTTTTTTTTTTTTTTTGCTGAGACGAATGCTAAATTATCATGGTGAATTTATAGAGAGCGGAGAAATAGTAAGTAATGATTCTGAACTAGGGCGGTACAAAATTGTTCAAACTCGTAATTCGTTCATAACTTGCTCGCTAACTGCTCACTTTAACTCGCTCATTTATAACTCGAGTTAGTTCCAACTCGAGTTGAATGAGTCGTTTAATAAATGAGCTAAGTTTGAGCATACTCCATGACTCGTAATTTGCTCTTTCTGATTACGATAGGCTTAAATTCAAGAAGAAAGACGTGACGTGACATGCTATAATATGCCATTTTAGCACAGGGGCGACCCCGTGCGTTCCATCTTGGACCGAATTAAACCGGATTTCAATCGGATGGCCGTGATCCAAACAAAAATATCCTGTTACCTCAGAGGATATGGATTATCAATTAACACTATAGCTCTTCCTTCTAAAACCTGTACGGCTGTACCGCGGTTCGTTCGGCTTCGGCCTGAGTTGTCCCCAGCATTATGTCATAAAGTAAATAACCTTTGTGAATAGGTCCATGTACTATGAGCAAGGGCCCAAGCCCAATTATATACGGGCTCAATTAATCCCCGGGCCTATTCTTTTTTTCCTACTCTCTTTCATTTTCCAGTCACACAAGAGAGGGCTAAGGGCTTTTGAGAGGAGAACTGGAGATGAGCGTGTTTGGAGGAGACAGCTGGGGAAGAGAGGCGCAGCATCGGAAGAGAAAGGTCGACGAACTCCTTCTCTCCTCTTCCACCATCGCTTCTTCTTCTTTCAAGAAGCTCTCCAGTGGTAAATTCGTTTGCGTCGTCTGCCCTCACAACCCCGTCCTCGACTCCCCTCTCATGCTCTCTGTAAGTCTTCTTCCTCCTGCTTGTCTCATCTCCTATTTCAAATTACAAGGAAAAATCACCTCAATCACTGACCATTCAGTATAGATACTGTCTGGTATCTGGTTTCAGTTTTTCATGCATTGTTGTTTGGTAGTTTGGTACTGTATTGGGTGTAGTTATATTGATGAAGAACTCTAGATTTGGTTGCCCATTCAACCCTTTGGTTCTGTTATGTAATGTGTAACTCTAAGAAGTATGTCAAAACCAAAAAGGGGGAGAATTGACGAATTCTGATTAGTTTTTCTTTGGTTGGTTTAAATTTAAAAATAATATATACTCTAAAGATAAAAACATCAAAGAGAAGCACGAGATTCTCTTGAAACCGTAGAACAATTACTGTCTGGTATTGGTCCATTGGTCCTGAACTGGTATTGTCAGTGGATTGGTGCAAAACATGTAGTTTAAAGATATGAAGTACAATTTAATAAAGGGGGTGTCAAACAAGCAAGGGAAAATTTAATTTGTATTCATCCTTGAACTATCATAGAAAGACTCAAACTGTTGTTGCTGAACTTTTATTGGGAGAAATTGGTTTTTTTATCCAAATAAAAACATCAGGGTATAGTTTCTAGATCAATTTATGAATGTGCCTTTCTGATTTTAGATGTCTAGGCATCCAGCATATATCATAAATCTTATTGTGTATTTTTTTCTTTTTATCTCCACTGCCGTTTTTTTTGTTTTCTTTTTTTGATGAATGATGAACTTCATGGCTTTGGTTCTTATATTGTAGGTAATCTGAGATAAGGTTCCATTTCCACTTATAATAACTAACTGACAAAAGTTTCTGTGAAATAATAATACATCGTTTAACCAGGTTCATAACAAGGGTTCTCGACATGTTGCTGCACAAACAAAACTGAAGGAGAAGGAATTATGGAGGCAACAAGAGTTAAACAAGAGAATTGCTTTATCTTCTGAATCTAAAATTCAACCCAAAAACACTGGCTCGAACAACCAAGTTAAACCGTTAGTTGAACAAACTCGTACAGCTATTCTGGAATTACAATCCAGCAAGTTTATATTAAATGCGAAAGATGCAACCTCAAATGATTCAAATTCGAGTATGTCTAGTCAGGAGAGGAGAGAGATAGAACTCAAATTTATTGCAGCTGGCTGGAAACGGGATTGTCATGGGAAGTGGTACAGAGATGAAACTGTGAGCTTTCTGACTATTAATTTTCTATTTTTCTGGTTATTGTCTAGAACTACAGAGAAAAACAATTGGGCCTATTTCATATTTAGACCATGACATCTTTCTCACTTGCCTCGGTTCATCTTACTATTGGTCTTCATTGGAACTTAGGCATCAAAATTTCCCTAATATTAAGTGTTGTTTTTCTTTATTCTCTGCCAGAGCATAATTTAAAGGCTGAAAATGATCCTTACGTATGAAGGAACAAAAACTAAGAAAAGGAAAAGACCATTTATATGTACTGTACCAGCATTCCAGCAATAATCCTCCATTTTTCTAAATTTTGTTTGGTAGGATTTTTGTAATTTGACCAATGTCTTCGTAATAATTATGTCAATTTGAATTATAATATGTTTTTGAAGGGACTATTCTTTTTTTGGTCATTTGATTTAATAATTAGGATTGGCTTATTTAACAGGTAGAATTCGACTCGGATGAAGAAGACCCGAATGTCTGTCTTCCCTAGCTTAGAAGATCTCATTTTGCTTTCATAGATAGCTACTTGGTGAAAATGCCTAGAGATATATTAGAGTGGTATGAAGTTATATGTTGCCCAATTTGAAATTAATATTTTCTAAATGTACAGTTAGTTGGACCATGTTATTCTATTAATTTAGAGCAAGGGACAAAAAATGGTTAATATATATTCACACACACACACACACACACACACACACACTCTAAAAATATAAGTGGATTTTCTTTGTTTAAATAGAATTTTGTGTAGGCACGTACCTCCACTCACACACACTCCCGAATTAAAGCTCCAACTCAGCCCCTGTTAGAATTTGATCTGTAGTTTTCATTATGTGATAGTTGCAGCACTATCAACTTGGTAAAGTACATTTTTTTGTAAAGTGTAAGATCTGGTTATTAATGAATTATTAGAGAGGCAAAGCTTGTGTGCTTAAATTTTTGTTGCTATTACGTGTAACTTATCTTTATCAACTAAGATTGATTAGTTCAAATGAAGGCATGCCTTTGAATAAGATCAATTGAGATCACATTTTTTTTATTTTTATTATTATTATTTGTCTTCCATCCAGTGAGGTCACATGGTTTTTAGTTTAAGCTAATAAGTGTTATATTCCTAAAGACTTGCCTAATGTATGGTGCACACCACACATAGCACAAAGTCAATAGTTAGATCATTTTATGATAGTGAATCCACACAGGAGCAAGAATTTTGTTGTCAAGCGGCCAACAAAAAGTTGATAAACACGTTCATATTTATTTTAGTTCAGAGGAGGGATTCACTTACAACATTTGTAAGTTATAATATCTTACAATAATTTGGTTTTGTGATTTTCAAAGTCCAAACAGTCGATCCAAACCGCTCAACATGATCTCTCTATTAAAATGTGCCTGGAGATCAAATTTTATATTTTTTTGAATTTTTTTACTATTTATTAAGTATTTTACAAAACTGCTGCTTTTAGATAATTTTAGACCACTGAAAAACAGTAGTTTTATAAAATACTTAATAAAGAGAAAAAAAATCAAAAAATGTAAAATTTGATCTCCAAGTACATTTTAATATAGATATCATGATGAACGGTTTGGATCGACTGTTTGGACTTTGAAAATTAGAAAACTCAATTATTGTAAGATGTTGTAACTTACAAATGTTGTAAGTGGATCCTCTCTTTAGTTTATTATAATATCAAAATCAGAGTACATGAGGGCCTATAATTTATGAGTTAAGATCAAACAATTCAATGCTAATTTCTTGGGAAAAGAAATTTCAATAACATTTCATGAGTAATTGTAATTTTCGGTTTATTTCTTTAACAAAAAAAAAAAACAATATATTGAGTCTTGTCTTAATTTATTTCACCTAATTAATCATTTCTTGAGTCTAAATTCATGCTGAGCTGTTTTCTATGTGATGTAAATTTGTTTTAGAGTGATAGTAAAATTTCTAAGAGTCTCAGTGCAACAATTTTTTTTTTAATGTCATAAGTCATAATCTTTCTTTTGCATTAGTATTACTAAATTTAAAATCTATATTGAAGAAACCAATTATGTAAAAACTTTGATAAAAGAGAAGAGTACTAGAGGCTACGGATACCATAAATGTAAAATCTTCTTACATACGGATTGTTGATTGGTTGTAGATAAGATAAATGACTCTTCATCCGGGATTCCGGGTATTGAATCCGCGACCTTCTACGAGGAGAACATTATCTTTCATACTAAATCAAAGGCTGATTCTTTGTTGGTGGTGATAAGTTTTTTTTTGTTTTTATGCAAATAAGTTGTGAATTTGCTTGTCATAATGAACATGTAGATAAGAATGTGTGGATGTTGTAGTTGTACTAATAAAGATAGATGAGATGTTGTTTTCTTTACTAGTAAGCGTCTATCAAATTGATAAGAAATGTCATTTGGATACATGTGCATTACAATAATTGCTAATATATAAATAGTTTAAGTAGTCAGTAGTTTTTAGTTAGTCAACTTGTGTACCTTCTCTATCTTGCATTACCATCGAATTAACAATGATAATCCGACGAACTTGAGATTTATGCTTTACTTTTTTAATTTATTGATTAGTATTCATATTATTAATAGAGTAGAAGTAGGGTGTTCTTAAGTTTATCAAGCTCTTGTGAACTCAACTCTAAAACCTATAGAATTGGTTTTAAACGATGAATTCGAACAACTGAAATTCATCTACCTTATGAGTGATGCGTTTACATGGAAAATATTTAAACTTTCGGATTAATTTAGTATAAAGTCAAGCGGTCAAAATTAGAAGGTTTATAAATTAATTTTAATGCATTCAATTTTCTAACTTTTGTGACCACTTGACGCTATACAAAATAATTCCAAAATTTAAAATTTTCCCATGTAGACGCATCACTCGTAAGGTAGATGTATTTCAACGGTTCGGATTCGTCGTTTGAAGTCAATCCGATAGATTTTAGAGTTGAGTTCACAAGAGGGCTTGGTGAACTTAAAAACACCCTAGTTCTACTCTTATTAATATATTGATATAATGTTTAGATTTCATTACTATTTGATTATTCATTGTATTTATTTTTGGTTTAAATGTTTCAATTGAAGATTCATTGGAAGGTTCGTTGGTTTAGATGTTGATTGGTAAAAATAACATGTTGACCGGTCAAAATAGCTGGTTGGTACCGATCGATAATGATATTAGTAATATATATTAGTATATCAGTTCCCCAATTAATATATATGTAGGTTGATTAGTCATATGATTTGTGATCTATTAATTTACTGCAAATTTTCGGTGTAATATTAGCTGGGCCAAATATAAAATCGGCTGCAAGCAAAGCATGCGTTTTAATTTATTCAACATTTAACTCAAGGAGATGCTGCTAACTTAATTTGGATATTGAAGTCAGGATATGACTTTCCAAATATATTTAATAATCTACTGTAATAAATTAGGTGTAGATATTGTCATATTGGCAGCAACATCTTTGCTTATGGGTCACAGATTAGCTAATTAGCCAATTGACTAACAGATTCAAATATATAAAAGTGCTTTTTACCGTTGGTATCATCATGTCGGTAATAGTGATACTTTCACAAGTACAAGTTTTTATCGGTATATCCTCAGTAATAATTCTTTTTTTACCCTCACAAATAGTGACAGATTATTGTAGTAATTAACCCAAATGCCCAACTGCCTAACTGTTCAATTGGGTCTACATCGGACTTCATCAATTGTCATATGCAATTGTGTGGAATTGTCATAGAATTGTGCGGAATAATATTTTTAAGATACAAAACTCATAAATTAATGTATGAAAATCCATATCCTTGAACATGAAATGGATCATGAGAATGTGCTAAAATGAATTTTCAGTTGTATTGTGAAAATAGTTGTGGAAAATTCTAATTTGAAAAAGATATATTCATGGAAAATTGTATGTTTTCTTTTTGAAATCCTAGTTATGAATACTAATTTTCTGATTAATACTTATTAATAGTTTTTTTTGACCAATTATAATAGTCTAAAGTCTAATAATTAACATATCATAAAATTTAGAAAAATAAAAAATAAAATTGTATGAGTATAATAAATTAAATTTTCTCCTTAAATAGCATGTAAATTATATTGTTGATATCAAACTAATGGCAAAATCAACATGCAGCAGAGTATACATGCATGTTTGTATATACTTCCATTTGAGTAAGGCAATATGGGGATCAATTGACGAATTCACATCACCCCCAGTACCGTAATAGGGAATCTTTTACAATTACTTGATCAGGACCGTTCTTTTTAACTTGGCACGAATCTCAAAGCCCAATAATACTGCCCCCTCTGTCAGCCCGAATCCCAAACCGACTGGGAGTTAATCTCAAATTGTAAAGTGAAGGGAATCTTTTACGGTACTGGGGAGGATATGGATCCGTCAATTGACCTCTATTTTTTTAATTGTTTTTTGTATTAATGTATAATTTTGTATATAATTTACAGTAAAATGTCATGAAATGGTAAAAATGACCCCCATATTCCGTAGAAAATTTTTATATGATTGACCCCCATATATATTTGACTCCCATAGTTTGAAAGTCTGGCTCCGCCCCTAACTACATGCACAACCAAATGAAGTTAATTAAGATGCTTAAAATTCCTTAATGATTGGTCCATATTAAATAGTAAGGTTTACATTCTAGATGTTGTTTTGGGATCGAACATCAACCAACAAATCTCTAACGCTACCAATCATTTAAGTTAAATTTGACAGAAACTATTAGTACCCCATTAACTACCCTAGAATAATGTTTGTAATTCAATTCGTGCTACTACGAAAATATACTTGCGGACTAAATTTTATATTTTTTATAATTTTTTAAGTAGGTAGAAAACTGAAAATTTTGGACCATTAATCAAAAGTGATGATTTTCTACTTATCTAAAAAAAATAGTAAAAAGTTTCTAAAAAATGTATAATTTGTTCTTCAAGTATATTTTCATATTGAGATCAGGTTTAATAGTTCAGATTGATTATTTGCACTTTGAAAATAAAAATAAAGATTCATATATATAGCACGTATCAATCCGTATAATATGCTCATTCCCATAGCCTCACTTACGAATCAAATTAATATATAGCACGGATTGACTATCGTCGTTTTTTAAAGGATAAACCGATTTGGATTGGTATATACGAACAACTTTACATAGAAAGAGCACTCTTTCTATGCAAAGAAATTAAGACACTTTTCGCCAATCGGTTTATCGCTCTCTTGTTACAACTGGATTCGGAAACTAATGTTTATGATAATACTGATCAACATATATATATATATATATATATATATATATATATAAACTCTGCTGGTGGAGGAGTAGAGGCAGCTATATCTATATATGATACAATAAGGTACATTGTACCTGATGTATGTACAATAAATATGGGATTAGCTGCTGATTAGTGGATTTTTTTTTTGGGTGAAAAATACTTGCTGTACTTCTTCGAACTTATGCAATTTCATTACCTTATCCATTTTTTTGCAAAGTCCAGTCATGAGCTGATCAATGTATTGAGTGCAAAATATAATCTTGGTGAATGCTAAACTTAATTAGAATCAGAATTAAAGATGCATTCTAAATTAACATTCCATCATACGTGAAAAAACCCTAGGCGGCGGAAGGCGACAAGGCGATCAAAAAGGCGATTTTGGACAGCTTGCGACCACGGACAAGGTGATGGCGGCGGATGATGGTGATGATATTATGAAGATTCTACCGAGGATTGAGGCTCAATCGCTGCAGGAGCCGAAGCTGCATGAGCTAATGATGGTTGGAGAGCATCCTATTCTCCGTATAGTCAACAAGAACACTCAAGTGAACGAACCGACTAACCCACAACGATCAACTCAGAATCTATTTCTAGATAAGAAACGGGATATGAATGGACACCAAATACGGCGGCCAGTTCTACACAAAGTACCGATGGACCAAAATGGAAACCATCAATCCGATCATAATCCAACTACCAAGCAAGCTGATGATGACGGTTGGACTTTGGTAACACGAAAGAAGAGACGGGTTGGATATAGGCCTGCATTTCATCGAGCACATCAACCGTCGCCTCTTCAGATTCATGCATCTAAATTAAGAGAACAGCAGAAATGTTTCCGATGCCTATTGAAAGGTCACATTCAAAAGGTTTGTAAGAATCCCAGACGATGCCTTCATTGCACTAATGAAGGACACATTATCCGAGACTGTCCATCAAGGCAGATTGGAAAGCCAAAGGCCATGCCAAAGGGTGGCAATGGTTATAAAAGACAGGGTGCTCCGCCTCTACAAAATACCTCTGTCAGAAATTCAGTAAAGCCTCCAAAGACATCTCTTCCAAATCCCACTTCCAACAAGAAAGAAGTCTTTCGTAACGCAATGTCTGCTCCTAGAGAATGGGAAACGATGGCGATGAATGATGCAGCAGTCCTTTGGGAGCAAAGACCTCAGTCGCTTGACGTCTACCTTGCACCGAGAGAGGACCTAAGCCCAGCAAACAGATTTTTGGAGAAATCAGCCTTTATCTTTGCTGGTCCTGGTGGCAGCGATCCGACTCTCTTGCGGAGAATAACTGAATGTATGGGAAGACAGTTCCGCATTGATCCCTCTGAATTCTCTGCCTTTACCATCTATCCTGAATTTGGAGATGTGATTCTCATATTCCCCACAGCTGAAATGGCGCAGGCAGCCATTGATCACGCTTCTTTCTATGTTGGTAACAACATAGAAATTCTTCTCCATCCCTATTCCCCCCAATTACAAATGGCTTTTGATCCTCTGGGTGGTAGAGCACGTATCAATTTGTATGGCCTGCCTCTCCAACATTGGAATAGATTTGATATGCATACTCTTGTTGCCGGGTTTGGATATCCTCTTAGAGTTTCTCCGTACTTTCAAAATGGCAATTACCAGTATCTCACGATGTTTGTGGCTTGTAAGAAGCCTGAAAAGATACCATACAAACTTAAGCTCAAGGTTAACCCTTACAAGACAAGTATTAGAGTGGAAATAGATGGCTGGTTAGACCATCAGGGCCCTCCACCACAGCCTACCACCACAGCCTAATAGGGAAAGGCGCAATGATGAAGGTAGAAACAGGGGAGTAGGAGGTCAAAGGGAGGATGGGAGCAGAGGAAGGTCATATCACCAGGGAAGGCCAGCTGAGGGTAGTAGAAACAGAGGTCGTGACAGAAGCAGAGGACCAAGGTACCAGAGACCTGCCTCAAGCTCCGGTTCCAATGTGAGTATGACGGCCCCGCTATGGGCTGACACTTTGCGTGCAAGACTGCAACAAGCAGGCATTCTCAACAACAAAGGTGCTCAAACCACTGTCAACTTGCAATCCAATCAAGTTCCTGCGACAATTGTTGAACCAGGGCCACTAGTGCAGAGTTCTTTTGAAGTGAGGAGATCTGACATATTGCAAAGGACAGGATATAGTAACCTCTGTCTGGTAACAACAGTGATGAATATCATGGGAGAAAGCAAACGGGAGGAAGGCACAATCATTTTTAATTTAGGGAATGGTGAAATGTACATGGGGCAAGGTTCAGGGTTTGGTGGACCACCATTGGCACAGCCCAAGAGCTCGGTAATCATTGAGGAATTAGAGGATGCTGGCAAGGAGGGGACTAATTTGGTTCTGGCAATAGGTGAAGGGGCTATGCAGCAGGGCAAGGGAAATAACAGCTCTGAGATTGGTGTGGGACGTGTTGAAGGTTTGGAACTTGTGCATGCACTTGGTCCAGAGACTGAAAATTTTCTGAATAGCGATTCAGTTCTGGATCTGGCGAATGAATCTACTCCTCAAGGTCATATGGTAGAGACAGTCATGGGGGACAACAATAATCAGAAGGCCTTGGGGTTGCTGGAAACTCGGGAAGGCAGGAGCAAGAGGAGTGCGCGGATAAAGGCTCAAAAGAACAAGGTTAACTACAGTGCAACTGCTGGCAAGAGGTCTTACAAGAAGAGATGTAACAAGGCTAAAAATGCATCATTGGAGTACCTTCAATCTCTTCAGCCATTGGATCTAGAACAGGCTAAGATGGTAGTGGAATTGGCAGGTGTGGGTCTGCAAGGTAACATAGAAGACCAGATGGAAGCGGTGCTCAAGTCCCAAGCTTGATTCTGTGCACAAGAAAGTATCTGGTTTGGGGGGGTAGTACTAAGATTGTCAAATGTATCTTATGTTTATTTTAGCTTCTTTGTTATTGTGGGTAGCTGACTGTCGGGTTAGACAGCAGCAAATGTTTAGGGGAGGTTGGCTAGGTTATGGTAAGAAGGAGGTGTTTTATATTTCTGTTAGGCTCTTATCATTAGATAATTGGAGGTGGGAGCAATTTATCAAGGCAGATGGAGGAAAATTTAGATGGAACTTTTTGAATATGATATGTTGGAGGGTAGGGAAGGTTGTAAACCCTGTCAACTATAATATTAAGATGAGATTTAATTATTATGGATTTTGTCCCAACACTTAAAATATTGACATGGAATGTCAGAGGTTTGAATGTCAAGGAGAAGAGGTTAGCAGTTCGACAAACTATACTGCTTGAAAAACCAGATATAGTGTGTCTACAAGAAACAAAGCTGAGTGATATTAATAGAACACTGGTGCTTCAAATATGTGGAAGAAAGATGACAAATTTTCAGTATTTAGAGGCAGAAGGAACAAGGGGTGGTATTCTGATTGCTTGGCATGGGAGACGATTTAGAATGCTCAGCAGTACAAAAGGATCCTTCTCAGTATCGGTGTCATTGGATCATGCTGGGACAGAAATTCTAATCTCCTCTGTCTACGGACCAACTGTGGCCAGTTCTAGAAGACAGTTCTTCCAGGAGTTAAAGGACATACAACCGGAAGGAGAGATACCGTGGTTAATTTGTGGTGACTTCAATGTCACACTCTTACAAGAAGATCGAAATAATGTGAATAACATTAATTGGAGGGAATCAGTCAAATTTTCAGACTTGATAATGGAGTTAGAGCTCATTAATTTGCACATGGAAGGCAAAAACTATACATGGTCTAATTCAAGAGCAATGGCCAAACTAGACCAATTTCTGATTTCAGCAACATGGAGTAACTCCTTTCCTAATTCAAGACAGGAAGCTTTAGCCAATACATCTTCAGATCATAACCCCATTCTATACACAGCAGAAACTGGTTTCAAAAAAACAGCCTTCTTCCGATTTGAAAATAAATGGTTGCAATCCAGCCCCTTTAAGGATTTTGTGAGAACATCCTGGGCAGAGATGCCATTGGCCTGTACAACCGGGGATTTGCATGAGAAGCTAAAACAGATGCAATCGGCAATAAGGAAATGGACAAAGGAGCAAACTGGCACTGTCAAACTTCAATTAGTGGTTTGCAGAGAATATCTGGATTGGATAGGGAAGGTTGAAGAGCAGAGAGAGCCTTCTAACTTAGAGAAATGGGTCAAAGCTACAATCAAACAACGATTTACTGCACTAAGTGTTTTTGAAGAGGAGAGATGGAGGCAAAGAGCCAAGATCAGATGGGAGTTGAAGGGGGATAGGAATACAAGATATTTCCATTCTTTAGCAACATCGGCAAAAAGAACAAACACAATTGGGGTGATTCAGCATGAGGGTCAGGAAATAAGAAATGAATCCAGAAAAACTGAAATTTTCTGGAATTTCTATGTGAATCTGATGGGAAAGGCATCAGAGAGTATTCCAACCATTCACTGGTGCAATTTATATGAGACACCACATGCTCTGCAGGAAATAGCAAGCCCAATAACTTTGGAGGAAATAGAAGAGATGATGAAAGAACTGCCACACAATAAGAGTCCAGGACCTGATGGATTCACTGGAGAATTCTATAAAGAATTCAAAGACATTCTAGTTCCAGATCTGCTCAAAGTTTTCAACAATACACTGGACAGCAGATTGCCATTGACAAACCTTAACACTTCTTACATTGTACTGATACCAAAGAAGGAAGGAGCTAAGAGTCCAAAGGATTTTAGACCAATTAGCCTAGTCCACAGTGTTCAAAAGATACTCTCTAAAATCCTGGCTAAGAGGCTGCAACCTCATATACATCACTTGGTTAAGGACAATCAAACAGGGTTTGTTAAGGGAAGGCAGATAACAGAAGGTTTCTTATATGCCCAGCAGATTATTCATACAGCCAAGAGTAAAAACATCCCATTAGCAATGTTTAAAGCTGACATTCACAAGGCTTTTGACACTATTAACTGGGACTTTCTACTCAAGGTGATGCAAGGATTAGGATTTCCTGACAAATGGATTAACTGGATTTCAGAGTGTGTACTTAAAGGAAGTTCTCAAATCATTGTAAATGGAAGACTAAGCAAGAAGATTACACTGAGAAGAGGAGTTAGGCAGGGAGATCCTTTATCTCCTCTGCTGTTTATCCTGGCAATGGATTTCCTCTCTAGGTGGTTGGATAAACTGGTACACAATCGTACTTGGCAGCTTCCATTTACTGGAATGAAACCATGTTTACTATATGCTGATGACTCCTTGTTCTTCCTGAAGCCTGAAATCAGACAAGTCCAAGCTTTGAAAATAATCTTCACAACATTCCAGCAAATATCAGGTTTAGCCATCAATATGGCAAAATCGGAAATCATAATTCTGGGAGGAAATCAAATACTTTCTCAACAATTGGTGGACATATTGAGATGCACAGAGGCTTCCTTTCCATTCACTTACCTCGGTCTGCCTCTCTCTGATAAACAATTGACTAAAGCATCTTTTTTCCCCCTAATCCAAAGAATCAACAACAGACTTCAAGGTTGGGCAGCTTCTCAGCTATCAATTGCTGGTAGGCTAGTTCTCATCAATGCCGTTCTATCTTCAATACCGACTTATTTTATGTCTGTGTTCAAAATACCACAATGGGTAATTTTCGAAATAGACAAAACAAGAAGATGATTTCTTTGGAAAAAGGAGGCCACCCATGGAAAAGGTTTTTCTCTAGCAAATTGGGAATCAGTTTGCAAACCAAAGAAGTTCGGGGGACTTGGTATCATTGATTTGAAAGTTTTCAATGATGCTTTATTAGCAAAATGGTACTGGCATTGGATCAGTCCTGAGTTGAGGCTATGGAAATCTTTGTTCATGGCAGTATACGATTTAGATAGGCCAAGTTCACTACCAGATTGCAAATTCTTCAAACAAACTCTGAGAAATGCGCAAGTATTCTGTGATTGCTTCATGACAAGAATCATAGGAGATGGTTCTACTATACAATTCTAGAAACATAATTGGGGGCAAGGCTTGCTTCATTCGAGTTTTCCAGAACTGTTCAAGGTGGTTACAGATCAAGACATCTCTTATAAGGAATTCATACAGGTCCAAAACGTTTTAGATATGTTTCCTGGTACACTATCAGAGGATGCTGAGAAAGAGTTACCTTTGTTTTTAAGATTACTAGAGCAACAAGCCCCTGCTCGTGCAGGCCAAGATGATGTATCGTGGAATTTAAACAATTCTGGGATTTTCTCAGTGCGATCTGCTTATATAGGCCTTAAGAACGAACCTACGATTACCCCACAGGTGCATAGAATTTGGAAGTTGAAGGTTCCTCCAAGGATACAGATATTTGGATGGCTTGTACATTTTCGGAAAATATTAACAGCTGAGAACCTGCAGAAAAGGGGATGGAATTTACCTAGTATGTGTGTCATGTGTAGATCAAATAGTGAATCGGTGATACATCTATTTACTGAGTGTCTCTTTACACGGAATTTGTATAACGCGGTGATAAACACATTTGGTCTGCAGTCGAGGGACTGGAATAGGATTTTAAGAAGAGAGGAAGCGCATAAATGGATTGTCAAAAAAGGGAAAGACAAGAGGATCAGAGAAATTATACTATTATCAATGTTCATCTGTTGGAGAGAGAGATGCTCTAGAATTTTTAGAGATCAAGTCAAAGAAATACAAGTTTTGGTTGAAGAAGTGCAACAGCAATGGCACTATCTTCACTGACAAGAAGAGTTTTATTATTTTCTTAATTTGTTTTTTCCTTTTCGCAATTAGACTAAGTTTTACTTCTTTTCTTATCAAGAAATTCAACAATGTTGAATAACTTTTAAACTGTAACTGGGTTTCATTTTGAAACCGTTATCAATAAAACAAATAGAGACTAGATCTCTATTTTCATTCAAAAAAAAACATTCCATCATTCTCAACGGATCAAGTAGACAACTTGAAATTCCTTAGTTGATGATGGCGTTTTTTTTTTTTGAGTAATCAATGAGGGTCTAGCCCACATTTCATTAACCATAATTGGTAAGAGTTTGTTGAGTTTCCGATATGGAAACCCGGTTTACAGAAAGTACAAAAATAGGTAAACAAAAGAAGAAGTAAAAGAAAAAAGGAAAAAAGGGCAAAGCAGAGATAAAAAGAAAAGGAAGAAAAATGACAACAATAAACTTAATCTCTCTGTATCCCTATCTTCCTCCTGTGTAGGCCATTTATTCTCTCACTCAACTTGTATTTCTTCTGACCAGTTAGACACACCAATCTGGAATTCTGTTTTCACTTCGTGTACCAGCTGATCCGTGTCTTTGCTGAGTTCTCTGAAGATGCGGTTGCACCTCTCCCTCCAGATTACAAAGTGTGCGATCAACATAAGCTCCCGTGTGTTATCCCTTACGTTTGCTTTAATAAAAAAACTCACCCTATCTCGGTCCGGTACCCGTACCACCGTTGCCAAGAAGACTCTACCATACACCTGTTCGCTGACCGGGCATTCACTAAACAAGTGTTGAACCGTTTCGTCATTTCGTCTACACATGTAACACATTCCCACAATATGAAAACCTTTTCCTCTGAGGTTGTCCGCGGTCAGTATTTTATTATGAAGTAAGAGCCACCCAAACAGCCTCATTCTTGGCGGTACCCGAATCCGCCATACTCTGTGTATGTCCGATTCAATTTGCGGAGTGTTCTCCATGACTTGATACGCCCCCTTTACTGTGAATCGGCCACTGGCTTCCATCTTCCATTGTGCATCATCGGTGTCTACCTGATTTGTTGCCCTGTGCTGCAACATTTCCAATTTGGCCTGTAGCAACCTTACTAACTGCTGATTTGCCCGCACCGATAATACCGGTCTAAACATGGACTCCACGTTTTGCACCTGTATGAAGTCCTGTAATGTGGCCTCCCTGTGTGTTGAGAAAGTGTATAAAATCTCAAATTTGTGCTTCAGGACTCCGATTCCCCAATCTTGTTCCCACAAACTAATTGTGTCTCCTACACCCACAATTCTCAACATAAAACAGTCACAAAAGGGTTTGATTGCCTTGAGATTTTTTCTATAAAAGTAGGAATTTTCCAGCCCTCCCTGCTGCGCCCCATACATCCATTTGAACAAGGTTTTCCATAGTTTTTCCCCACTGCTGTACCACTGCCAATACCATTTAGATAGCAAGGCATGATTGAAACTTCTCAAATTTCTGATTCCCATCCCTCCCATTTTTTTTGGTCGGCACACTAAATTCCAGTTTGCCAAATGCAATTTGTTTTCGCTCGGGTTGGCACCTTGCCACAGAAAGGTTCTTCTCGCTCTATCTATCTCGTTTACTGCCCAAACCGGTAGATTAAAGACCGACATATAGTATATTGGTATGGATGAAAGTACCGAATTAATGAGCACCACTCTCCCTGCACTCGACAACAGTTTTGCTGCCCACCCCATCATTCTCTTCTTAATAGTCTCAACTAACGGCATGTAAGCGACCCTAGGTAGAGTGGTATCCGATAGTGGTAATCCCAAGTATTTAAACGGGAATTTGTTGTCTTTGCATCCCATTAATCTTGCCAATTCCTTCGTGTCATGCTGGGGTGTCGCTGTTGCCAATAGTTCTGATTTGTCAAGATTGACTCGAAGACCTGAGATGGACCCGAATGTCAGCAGGATGATTTTTAGCACTTGGACTTGCTGCTTTTCAGGTTTAATAAAAAAGAGCGCATCGTCCGCATAAAGCAGAGACGGGTGCATCCCCTGAATTGGCATTCTAAGTGCTCCTATTGCCGTTAGTCTTGTTAACCATCTAGGTATGAAATCCATCGCTATAATAAAGAGGAATGGTGATAACGGGTCACCCTGACGCACTCCTCTTTTTAATATAATCTTTCTTCCCACTAACCCGTTGATAATAATTTGCGATGAACCCGGTAAAACCAATCTTTTGATCCATGAAATCCATTGTGTTGGAAAGCCAATCTGTCTCATAACCTCCATCAAAAATTCCCAACTCAGTGTGTCGAACGCCTTGTGTATATCCACTTTAAAAACTGCCAATGGAATATTTCCCCCCCTTGCAACCTGTAGTAATTCTTGTGCGCAGACAAAACCCTCCGTTATCTGCCTTCCCTTGAGGAACCCGGTCTGTAACTGATGCAATATTTCCCCTATGCTGCTTTGCAATCTTTTTGAAAGAATCTTGGAAATTATTCTTTGTATCCCATTTATCAAACTGATAGGTCGAAAATCTTTGACCTTGTTTGAATTTTGTGATTTTGGAATCAAAACCGTATATGAGCCATCAAGCGGGCACAAGGACTGACCTTCTTCCATGACGAAGCCTATGACTGCCTTTATGTCCGGGATGACCTGGTTCACGAACGCCTTGTAAAATTCACCACTAAACCCATCAGGACCCGGTGCTTTGTTATTTGGCCACGAATTAATGACTGCCCTGATTTCTTCCTCTTGTATTGGCTGAATTAGGTGTGCTAAGTCAGCTTTCTCGGGGTACAATTGGTTCCATTCTATGTTTGGGAGCTCTCCTTGTGTTGATCCCATTAATTCTATATAGAAATCTCGAAAGACCTTCGCTTTTGTGATCTGATCTGTGTACAGTCTACCATTATGCTCTATTGCATTAACAGTGTTGTGTACCTTTGAGGCCGACGCATAGGTGTGAAAAAATCTCGTGTTTTTGTCCCCTTCCAAATCCCATTTAGTCTTTGCTCTCTGTCTCCACATATCCTCCTCTAAAACCGCTAAATTAGTATACCTTCTTTTGATGATTGCCTTTATGAGTTTCTCTAAGGCCGTAATCTGCCTCCTCTCTTGCGCCTCTTCAATCCATCCCAAGAACTGTCTACAAACTTGAAGCTGATTTTTTATGTACCCTACCTTTTCTTTAGACCATTGTTGTATTTTGACTTGCATGGCCTTTAATTTTTGACTCAACATGGTTGGATTTGCGGCTGTCGGTAGTTGTTGCCATGCTTGCTCAACTACTTGCCTGAATTCGGGTACCTTTAGCCAGAATTTCTCAAATCTGAAAATTTTTGATTTTTGGAAATCTGTCAATGCCTCAAACCGAATCGGACAATGGTCGGAATTGGTGTTCGGAAGTGTTTGCTGTTTGGAGTTGGGGAAAATTCTGCTCCATTCGGTCGATACAAAAAACCGGTCGAGTTTTGCCATTGTCGGCTGTTCCCTTGCATTGGACCATGTGTAACGGCGCCCTTCCATTCGCAAATCCTGCAGGTCTAATTCAGATACAAGATTGTGAAACTCTACCGGCCATCTAGTATCTTGTGTCGCTGAATTTCTTTCATGAATTTCCAAAGTGGTATTGAAATCGCCCATTACCACCCAAGGTGAAGCATCTGTTGGTTTATTTTCCCTCAACTCCTGAAAGAATGCAGCTCTCATAGCTGCACTAGTTGGGCCATACACACCCGTAATTGTGAAGGTGTGGTTAGACAGCACATCCCTAAATTTCACCGATAAGCAGTACGTGGTTTGCCCTTCATCTATCTTTTGAAATCTCTTCTCTTGCCATGCTATGATAATTCCTCCTCGGGTACCCATTGCCGGTAAAGTTGTGAATTTATCCAGCCTTCTCCCACATAATTCCCTTTTTATCCGATCATCAATCATGCCCATTTTCGTTTCTTGGAAACAAATGATATCAGGTTTTTCAAAAAAGACCGTTTCTCTAACGGCGAGTCTCTTTTCCCGATCATTTAAGCCCCTTACATTCCAACTAATTATCTTGACTTTGGTTTTATAATTCATCGATCACCATATTTTCAGCTTCATTTCCGAATGCTAACTTCATTAAAATAAGGTTCTTCATTGTATTACAATCTCTTACAACCCAAAACATTGCCTTCTTCCTTTTGTTTCCCCCAAAACCATTTTCTAAGATCTCTTTAGAGCCAAAATACAATGAAAACCTGATGGTTAATGTAGACCCTCTAACCCTCAACCCTCTAACACACCACATAGAAAAGCTAATGATTTTACCTACCATAATAACCTAGATGTCAACCCGTCTTTTCCTTCCTTCACCGTACCTCTTTTCACATTGTTATCGCAGTTTGGACTTGATCGGCGAGCTTTCCTTCATAATCAACCCCTGCTGCCATGAGTATTGCCTCTGCGTGGTTTGTGGTAAGTGGTTCGTAGCTGTTGAGATAATCCTGCTGAACGCACGGTGGTTTGTGCTTCTTTCTGGAGTTGCTGGTAGTGATTGGTGCCGAGTCAGGTTTGGTGACTCTCCTTGCTCTCTCTATCGGGTCCACATATGAGCCAGCGTTCTTTGTTGAGAGCCGTCTGCTTCTCCGGACTTGGTGCTGGTCTTGAGGACTTTGTTCAGGGGCCGTGGGCTGAGAGGGAGCTTGGAAATGTGGACTGTCAGTCTCCTGCAACCCCCCTTCTGTTTGGAGAGGCGCTGTGTTAGAAACAGACCCGGACTCGGTGTTCGAACTGCCGGACCCTGGAAAATTCTCTCCTGTTAGAGAGTCCACAGACTCTTCTTCACTATGAGGAGCTGCTGTGTATTTGGGGGCCGCTATTCCTTCTACAATTTGGTGGTCTGCTATCTCGTCTACAAGTTGAAAGGCTGCTAGCCCTTCTTCATTTTCAGAGCCTACTACCATTTTTTCAAGCTGGGGGCCTGCTATTTCTTGTACCACCTGAAGGCCCACTATAATTTGAAGGGCTGCTGTGTGTTGAAACTGAGTTTGAGATTGTGTGCTGTTGGCCCCCACTAACTCCTCTGTAAATTCAGATTCGGCCCCCACTGGCTCCTCTATTTCGGAACAAATAAGGTTTGGGCTTTCCTTCGGCCCATTAGGATGAGTAATATTAATGTTGGACAGCTGTAAATCTGGCACGTGTTTAGCTTGTGTGAATTTGAAACCGAACTCCTCTCCACCTTTTCCATTTATTAGGTAGCTGCTTTGTTGACTTGTTGAAGGTGTACTTGCCTTGAATATTGGGAACCCTATGCCTCGTACCCAGTCCAGCAGAGTAGGCGTGATCTTCACCCAGGTTTCCTTAAAGATCTGCCCCTGAATATCTTTTGCGTGAATAAGAATTTCGGTATTAAATGGATTTGACTGCATGCTGACTCTAACCTCAGTAACTCTCTGCCCCTCCTTTTTTTCTCGCTGCCCACAGTGTACTAGTTCAGTTTTTTTTGAGACGAGATCCCCCCCTGTAGGTACTCCATCTCCAGTGGTTTGCACCATTATTGCCTCCATTTGAGGATCTATTGTGGCATTTCTTTGTAGACTATCTTCCTCCCTGTTGAACCGAGTAACCGGGTCGGACGAACCACCGGAGTCCGAAGAGTGTTGGCGCTGCCTTTGCCTTTCCCGAATTCTGTCTTGCCATACTCTGTTCCAATAGTCTGCTTCATCTTCCCTCTCATCCTGCCGACCATGATTCCCGGGGTCGGTGCTGTTCTGTGTTGTCGGTACTGCCGCTGCGATTAACCATCCTTCCATCTCAAGATGCACCGTGGCCGAGAAGGTGTCATCTGTTATCGTGATGTCTTCGAAGACATGTGTCGGGTGATGGCATGCCACCAAGACCAGTAGTTCTTCGAAGTTTTTATTTGCCGGAAAATCCGACATTTTCTCTAGTTTTCCAAAACCGGACACCAACTCTGAAAGAGCCTCTCTGTTCCAGTATTGCATTGGAAGGTCGTGTACTCGCAGTCTTGCCTTATGCGTAAGCGGATCATGCACCATGCCCGAGTTTTTAGCCCAGCGTGCCATCTGTATCTGAACTCCTGAACCAAGGTCGAAAGCGCATATGTCACATGCCTCATTGCGGATGTCGACGTTGGGGAAGACCGCTAAGTAATCCCCCATGGCTGGTGGGATTCTCCTAATTTTGAAGTGGTTTGGATGCATGTTGAAAAGGGATGCCATCTTCCTCACTATACTGTATGCTAGAGTGGGGGTGTTGTGGTTCGGCCCTGTCAGCACGATTGCCGATCTTTCTAAGAATTCATTGGCCGGTGCTAGCTTGTCTTTCTTGGTGAGGAAAACTCGACGATCTGTGGGTCGATGGTTTCCAAAGTATTGCGGGTCGATAAGAGACATGGTCTCCCAATTGGCCAGCGGATCCATCTCACTAGGTTTGGGTTTCTCCTTTGTATTATTTGTGGTATCCCTCCGTGGGTTCTGTTGTGACAATAAGGGAATTTGTTGGGAGGTCCTCTGGGTGTGTGTGTTGCTTCTTAAAGGCTGGCTATTGGGATAGGTAGTTGGTTTTCTCTTTACTTCTCCATTAATGTGAGCAGTGGCTTTGCAGAGTGCTGAGATGTGGCCAGTCATATTACACCTATGGCATCTAATCGACCTAGTACATTCGAACTTCCTGTGGCCTTTGAGCAAACAGTTGAAACACTTGCCTTGTGCCAATAAACTTTGTCTCCACTGACTGTTTTCTTGCCTTGCACTCTTTGGTTGCGTAATTTTCCTCTTCCTTCTCACCTCAGTCCAACCCTCGTTTTGAAGGCTGTCTCTGCCTGGTGGTGTAGTCTCGTGAGATACACCTGTGTCCTTAATAATGCTGATGGTCGGCCCTCCATTACTAGACTCCTTGTGTGGTGGTTGCACCGTCTGAGGTCTAACCTTTGCTTGGTCTGCTATAGCCTGCTGCAGTGCCTCTTTGTACGATAGGCGGCGGAACTCGGCAATTTGAGTATTGCGCCTGAGTATGACTTGCTCAGTGGCCTGCCGCAGCTTAGTGCGAGCTGCCAACCATGTCTCCCTCTTGTCGGTCTCGTGTTCACCCTCCGGCCTGCGTCGTAAGAGTTGGACTGCCGGTAGTGCTCTGGTTGCCCCCCCTTCTAATCTCCATGCTCGCCTTGGTTCTGCTCCCATGTTGTTTTTTAGGAAATATTAGGAAGCCTGATGATGGCGTTTTAACAGAAACTAATGCACAATTAATTATCTCGTCCTAATTATTGTATGCATGCAATGCGCAAGTTTGAGAATTAAAATTAACTAAATATATATAGCACCATCAACATCAGTTAGATATATATTATATATATATCTCATTGCAATATTTTTATTTTGATAAAAAATCTCATAGCAATATAAATCTACGGTTTACTTAATCCAAGATAAATAAATGATAACTAATTAAGCAGTTAAATTTTGTACTATAGTTCCATCTTAAACTGTTAAGTAATTAACATGTCAACAATTACAATGTTCCTTGATCGTATTTTATAATTGAATTAATCTTTTTAATTAATTTGTAATGATATTGACTGGAAAGCAAAATAAAGAAAAAAAAAGCATGCCAAACATTAACTATATAGTACCTTCTATATAAAGAACATATCCTATAGAACACAAGTACATGTACTTGTGTACTTGTGTTCTGTATTCTATAGAACATATCCTAACAGAACATATCAATAGAACACAAGTACATGTATAAAGAGGGATAAATGGTAACATGCCAGTTTTGTGCTTTCCATCAACTAGGATTATATAGGTTTGTTTAAACAACTATTTTGTGGTATATATATATGGTATGTTATGGTGGGATTCCTTCAATCTCTAAGATTGTGACAAGTCCTTGCCTTTAATTTTGGAATCAGTTGATGCATGACAATTTATATGTATATATGTATACCATCAGGGGTGGAGCCAGACTTTCGAACTATGGTAGTCAATCATATAAAATTTTTCTTCGGAGAATGGGGGTCATTTACACAGTGCGAAGATATTTTACTCTAAATTATATAGAAAATTGTATAAATACAATTTTTTTTTGAATGAGAATCAATTGACCCCATATCTCCGATCCGATGTAAATCTGCCTCTGTATACCATATATACATAGTCAATATGGCACTTGTGGCCGACAAATGGGAAATAATATAAGATGATCGGTTCAATAATCTGACAAGGATGCGTTGATCTAGAAAGCTTCCTACTCAAATTTAAGCTTTTTGAACAAATCAGTTCAAATAGGATTACTTAAAACTGGGAAAATATTATTGATTTGCTTGTACACCGTATTTCATAATTAAAGAATGGTCTAACATATAAGCAAGAATGCTCAAAAGAGTTGCATTTAATATGGTTGATCATTATATGATTCCTCAATGATGATGTATTCAATACTCAATTGCATAAAATGGTAGGAATTTTCGACTACGCAAGATAACTAAATATATATATATATATATTTTTTTGAAACCCTGATAGTGGCTATCAGGTTAATTACAACAAACTAAATATATTCATTATATATATTCTTTGCTGGTACAACAACAAGTTTTTTTTAATAAAAGGTACAACAAGAAGTTAATACAATCTTAATTAGTTCTTTAAGACTGTTGGTCCTTAAGAATACATATATATACAAGTACAATTACCTCTTATCCTTCATGCTAGCTAGTACATACTTTCCAATTTAATCGACATATACCGAAATGGCCACCTCAGGAGATGGAAGTACAGGATCCACACCTGCTAAAAAAAACATCGTCACCATGCTAAGCATCGATGGTGGTGGCGTTAGGGGAATCATTCCAGCAACTATTCTCGGCTTTCTCGAGTCAAAGCTTCAAGTAAGACAAACTTCCCCTCCCCTCGCCTAACTCCAACTTAACCCACAACAACAGAATAACTCATTAGGAATTATAAGACCAGGCATAGCTGACCGTGTTTGGTGATTAGATTTTTTGTGTTTGATTTGATGCATTCCAAATGAATAACTTGTGCAATTGATATGTGTTAATACAGAAGCTTGATGGGGAGGGAGCGAGGCTCGCAGATTATATTGATGTCATTGCTGGGACAAGCACTGGAGGTCTTTTGGCCTTGATGCTGGCTGCTCCAGGCAAGAACAAGCGTCCACTATTTGCTGCAAAGGATATAACCCAATTCTACTTGGATCATTCACCAAAGATATTTCCACAAAAGTGATTTTCATAAACTTGCTGTGAAAAGACCTTTGTTGGTTATGAAATATTTCATATATTTTCATAAACTATCCCCCGTCCTGACTGTGGGGATAGTTTTTTTTTTTTTTTTTTTTTAAAGTATCAGGACCAAAAAAACCGACACTTTAATTATGTTGAAAGAAAAAAGAAAGTTGTTATATATAGGGTATGGACATTGTGGGGGTGATAATTAAAGATGACACATGGTCTTGGTAATAACTTAAATTCTGAGCTTTAGCTCGTTAAGCAGTATACCATATGTGTAAAGACAGTTTGTCATATATATAAAGTGCACTAGAGGATTAGGAAAAAGAAAGAAAGAGAAATTACAAGCAAAGCCATTTACCTGAAAACTTTTCTAAACATATAATAGTACATTTCAGGAAGGAGATTGGACTCTGCAAAAAAAATGTTAATTGATGATAGGTTGAATTGCAGGAGGGGAATTATATCACAGTTAATTAAGAAGATCAGAATTCTTGTTGGGCCCAAGTACGATGGAGAGTATCGCCACTCTATAATTCGGCAATTACTCGGGCAATCAAAGCTACATGATACTCTAACTAATGTGGTCATCCCAACTTTTGATATCAAAATACTCCAACCTACCATATTTTCAAACTTTATGGTACTAAATACTTTTCTTATACTTAGTTCAGTTCCTTCTTTTTTGTTTTGTTTCTTAAATTTTTGCTTTGTACTTTGTCAACATTGCTGTTTTGATGAACCATCAATAGAGAAGATGTTCCACTTCTGAAATTTAACATGGAAGTTCGAGACAAAATTTCAACCATATATTAGAGTGTTAACCAAAACTTCAAACATATACGGGCCTGACCAGCTTTACCAATTCCAAGTACCATTTAGTAACCACAATTAAATAACGAAACATATACAAACCTTTTCAAGTTTTCAAGAAGTAATGCAACTTCTATTTATGGCCAAGAATTGATGTCAACATATATGATCTTGGATTAAAAAACATAATTTCTCTCAACTTGTTGAAACCAAGTAGTAAGAAATAAAGAAAAATGAGATGGTCTTGCAAGATATAACAATAATTTAACTCATGATTAATGTATAATGTTATTGATAAGGCTTTATTTTCATCTTAATTTGCTGTCAGCTGAAATCTCTACCGCTGAAGGATGCACTACTATCTGACATAGGTATAGCCACTTCTGCAGCGCCAACATACTTTCCAGCACATTATTTTGAGACTAAGGATGACAAAGGAAGTACCAGGGAATTCAATCTTGTCGATGGTGGTGTTGTTGCAAATAATCCGGTACACATATAATAGCGACTTTCCAAATGCAACCTCTTAAATATTCTTATAAACATTAGTTTTAAAAAATTTATACAAACACAAATTCAAGTTTTGTTTCATTTACTTTGGTCGAAATACAATATAGTAAAACACTAATGTGGTATGAAGCATGATCATCTGCTATTAATTAATCTTGTGAAAGAAATGGAGATTACTTGACCATATATTATATATCTTAATTTTAATTACCATGATGATGTGGTAACAATGCCTGTACTTAATTATTAGCCCTCTAATTAAATTAATGAAACCAAGGGAAGTGTTTACAAAGTTATAATCTCCTATATGGCTCTTCTAACTTATTTCAGACGGCAGAACAACTATGTAAATCGCCCTCATACGCAATGTGAGATACGCACATAGCTCTATAATTAAATATAAGAAAGAAAAAGTTACCATCCTATAGACAAAATTATAAAATATTAAAAAGGATATACATATCTTTTCATGAATTATAGGAGTTTTGAGTTACAAGAACATATGAGGGATCATACTTGACCTGCCAGAGATAATTCAATGGTTGTTTCATCTTCGCAAAAGAAGAAGAAATCTTGCACCATGAAACTCTTTTTTATAGAACTCATCATGCATGTCCTCTATACATATTTGTCTTATTTTCTAAATTAAACACAATAAAGATAAAATATTAATTACTTTGGAAATAAAATTTCCAACAGATAATACTTTATTAACATCATTTATGAAAATAATTTTTCAAATGAACATATCTACACAAGTGATGATTATTCAGCTATTAAGTTTCAAATTGAACTGTGGCAAATAGAAATTAAAAATGAAATTTGCTTATTATTTGTTATTAATATATCCTTTGTTTTGATATTTAGCTACAAATGATGTCATATGTACCTTTTACACCGAGCTCATTTTTTGTTGTTGTATACGTACATATGTATATATTAGACACTTGCTGCTGTGAGCCAAGTTACACGGGAGATTGTTACTGGAAATGATCAGTTCTTCCCGATCAAGCCTACAGACTACCACAAACTTTTAGTGATCTCAATTGGGACTGGATCAAGCAAGATTGAGGAAAAGTATACTGCACAGGAGGTTTCCAAGTGGGGCATCTTACGATGGCTCACACGGAAAGGTGCCAATCCAATTCTCGACATTTTTAACTTTGGAAGTGGTGACATGGTCGATATTCATCTGGCCAATCATTTTCAGGTGCTCGGGTCAGAGGAAAGCTATCTCCGTATACAGGTAAACTATTTGAATAGTTCTTAATGACCTACTAAATGATGATAAGTTACATTATTACGGCCTTTCATATATATCATTTGTTATAAGGCCCTCTCGCTAAAATTGTGCATGCCTTCTTTAATCGATCTTCTTGTTATGAGATGGAGCTGGCAAGGTGACATCGATAAAGATAGACTCATAATTATTAAGTAGTTCTTGAATAATTCTTCGCTAATTTAACTGGGTGTTCATCATGCATTCCTTGATTTGGTGCTCCACCACGTCATAGTGTTAAGAATTTTGTTCACATGTGCATGTATTAAGAAAATACATTTTAGATGGCCATAACAGAGAAAGAATGCAATCCTATCCTTGAGAGAGAGGGAGAGAGAGAATGCCCTGCATTAGTAGTGCTAGAAATGTCATTTTAATTTGTTTTTTGGATTGTTGAAATATTTTGCTGACAATCTGGGGATCAGTATGATGAACTCATAGGTAGCACAAGTTCAATGGATGATTCTTCCATGAAGAACATGCAAAAACTTGTGCAGATTGGCAATGACCTTCTGAACATGCCCGTTTCGAGAGTCAATATAGAGACTGGCTTGTACGAGGAGGTTCCTAGAGCTGGTACCAATGAAGCTATGCTCACAAGTTTCGCGGAGAAGCTTTCTGCTGAACGAAAAACAAGGCGTGGAGAAGTGCCAAACTAAATATCTATCTATATTTATCTTCACATACAGTGGAAAGGATTGCTTTGTACGTAATAACAAAAAAGTGGTTGTAAATTATGAAACTACGTTTACAAAGTTGTGACTTGTGAATGAAAAACAATAATATTGCTGATGTTTGTAGAAGTAAATGTTTATACTTTATAAAGTACATCTGGTGTGTATTCTATATTTATTGTGATTAATAGAATCTTATTTGCCATCTTTCTATTCATGCAAATTATGTAAGAACTTTGGATTGAATTGATTAATAAATGTACAGTTGGTGCAATATTTTTGATGGAGCAACTCGACTTCGGAAAGGCGATTCAGAAGGTGACTATAATGAGGCGATTCAGTTATTGTGCAAAGTACCATTTGTTAAATTTAATATCTATCTATAGGCTTATCGAATTAATGGAGTTGAAACCAGTTGGAAAAGGTCCTCTGCTGATAGGTCTACAAACAGTAGCTAGAGAATTAAAGATTTAACTCAAAGCCAACAGAGTGCTATTAAAATTTTATACTTTCTTTGCAATTTCAGCTGAACACTAAAATTCTTTTTATCATTTTATTCATTACTCAGAGAAATATGAAAAATGAGGATTATGTGCATCTATGTGTCCTTCATGTACAGAAAGATTGGCAAGCTCAAATTATAAGGATTTTGTAATTAAAAATATTATGGTAAAAGATATAAAGAAAACCCTAAAATTGAAATTAGTTTTTTTTTTTTTTTTTACCTTTTTAACCACATCGATATCATTTTAGTGTTTGAAATTATTGAATGGGTCTCAGGAAATAAAAGGAATGATTCTACATATAATTTTTATTTTTATAGTATTTAACCGATTTTTTTTTGCTGGTCAACTTTTTTCAGCAAAAGTTGACCTTTTTCCATTTTTCTGAATGTCTGAAATTAAAAATTCCATAAGCCCATAAGCCCACAATTCACTATCTCTTTCTTAAAAAAAAAATGAAATATGGCCAGAATGTGTGTTTAATTATGCTTTAACTATCATAGAAAAGGCAAGTCGAAATTACTAATAAATGTAAATAAATTCGTCAGTGAAAATATGCAAAAAGGGGTTCTGTTGACCAGCAGAGCATATATGAATTTTCCAATGGCTCTACTGCTGGTACAGACCCATAGAAGTGTTTTATAAGTGTAAACAAATTTAGAGAGGAAGACAATCATCCGAATTCAATCAAAAGTGCAAAATTGATCAATTGACACACTTTTCAACAAGAAAATAACAAAACTTAAACAATATCATTTTATAAAAATGGGAAATATATATATGAGTAGAACTAAGGTGTTCTTAAGCTCACCGAACCTCTTTATGATCTTAACTCAAAAACCTATCGGATTGACTTCAAACGACGCATCCAAACTGTTGAAACCGATTTACTTCATGAGTGATGCGTTTACATGTCAAATTTTTAAATTTGTAAACTAATTTAGTATGAAGTCAAGCGGTAACAAATGATTTATAAGTTAATTTTAATGAGTTTATTTTTCAACATTTTTGACCGCTTGACTTTATACTAAACTAGTACCTTCTAATAAAGTATCCAAGAGTTTTGAGATTTGGCTATTCTAATAAGACAAACAATAGCTATTCTTGATTTGGCTATTCCAGCTATTCCTGTTAATTTCTTGGGAATAGAAATTTGAGGAGCATTTATGTAGTAATTGTAAATTTTGGTTTATTTCTTTAACAAAAAAAGCAATATATTGAGTGTTTGTCTTAACTTATTTCATTTAAATTAAGCATTGTCCTGAGTTTAAATTCCTGATGAGTGTTTTCTATGTCATGTAAATTTTTTTGAAGAAAAATATGGGTCTAGTCCATATTATGTGATGTAAATTTGTTTTAGATTGATGGTCAAGTTTCTAAGAAAAGTGTCTCAGTGCTACAAGTTTTTTATGTCATTAGTCACAATCTTTCTTTTGCATTAGCATTACAATTTGAATCTAAATTGAAGAAACCAATGATGTAAACATGATGAATGAGAAGAATACTAGACGCTACGTATGCCATAAATGTACATTGGGGCATATCTAAAGTCAAGCAAATAGGTGCCTAACCACTCCAAGAATTTCAAAATTTTAAATTATGTATATTAATATTTAATTGAATTGTTTTTTTAAATATACTTATAGTTTATTGATTAGAATTCCAATTTGTGGTATGGATAATTAAGTTCAAATTCACTACATGCAATATCTATTTCAAATTTTAGCCTCTAATCTAAATTTTCTAATTCTGCCACTCACTAAAATTTTCTTACTCACGGATTGTTGGAGATATATAAGCTTTAATTTGTTCTTGTTTTCACCTAAGCTATGAATTTGCTTGTCATATTGAACTTTGAACATGTAGATAATGATGTGCATGGTTCTAGATAAAGATAGATGAGATGTTGTTTTCTTTGCTGGTATCAGCGTCTATCAAATTAACAAGAAATTAATGTCATGTGCATACTATGCATTGTTACAATAGTTGCTATTAATTGAGGAGTCAACATTTTTTTTATTTATTCAAATTGCATGTGCACCTTCTCTAACTTGCATTACAACCACCAAATTACTTGGGCTAGTGGTTTGACGAATTAATTTGTTGGAATTCCAACGAATTTTCAGCAGTGGGCCATGGCGAACTTTCTTCGGTGGTTCATTTAACTTTTAGATAAATGCTTTATTATTCATTTATTGATTCAGTTAATTAATATTAGTATTCAGCTTAGTTGTCTTAAGACTTATGATATAAGATTTACACTTCATTATGAATTTTATTTGCTTTAGTATTTAGCTTATTGATGGTAGTATTCAGTTTATATATATATATATATATATATAATAGAGAGTTTGGCTAATGTCATAATGTTATAATTTCAGTCTAAGTTATAACGAGTCAGTTTTTGCGATTTCAAAGTCCAAACGGTCAATCTTAACCGCTCAACATGATCTCCATATTAAAATGGGCTTGGAGGTCAAATTTTATATTTTTTGAATTTTTTTTACTAATTTTTTTAGATAGGTACAAAATCACTTGTTTTTTATGGTTCAGAATTATGTGAAACCAGTGATTTTGTTAGCGCCAGAGTTCATTGAAGCTTTGTCGAAAATTTACTTTAAAGTTCGTCGCAGATAGAGAAGTAATTAATAAGTTGTGTTTAAGCTTTGATTGGTGAAAAAATGTTGACCGGTCAAAATAAAGCTGGTGGTAATAATATAATAATAACATTAGTTATATATATATATATATATAGCTTTCTCTACCTAATATGTAGCTTGATTAATTAGTCATATGATTTGTCTATTAATTATTCAATTTAATGCAAGATTTCGGTGTAGTTAGCAAGGAAATAATCGACTGGAAGCAAAGCACGTGTCTTTAATTATTCAAGTCAAACCACTGGCGGAAGTACCTCTTTTCACGATCTAATTTATAATTAATTTCGACGATATGATTTTGGTCAAACCACTGGCTGGAAGCAAAGCATGTGTTTAAGCTTTCCAAATATATTTAATAATCTACTATAATAGTACTAGTGGATTTTGATAGCAGCATCTTGGTTTATACAGGGTCACAGATATTTTTTTTTTGGAAAGACGATTTTGCCCCTAGTAATTACAATGAACGAACCAATTACTTGGACAATTTAATTTCTAAACGGAAATGGTAACACATAGACCATGAAATAATTTTAGTACAATTTATAATATATATATCTATATATAATTAAGTAGGCTATTCTTAAGCTCATCAAATCTAGATTAATTTCAAACGACAAATTCAAACCGTGAAAGCCGATCTACTTTACAAGTGATACGTTTACATATCAAATTTATAAATTTTTTAAAGGTATATTTGTGATGAACATGATCAAGAAAAAAAAGAAAAAAAGAAAAGAAAGAACAATCAACTGTTGTTAGGAAACATACAAATTTAATAAGGAACAAGTAATCATTCAACAAACTTTATTCATAGAATATGTAATTACTTGTTCAACCATGATGTTTAAACTTTAAAATATATAATCTCTACCATGTCCCCTTGTACACTCAGCACAACATCAACCATTGGATCATTCGTGATGTTGGGTCTGCACAAATCATGAGGAGATTAGGCAGCTGATTGCATGTTGGCACAGTAAGGATCTCTGCTGTCCCTATGTAACTCCTTGTCGGTTGCAAGAGGGAAATAATTATACATAAGAATTAATTAAGTTAGTCAATTACATAATGATTGATTCATATTAATAATTACCAGGGTTTACTTTTGATATGTTGATTTGTGAGAATCATCCAACAGATATTTAACACAACCAATCATTATAGTCTATTAATTTCATAGAAACCTTTTTTTTTGAGATAAAATCAGGGACTTGATAGAAAAATTCAGTATCATATTACCCTAATTTTTCTAAATTCATGCTACTAGGAGATAGTACTTGTAACTGTAATTATATTAGTCAACTAGAAAAAGGTTTGTATTAAGCCACTAACCTAAAAAAAAAGGTTTGTAATCATTTTAGTCTCATAGGCTCATAGCTAGCAATGTATATCTACGTATTATTAATTCAAGATAAATAAATGACAATTTAGTTGTTAAATCTTAGTATTCTTCCAAAAGGAGTAAATCATAATATATGCCCACCAGGTCCATTCAGTTCCATTTAGTATTCTTAGTATTCTTATAATATATGCCCACCAGTTCCATTCAGAAACTAATTTCATAGTATTCTTACAAAAGCAGTACTAAGCTAGTACTGCATATATAGCAACTAAAATATCCATAAAATCAGAACTAAACAAAAGCAAGTAAGCGGCATAGAGAGTTTTGTTGGGTCCGACGAAAACCTTGACCACCGCATGACCATCTGTGTTGAGTATAAAACTGAATAGCGTAAACGTACCTTAATCCATTACTATCTTGTGCGAGAGAGCGCCACTAATTCGGATCTTCTAGAATAGCAAGGCTCTTTAGAGAGTCTCCTTTGTTCTGCCTTCTCCAAAGTCTCTCACACTCTCATCTAATGAGATAATGATAGATGAATACAAGATAGCCTTGTATTATGAGGACCAAATCATAATATACAACCCAAGACACCCTTGGCTGTTAAATGTGATAATTATTCAATTCAGCCCATCATAAAATTGAATATTACCTCTTAAGTTCTACACATTAAAGGTCCACGTACACCCTATATGACACATTAATGCTCAATAAATAATAAACCGCATATGATCACTTTTAATTGAGCATAAAATTGACAATATACAATACATAATTATTTGACATATTAGTCCAACGTTGGATTAATGATCCAACAATCTCCAACTTAGATTATATGTGAAACCTTATAATTTTGTATTGTTAATAACTGTAGTGAGCTCAACTTTTTTGTCATTATCAAAATGTGTCCCGAAACAATTCCGTCCATCAATTATATCAATAAATGATCAAAACAACTTTTACCACATTTATTCGTAACTCAACCAACAGTGGTCACATATACTGACATAACCGAATGACATGAATCATGATGTGGATGTATAGCATGGAAATTTCACGTAATGTGATCATAACGTGCCTATTTCCAACTGGTCCACTGATCAATGAAATCGTGTGCTTTTAAAATTTGTAACTCGGTTTGCTATCGGGTTAGATTACAAGCGCATAATCCTATCGAGTAGTATAAACGAGTGTCGATTCACATGGAATAAGGTCAAAGGTCTTGAGTGATTAAACCACAATCTTTTGAAAGGCTTGACAAAATCTAAAATCAAAGAGTTGTTGTTGTGATCAATGTATTTGGAAAAAAATTAAAAGTAAGTAAAATAAATATAGAGATGTGAATACCTAGGGTTTTGACATACCATTGTTATTTCAATCTGCTTTGATTCTTACCTTATTTGATGTTGGTTTTCAGTTGTTGTATGAGAATTTCTAATCTAATTTAGTGATTATCACTTTCATGTATAACCACCCTACTAATCAAGAGATCCCGTTAAGACTTGTCTTGACTAGTGCAAGGAGATTTGTGACTAGCCCAAAGGTCTCAGCCTTCACTTGTCTAGGTTCCTCGTCTGGTCTTTTTGGGTGTCCCCATGGTAAGGCACGACAATGCGACATTCGTCTGCGAATGTTGAGACTCCCATGTGTACTTTTGTTGATCCAACTAATGGTATCTCCGGTTAAGGTTTCCACACACTAATCTAGTATTTTTATTCTCCCTTATCCCAGTTCGATTAGCCTAAAGATAACGAACTCTCATGTGTGGTCACCATATGATGGTCTAGACTAATAAAAAAAAAATCAAGTAAGATTGAATATAAAGGGCAAAAGCAATCGAATAACAAAAAACTAAACAATGATCAAATAAAAGTATATATCAAAGCATCATGGGTAACAATGTTTACGGCCAACCCTAAGAATCTAAACTTAGCCGAGGAACAACATGTTTACAAAGAGATAAGAGAAAGATACAACCATACACGAAGTACCCTCCTACTTAGTCTCTACACACTCCTCTCTTCTCACCTAAAAAAATAATAAAATCAAAGATACAAAGATATGTTTTTTTTTCAGTCCAGAAGGCTTATATAGGAGTGGAGGGGTGCCTGTAGATGAGTGGAGTCCAAGTTATCTGATCTGGATACAGCTGTCGCAGTTATTCACCAAAGGGCGCCTCGGATACGGTCCGTACTCCCACTGTATTTGGCCATCTTTGGTCCATACTGAGGCTCTGGTCCATATTAGTGAATATGGTCCATACCAGAGCCTTAGCCGATGAGCTGTGCTATTCCGATCGACCCAATTCTTGCTCAAAATGATGTAAAATAGCCCCAAAACATGTTTCCTGCACTAAAATACAAAGTTGGGCAACAATAACTTTTTTCATGGATTAATTAAACATAAATGTGAGAAAATAAGGCAAAACCTACGCTAAAATCCTACATAATGCACTATCAATTTGAGCTTGATCATCCACCCTTAAATGAGATCAACCTTAATAGAGGTAGAATGTGAATAAATTGAAACTTTATTTCTGTAGAAATATCCTTAAACTTTAAAAAATTGAAAATTGGATATGTCATACAAGCATAATTACAAACTCCCACTAAAATATGAATATCTTCAAAAAAATTGAAGATCTTTAATTTGACATAACTCCCATACGAGCAGCATGCTCATGAAACCTTTTGGGTGACAATTCTTTAATATGCAGCTGCAATCACGGAGTTTGTGCCAATATGCTCGATAGACAACTGTCCATTCTGAACTCTTTCATTTACATCTAAGAACTTGATCTATGTACTTTAACCTTGTCAAGTTCCTATTTTTGGAATATAAAAATGTCGTATAATTGTCACAAAGTAACTTGAGTGGTATTTAATTCCTTTCCACTTTGTGCAACCATGCAACAAAATTTCATAGTTATATTCTCCAATTAGATTCCTCATACACATGTTATAACATGTTTTATTGGCATCTACCAAAAATCAAAATCAGTGTACCAGATGATCTCAAACTTATCTGATATTCGATATGTGAGTATGTAGTTTTTATTTTCCTTAAAAATAACGCAAGACCTGTTTGGTTGCTATCTTATGGTCTGCTTCTGAATTAATTTAATATCACTTTAGCATTCTAATTATGTACGCACTATCTAGACATGTACTAACCTTAGCATACTTCAGACTTCCTACTACCGAAACATAGGAAATCTTATGTATTAATTTATTCTTAAAATGATTCTTAGAGCACGTACTGATTGAGACTAAACTCGTCTCCCTTATTTACAGAGATATCTTTTGATTTATTTTAATGCATGCCATCTTGTAAACCTTCACGATATAGTTCTTTTGTGACAACCAAAGAATACATCGAGATTGCTCTTTATGTATTCTATACCTAACACAAAAGATGCATTATCAAGATCTATCATCTCAAAAATTATTAAATAGAAATCTTTTGATGTCAAGCAACATTCCTATATTGTTACTGGCAAGCAATATATCACTAACATATAAAACCAAAAAAATAACCTTACTCCCACATAAGTTATGGTATATGCATTCATCGACCAAATTTATCTCAAAACCAAACGAGATGATCACTTGATGAATTTTGAATACTATTGTTGATAAATATACTTGATTGAGTCCATAGATGAATTTTCTGGATTTGCAAACCATATGCTTTAGGTCTCATGAGTCAAAGTTTTATGGCCGCACTATATAAATCATATTATCAATACTACTATTGAGAAATAACATCTTAACATCCATCTAATGTAACTAAAGATCTAAAATGCACCTTTAATGTCATTATTATCCTGAAAGACTTTCAAAATAACCAAAAAGAAAAGTCTCTTTATATCAATGTCATTTTTCTATGTGAAGCCATATGCGACAAGACGTACATTGTACTGCTCCCACATTGTCATTCAAATTCCATTAAAACCAATGAATTTTGTACCTTATGGAAAATGAACAATAGCACAAATATCTTTGCCTTTCATGAACTTCATCTCCATATCACGACATCTACCCACTTTACTTGGTGGATATCCTTAATGACACGTGTTTTTGAGGTGTTGAAGTTTGCTCTTCGTATTATCATCGATTATTGTGTCTTGAACAAAACCAGGATCGAAATCCTAAATAATGCCAATAACACATATGAGAATTTTACATATTCCTCATCGAAGATAAAATCCTGAATCGTATTCCCCCCCGCAAACTCAACATCTTCAAAGAACTTTGCATTCTTCTTCTTAAAAAAATTGACCTTGTTGTGGGATCATAAAACTCATATCGATGTAATGTTCCAGTTAAGAATATAAGCTGCAATTTTAAGTCCTTATTCCCAAAGTAATTATGATAAAGAAATATGATAATTCATTTTCTTTATTATGTCCTTAAGTGTTATGTTTGTCTTTCAGCCACACCATTCATAATGGATAAAACCATACATGATGTACCGTAATATGATATTATTATACTTTAGGAATTTAACAAAAATATATGGATGTCGTTCACCTGAACCGTCATATCTACTATAGTATACAACACTACAGTCAAACCTAACGCTTGAAATTCTTATGTTGAGTTGATTCTCAATGTCAACCTTATAATTTTGAACACATCCAAAAAATATGTTTTTTAATAGTGAGATAAATATAGCCATATTTAAAATATTTGTCTTTGAACATAATAAAATAATGTACCTTTTGTAACATCCGTAAGAAAAATGGTCCACAAATATCTGAATTTTATTAGTTCTAAGACATCCTGAGACTTGTTGGCTATAAATCTTCTCCAATTGGTTCGCTTTATCTTAAAACAATCAAATAAAATCCTTATAATTGGCTATAAATGTTTCATTTAGATTAAAAAAAATCCAATCTTAAATATTAATCTAACTTTCTAATTGCTTCAACTTTAAATTCTCATCGTCGCCAATATAGATGTATCTTTCACCATTACTAGGCTACGACTACGCAAACAACCTTGCATAGACACACAGATGTGAGTTGTTACACTAGAATCTATCCACCATGTGTGTCTAAGTATCAAAGTTAAATTAACTTTAAAACAAACCATATTAATAAACATACTTTTCTTAACACGCAAAGCATGTCAAGTACTAAATTGCTTAATCCTTTATACTTTTCAACAATTAAAAAAAAACAACTACTACCATCTGGTTTAACCAATTTCTTTTGTTGTTCCTATTGAGGTGTTGTATATGCAGCTACCATACTCTTATTTCTTTTCTGTATTTCTTTGACTTTATACCTTACTGAAAATTTGATTTGCCAAGATTGTATCAACTTGAACTATTCGTTCTTAACAAATCTATTTTCAATAGTCGAAAGGAATTCATATTGAAGTATTCGTTCTTAACAAATCTATTTTCAATAGTCGAAAGGAATTCATATTGAAGTATTCGTTCTTAACAAATCTATTTTCAATAGTCGAAAGGAATTCATAATTAAGCCTTAACCAAATTATTCGTAAAAGTGCCCCTAAATGCTTCTAGAATATTCCTTTATTATGATCATATGACACATGCGATTTGACTTCTCCTACTTTTCTTTCTTCCTCTTAAATTAGAGGTACTAATAACCATAAGTATTGGAGAATCAATCCTTAACGCAATGTCAAGATCCATAAATTTGATGCTAGAATTGATATTAACTAAAATTAGAACAATAAACAAAAACTACACACTAAAAAAATATCCATATATATAATATAAATTCAAATAAAGGTAAACCCCATTACCTCAAGATGCCGGTTCCATTAATAAGTTGTCTTTGGACGAAAATATTAATTTCTTATGGTATATTGGCATAGTAATAAAGCGTTGATAATTAAGTAACATGTCGATCAATTAACCTTCCTTTGGGCCGATTAAATTGATCACACGTAAAAAACCAAACAATCATCACTACACTTATTACCACAAGGCGTACATGCAACTTTAATAAATATTGGTCTTCCTTTGAGCCGACGAATATTTACACTCATTACATGCACACAATAAAACCTTTATATTTAAAATAAATTAATTTCAAAAGGAGAGCTCACTTTAGTGAGGTGCGATTGAAACCAATCCATTTTAAAATATATAACCTTAATACCTTTCATTCGAACTTAAAATTATATCCAAAATCTAAAATTACAGTTTAAAGATAAATCTAAATCAATTCTTAATTTATTGAGAATCAAATATATATATATGTCCTCTTTTGATATATTCTCGATTGCCATGTGGATTTAGTCCAATCGTAGTTATTCTTATGTTATACCGAAAATATGCATATATGTAATGGTATCTCAATTCACAGCGTACTTGGATTTTTATTTTATTTTTACATCTTATCTATCTAAATCCAATTATATTTTCTTTCGCTGGGTCAATCTCTATTCCACTCATATTGTATATTTTATCACGATATAATTCAAAATCTAAATTCATCTCAACTTTATTAAGAATCAAATACAAATTTTCTTAATTTGATTCTCTATTTCATGTGAATTTAGATTATTCATATCATTTTACTCTACATTGAACTATACTTAAGAACTAAATCAAGAGGCTTAATGGAATTATACAAAAAATGAAATACCGAAATATTGCCTTAAATTAAATTTGGTCTCTGCGCAAAACTCAGGACAAGAAAAATAATATTAAACTATTTTCTTTTAACGCAGGCGGCAGGACCAATAATTGCGCGGTTTCATGTTATGCAACTCTCATTCGGTCGGTCTTTGCGCGGTTTACCAACCAAAAGAAAATTTGAGGGGCTGGTGTATCGCGGTGCACGACTCAACCATGATTTTGATCATTGATTGGTTCACGCGCGGTTCACCATGACTGGACGCAACAAAATCACGCCTGTTTACCGAACAATCGCGGTTCAACAAAACACAACGCGGAAGAAAATGGCGACAGACTACCGCATACATCTCTTGGGCGCTGGAGAATATCTGACTGGACATGCGTCTGGAAACTCTCTGTCGTCTGAAAAATACCGTCTACCAACACAATCAACTGTATTGATCGAATACACCGATACTCTCAATTCTAAATTTTCTAAATCGTATTTCTGAATTTTAACACAGAGTTCCTCTCTGATATCACTTGTTGGGTCCGACGAAAACCATCATCGACCACTGCAGAACCATCTGTGTTGAATATAAAACTGAATAGCGGAAGCGTACCTTAATCCATGATTGTCTAGTGCAAGAGAGCGCCACCAATTTAGTTCTTCCAGAATAGCAAAGTTCTTTAGAGAGTCTCATTTGTTCTGCCTTCTCCAAAGTCTCTCACACTCGCATCTAATGAGATAATGAGAGATGAATACATGATAGCCTTGTATTCTGATGACGAAATCATAATATACAGTCCAAGACACCCTTAGCTGTCTAATGTGGTAATTATTCAATTCAGCTCATCATAAAATTGAATATTACCTCTTATGTAATTGAGCATAAAATTGACAGTATACAATACATAATTATTTTATGTCCAACGTTAGATTAATGATCCAACAAGTTTTGCTAAAGGAGATACAACTCAAAACTGCATCTATGGCCTATATAACCCATAATATATGGCTGCTCGAACTAGTTTAAGTAACAATTTATCTTTCAAAGGTATAGAGACATCTAATAACCATAAATCTAAGATTGTCTCACAATTAAATTAAAAGTTATTGTGAGATGCAATCCATCTCCATGAGGATGCAAAGGTACATGTGGCAAATAGATGGTGTATTGATTCAGGTTCCCCACAGAAGGGGCATCCAATATCTCCCCGGTCGTCACCCCTTTTTGACTAAATTATCCAAGATTAATAAATGATAATTAATGAGTTAATTCTTAGTATAGTTCCATTTTAGACTTTAAGTTAACTGGCAATAATTAGATAAGCATGCTAAATAAGAAAATGCCTTTAATTAGTCCATGGCAAAGGACAACATTCTCTGTGTGTGGTAAGTCATGAGTTCGAAACTTGAATAGAGATTCTGAGAACATTAAATAGAAGTTGAAAGGCTTGACCTACATATTTCTATCTTCAAAAAAAGCATGCTAAACATTAAAAATTTAAAATAATTGATTATTTTGTATTTTAATTTTCAGCTATTCACAAGTGGGAAATATTGATTATACCTTGATCCAATATATGTTTTAACTGCACCTTTGTATTTTCTTTATAGCAAGTTTCCATTAACGCAACTTATAATACCACAAATCAGCAGCCATTGAATTTTTTTATTGACGGTTGTGATATAATGTGCCAATCTCTTCTAACTGTTCTATTAAATGCTTTTCAAACTAGCCCAATTAAATCATTCCTCCTTTCCGGGAAATTTTTAAGGAATATCCTCCAAACATCAAAACAAAATACTTTTTTTTCAAATTTAAAAATAAAATGTCATTGGGACCCAAATTTATACACTCTTCTTTGCTCATTTCCCCTCCCCTCACATATGTATGTTTAATTGTGACAACAATAATTATTTTTAATTACAACATAACTAAAACTACAAAAAACTGAAAAATTATCATGTTAATAATTCAACCAATATTTCATATTTAGAGTATCTAGAGTTCTTAATTTTCATTCATTTTTGTTTTCCAAGTTCTAAATATTCAAACTTTTAAGATTTTAATTATCTATGTCCATAAAACTGAATTAAAATTTTAATATTTTTTTAAAATTCAAAGCAATATAATTTTAAATCTCAAATTTAATACAAGAAGGAATTACAAAATATTTAGAATTTTGAGATGTGCAAATTTCATGGATAAAATTTTTATAACCTTCAACACCTCTAATTGTTTTATAAAATTTAGATTCATACTTTAGCATAGAACTTTAGATAAAGGAGCAGAATGTTATTTTTCTTGAAGTCCTCATAAGATTATTCAAATTGCCTAAGAGAGATTTAGGCGGTTTTGAGCAAATCAGCTTAAATCGGTTACTTAATTAAAACAGGGATAATATAATTTATTTTAGTACACCATATATCTTTCATAAATAATGGTTTAAACATACAGGCAAGAATACTAAAAAAACGTGCATTTAATTAATATGGTTTAAACATACAGGCAAGAATACTCAAAAGACGTGCATTCAACAACGATTATTTAATTCCTCAATACTAGTGTATTCAATACTCAATTGCCTAAAAATGGTAGGAATTAGTTTCCACACAGGATAAACCAAAATATTCTTTGCTGGTACAAGAACAAGTATAGCACAATCTCAAATATTTATGGTAGTTGGCCCTTAAGAATACATATAAAAGCTCCTCTATATCCTTCAATCTAGTACATATATACTTTCCATTTTAATTTACATATACCAGAATGGCCACCACAGCAGATGGAATTAGAGAATACACACCTGCTAAAGGAAAACTTGTCACCGTGCTAAGCATCGATGGTGGTGGTGTTAGGGGAATAATTGCGGCAACTATTCTCGCCTTTCTCGAGTTAAAGCTTCAAGTAAGACAGACTTACCATCCCGCCTCCCCACTAAATCCCCAACAACAAAACATTTATATAGTAACTCATTGAGCATTATAAAACCAGGCATAGTTGACCATGTTAATTAGGTGATTAGATTTTTTTTGTGTTCTATTTTGGATCCATGGATGTACAATATGTATACCTAGTTAAATTGAATAACATATGCAATTGAAATGTGTTAATACAGGAGCTTGACGGGGAGGGAGCGAGGCTCGCAGATTATTTTGATGTCATTGCCGGGACAAGCACGGGAGGTCTTTTGGCCTTGATGCTGGCTGCTCCAGACAAGGACAGGCGTCCACTATTTGCTGCAAAGGATTTAACAGAATTCTACTTGAAAAATTTACCAAAGATATTTCCACAAAGGTGAGTTTTACAAAGTTGCTATGGAAAGACCTGCGTATTTCATACACCAATCATAACCTGACTTTGGTCATAGTTTCCTTTTGAAGTATCAGGCCAAAAGCCGACAACTTAAATTTTGTTAAAAGAAAAAGAAAGTTGTTATATATAAGGTATTGATTTGGTGACAACTTAAATTTTGTACAGCTTATAATCTGAGCTTGAGCTCGCTAAGCAATTAATATATCATATGTCTAAAGACAGTTAGTCATAAAATGCACTAGAGGCTAGGAAAACAGAAATAAAGAAAAATTATATGCAATGCATTTACCTGAAAAGGAAGGTTCACCATTTACCAATTGGACAACGCACTTTTTTCTTTTTACTTCCCATTTTTGGGTTCATTTTTATAGTAACCATGTCGGGCTTCTTGTCCCAGTGATCCATGTTTGTTTTGGTGTTTTATACATTGATATGCTTCTTCTGTTAATGTACTACTGAATAACTTTGCTCAACAAAAGTATAGTACACTTCAGAAGGAGATTGAACTCTGAAGAAAATTGTTAATTGATGGTACGGTTGAATTGCAGTTTCTTTACCAAGATCAAAATGATTGCTCGACCCAAGTACGATGGCAGTTATCTCCACTCTTTACTTCGACAATATCTCGGGCAATCAAAGCTACATGATACTCTAACAAATGTGGTCATCCCGACTTTCGATGTCCGAATACTCCAACCTACCATATTTTCAAACTTTACGGTACTCAATACTAATCTTCTACTTAATTCAGTGCCTTTATGCATTTTTTTGTAACTTTTTCTTTGTTCGCAGTCTGTATATTTAGTGAACATTGCTGTAGCTGAACCATCAATAGAGAAGATCCCCTTTTGAAATTTACCATAGAAGTGTGAGACAAAAACTTCAATTGTATATTATAGTGTTAGCCAAAACTTGACCAATTCTAAGTACCAGTAATTTAGTAACTACAATTGGAGAACAAGACATATACGGACCTTTTCAAGGTTTGAAGAAGTAATAATGAAATTTTATATTATGGCTAAGATCGATGTCAACATTTGATCTTGGTTTATGAACTTTCTGTTAGTTGTTAAGAAATGAAGGAAAATGAGATGGTCTTGCAAAATATGATGCTAATTAATCTCATGAAATCTGTAATATTATTAATAGGGCTTTATTTTTAAATTTGCTATCAGCTGAAATTTCAACCGCTGAAGGATGCACTGCTATCTGACATAGGTATAGCCACTTCTGCAGCACCAACATTCCTTCCGGCACATGATTTTAAGACTAAGGATGAAAAGGGAGAAACTAGGGAATTTAATCTTGTCGATGGTGGTGTTGTCGCAAATAATCCGGTACACATCTATTAGTAACTTGTGAACTTCAATATTTAAATCTTACGAGCAAATTGATGTGCACACAAAATTGAATTGTGTTTAAATATTTTGCTAAGCATTAGTTTTAAATGTATATACAGGCAAAAATTCAAGATTTCTAGTTTTATTTAATTTCTAATTAAGAAAATATAGATAAAATTAATTGCTCTGAAAAATAAATTTCCAACAAAAAGTACTTTATTAACATTTTTTGTTACAAAGAAGTTTCCAGAGTTAGAAAGAAGTTTCATTTATTCGGATATCGAGTTCAAATTGAACGGTAGATGATTTTCGCTTATTATGATTATTAATGAACTCATATTTTTTTTATTTAGCTATAAACTTTGTCATTTTACATTTTACATCTATCTAATTTTTTTTTTGTATATATATTTCTATTAGACACTGGCTGCTATGAGCCAAGTTACACGCCATATTGCTAATGGAAATGATCAGTTATTCCCGGTTGGGACTACAGACTACGCTAAATTTTTAGTGATCTCAATTGGGACTGGAATAAACAAGGATCAGAAAAAGTATACTGCACAGGAGGTTAACAAGTGGGGAATCTTTGGATGGCTCACTGATAACGATACCTCACCAATTCTTGACATTTTCAACAGTGGAAGTGCTGACATGGTTGATATTCACTTGGCTGTCCTTTTTGAGGCGTGCAAGTCTAAGGAAAGCTACCTCCGCATACAGGTAAACTGTTTAAGCTGTTCGTAGTTTTGTTACGTACCAAGGGATTCACAAATATACATATCCTTGTGCTTCATTTGATTAATGTTTAACACAACTAAATTTTTACTTAAAATATAGGCCCTAGTTAATAATGGGCATAGCTAAGCTACTTTAATTGTTGTTCTTGCTACTAGGTGAAGCTGGCAGTTGACATAGATAAATGATAGACTAATTAGTTTCATGAGTAACTCTTTGGTAGTTCCATGCTTAAAAAAAAAAAAAAAACGCTCTTAGTTTGGTTCTTTCTTTTTGGTGCTTATCCTAGATTCTATGATTTGGTGGTTCAGCAGGTAAAATCAGTAGTATCAAAAGGATGAAATGAATCCAATATGTCAGTGATTGCTAGACAGAGTGAGAGAGAGAGAGAGAGAGAGAGAGAGAGAGAGAGAGCATTGTATTTAAATTTCGAATAATTCTGACAGTTATTTAAATTTATGTCACATTCTGGGGATCAATCAGGATGACACACTCACAAGCAGCACAATTTCGATTGACGATTCTTCGATGGAAAACATGCAAAAGCTGGTTCAAATTGGAAAGGACCTTCTGAACAAGCCTGTTTCAAGAATCAATATAGAGACTGGCTTGTACGAGGAGGTACCAGGAGCTGGTACCAATGGAGATATGCTCAAAAGTTTTGCAAAGAAGCTTTCTGCTGAACGAAATCAAAGGGGCGGAACAGTGCCAATCTAAAATATCTATCTATTATTTTCTTCACATAAGTACAGTGGGAAAGGATTGCTCGTACGAAATAAAAAGAGTTGTTGTAATTTTACAGAATTATGTCTACAAGGTTGTGTAAGTAAATTTTTACACAGTATATAATGTGTATTCTTCTATATTTATCGTGATTAATAAATTCTTATAGTTATATATACAAATTATGTGATAACTGTGGAAGTGTGGATTGAATTGGTAGAATGTCTCCACAGATTAATTAAGCAATAATATCAGAAGAAATATCTCCACAGATATAAATTAAACTATTTGAATAGAGAATACTACTTTGTTAAATACCAAGAATTTCATAAAAGATAATGATAACTAGTCAACATATGTATTCCCATTTGCTGGTAAACTATCATTAGCACTTGCTAGCTAGCAGTATACATTCCTTCCTTAAATATTATTTTTTATAAGATGGGAGTTGTTGTGTTGGAATAGATAAATCAAAGGCTAATTAATTGTCTTTTTCTTGACAGATTAGCTAATTAATTGTTGATTAACTTTTTTTTTTGTTTCCTCATCATGCATATCATGATTTGACAGTCATCAGCCATTCATTACTTACAAAGTTATTTGGAAATGGCAAAGAAAAAAAAATATAAATTAATTACTATGCAATATAGCTGCGGTGGATTAACACTTTAATCTTATTTGTGGCAAATGGAATTCATGCTGCAAGGTAGCCCAAGAAAAACCAACCCATTCTGTTCTTACAACAACTCATTACACAAAAGCTAACACGAAAATAATGACAGGAAAACATTACTATACATAGTTACAGACATTGCTAATTGACCCCCAGCCTTAATCTTATTATAGAAGTCACCTAGATTACTGAAGTCTAAAGCATATAATATATTTAGGATAAACTCTTGACGAACTGTTCTCTTAATCAAAGGCAAAAATGTTTGGTTTAGACTCGGTCAATATATATATTTATAACTAAATTAAAGAAGTGTTCAATAGTAATTATTTCTTGCAATGAACTTTTTTTTTTTTGCATTAGCTTAAAAAAATTGATTGGCCGATTATTTTTTTGTCAGTGATAATCTATGAATTATAATTTTTCTGAAGTATTTTATAAACAAAAAATTGTTGAATATTGAGACAAAATTAGAGTCCGAATATTCCAGATTTAGAGATCTGGATGCAATGTGTTTTGTGATGTATTTTTAGGCATGTAGTGGAGTTAGTGGTTTTCTTATTTACTCTTAGACAGAATTAGTGCGAGTAGTATAAGTGGGGTTAGTGGTTTCTAAATTTAGTTGAGTCATGAGTTGTGGTAGGTTTCCATATTTAGTTTTTTGTAGTGCTATAAATTCAGCATGTTGTAATCGAATTAATTAAGAAGTGAAGTAAAATTATTTGTGTCAATCCTTCTTCCTTTATTTACTCTTCCAACATAGTGGTATCAGAGCCGAGTCGATCAACTTTGGGGTGTTTTCATGGCAGAAAACGGCAGCACCATGGTGAATGTCACACAATCAGCAATACCTCTCTTCAAAGGCGAAAACTATGCTTTTTGGAGCATCAAGATGATGACCTTGTTCAAGTCTCATGGCCTATGGGACTTGATAGCAAATGGAGTTCCTAATCCAGATCCTAATCCGCAAGAGAATCAGAAGAAAGATGCACGAGCGTTGTTTTTCATCCAACAAGCAGTGCATGACACCATCTTCTCAAAAATTGCAGCAGCCACCAACGCAAATGAGGCATGGACAACCCTGAAAACAACATTTCAAGGGAGTACTCAAGTCATGGCAATCAAACTTCAAGGCCTACGCAGGGACTTTGAAACATTGCTGATGAACAAGGAAGAATCAGTCCAAATTTTCCTTTCAAGAGTACAAGAGGTGGTCAATCAAATCCGAGCATTTGGAGACACCATGGAGGAGAAGACGGTGGTGGCAAAGGTGTTGAGAAGCCTAACACCCAAGTTTGATCATGTGATAACAGCAATCGAAGAGTCCAAAGATCTAGCAACCTACACCTTTGATGAACTCATGGGGTCACTGCAGACTCATGAAGCAAGGATGTCAAAGGCTGAAGATAAAGGCGACGACAAGGCATTTTACATGAAGGGGGAGTCATCAAGAGGCAGATCTAATGGCTACCCAAGAGGCCGAGGCAGAGAAAGAAACAATTCCAGCAGAGGCAACCACAATCCCAGCAGAGGACGGGCTAATTCCAGCAGAGGAGGTAGAAGCAATCAAGCAAATTCATACGACGATTCCAAGAGAGATGTTCAATGCTATTATTGCAACAAGTATGGGCACTACCAAGCAGAATGCTACAAGAAGCAAAGAGAAGAGAGTCAAGCAAATTATATAGAAGAGGAGGATACGCAACCAACTCTCTTCATGGCCAGCAGCGCGGTTGACAAAGTTGATGCAAGCAGCATCTGGTTTCTCGATAGCGGGTGTTCAAATCACATGTCCGGGTTCAAGCAATGGTTTGAAGACTTGGATGAAACATGCAAGTTGGAAGTTAAACTTGGTGATGACAAGCTAATTCAAGTAGAAGGCAAGGGCTCAGTTGCAGTGCACACCAAAGAAAACGGCATGAAATACTTGCATAATGTGTATTATATTCCAGATTTGTCTCAAAATCTTCTAAGTATCGGGCAGTTGATGGATTGTGGTTATTCAATTGTGTTTGAAGGGAAAACTTGTGTAATAAAATCCAAAAACCAAGTATTAGTAGAAGTGAACATGGCAACCAATAAATTGTTTCCCTTGGAGGTTTCAAATGTAAAGGAAAAAGCAATGGTTGCAAAAGATTTGAACCAATCTGAGTTATGGCATCTTAGATATGGTCACTTGAATATCAATGGTCTGAAATTGTTGAACCAAAAACAAATGGTTTATGGCCTACCCGAAATCAACCAAATAGGTGTTTGTGAAGGGTGTATATTTGGTAAACAAGCCAAGTTTCCATTCCCAAAAGGCCAACCCAAGAGAGCAACTCAAGTGCTTGAGTTGGTTCATGCGGATTTGTGTGGTCCAATGCAAACCAAATCTCTTGGAGGCAGCAAATATTTCCTTCTTTTCACAGATGATTATAGTAGAATGAGTTGGGTGTATTTCCTACATAGCAAAGGAGATGCATTAAATAGTTTCAAGGTGTTTAAAGCATTTGTAGAGAAACAATCAGAGAATTCGAAAAGGCTAAAGGCTAAAGGTGTTAAGAACTGACCAGTTTTTATCAAAAGAGTTCATAAATTTCTATGAAAGTGAAGGGATACATCGTGAGTTAACCACTCCATACACACCCGAGCAAAACGGGGTTGCTGAGAGAAATAATAGAACTGTGGTAGAGATGGGAAGAAGTATGTTAAAATGCAAGAAGTTACCAAATAAATTCTGGGCTGAAGCAGTGGCAACTGCTGTGTATATTTTGAATGTTTCACCCACAAAAGCTGTTATGAATAAAACCCCATTTGAGGCATGGTTTGAGAGGAAACCTGCAGTAAGTCATTTAAGGGTATTTGGGAGTATAGCCTATGCACTAATCAATCCACAAAAGAGAACAAAGCTTGATGAAAAATCTGAAAAATGCATTTTCATCGGGTATTGTACACAATCCAAAGGGTATCGGCTATACAATCCAGAAAATGGTAACATTGTTGTGAGTAGAAATGTATTATTCGATGAAGAAGCAAGTTGGTAGTGGGAGAGTGTTGTAAATCAAACACAGATTGAAGAAACAATTGAAGAAAATGAAGAAGTAATGGCACATGAGCAGTCATCTAGTAGCAGTTCAAGTGGACCGGTTGAAGACTCTAATCCCGATATGCCATCAAGAAAGTTGAAAACCATACAAGAGCTGTATGAAACAACCCAGGTACTTCTTGTTGTAAATCCCACAACCTATGAAGAGGCCGCAGAGAAGGAGGAATGGTGCAAGGCAATGCAAGAAGAAATACATGCAATCGAGAAGAACAAAACTTGGCAATTGGTGAAGCTTCCTGAAGTTGGAGTGGTCTCAAGGCACATGCAAAACCAAACAAAGCATCACTTTGGCACAACCAAAAGAATTTTGAATTATATTGCAGGTACAGCAGACTATGGTGCATGGTATGGGAGCTCGAAAAACTTCAACCTGATCGGCTACAGTGACAGTGATTGGGCAGGATGTGCAGAAGATCGAAAGAGCACATTAGGGCACTTGTTTACTCTCGGCACCAGTGCAGTTTCATGGAGTTCAAAGAAGCAAGCAACCGTGGCATTGTCAACCTCTGAGGCAGAATATTCAGCAGTCAGTTCAGCGGCATGTCAAGCAGTTTGGTTGAGACGTATACTTGCTGATTGTGAGCAGGAACAGCAGCAGCCTACAGTAATATTATGTGACAACCAATCAGCAACAGCAATGGCACAAAATCCAGCATTTCATGGAAGGACCAAACATATTGACATATGTGTCCATTTCATTTGTGACCTTGTGACAAATGGTGATGTTGAGATCAGATATGTCAATTCAGACAAGCAAGTAGCAGACGTGCTTACGAAGGCATTGGCACGAAGCAAATTTGAACAATTTCGATCAGCACTTGGAGTTGGCAATTTTGTATCAAGGGGGAGTGTTGAATATTGAGACAAAATTAGAGTCCGAATATTCCAGATTTAGAGATCTGTATGCAATGTGTTTTGTGATGTATTTTTAGGCATGTAGTGGAGTTAGTGGTTTCCTTATTTACTCTAGACAGAATTAGTGCGAGTAGTGGGGTTAGTGGTTTCTAAATTTAGTTGAGTCATGAATTGTGGTAGGTTTCCATATTTAGTTTTTTGTAGTGCTATAAATTCAGCATGTTGTAATCGAATTAATTAAGAAGTGAAGTAAAATTATTTGTGTCAATTCTTCTTCCTCTGTTTACTCTTCCAACAAAAATTATTCAAGAGATAAATGCGGTGAAAGTATTCCATAGTTGATTGTTTGTTAATTTAAAGGACTATTAATATATCTTATTTAATAAAATAAAATTGGCCGGGGTCCATCACTGTGATCTCATTTTCTTCCTGATTTGTACAATATTAGATTTTGAGAAAGAAATTGACGCCAAACTTGGTCCCAAATCTCAACTCTGCTAGCGACGGGTTTTGAAATGGTTTAGTGGAATTAGAAACAATTTTGTAAGAGGAGGGATAAGTTGCTCTGGTACCACTTGACGCCAACACGTCCCAAACTCTACTCCGCGTGTACAAGTTTTGTTTGGTTTAGTGAGATATTGAACAATTTGAGAAGAGAATTTAGACAAAGAAGAGAGAAATCACAAGAGAAAGAAGATAAGAAAACATTTCATATATTAATCAAAGTCTTGAGAAAAAGATGACATGCCATCTCTATTCTTATAATACATCCATTATAATAAATAACTTAGAAAAACTAAAAGTCCAACTTAGAAACTAACACCACATAATGAACTTAGAAATTCTAACCAACTCTTGGAAACTCTAACATAATTAAAAATGACATAGAAAATATAAATAGTCAAATCTAGAAAATAGTAACATAATAAAGTTTTCTAGAAAACACAACATAATTAAATATTGTAATTAATCATCATAGGAAATGATGAACTAGTGGAACCCCTTCTTGATACTTGTGCCTAGCCATTCAAAAAGATTGAAGAACAATTAACCCGTACCGAGTCCAAGCCTGAGTTCGATTCCGGGTTTGAGTCCAAGTTGGAATTTCAGTTTTCTTCATACTCCCCCGGTTGATGAAAGCTTGACCTCAAGCTTGTATTTTCACCTCGAATTCGACTGTTCTTCTTATTATCCTTGTAGATCTCTTTCAAACAATATATTTTCAGATCAAACACCATAACATCTTTGTAGACCTCTTTCACATTGTTTTTCCTATGCATGTATTTCATCAAATCTTGGGCACAAACATATATTGACAATAAATTGCAATGATTTTGCTGCACCGCTTTCGAAATCAACAAACTAGAGTCGACTTTGATTTTTAACGGGTTGGATTTGATTCCTTTGTCCAACAAGGCATACTCAAATTTTATGATAAAAGCAAGAGTGTTGTTGACCAAAAATCTCGCATTTTCTGGTTTGGAATTTGGTTGCAAAAATGGATCATTATAGTTGGATTTCGAGACCTCATTGTTGGTCAAATACACAAGATTTGTTTGCAACGAAATATTAGATTTAACCTCCATGGACAAAGTATTTCCAAGATTACTCGAGAGCATCGACAAATCACCAACACATTTTTCATCAAAGTTTGAAGAGTTCTCAATGGACTCAATTTTTGTGTCGAGTTCATTGGTTAAGGTGTTGACATAATCATCTTCATCATCGAGCTCTTCACTTTCTTCAACCGTGACAAGCTCATTTTCAAGCTCAATGGACTCAAATTTTGTGTCGAGTTTTGTGTCGAGTTCATCGGGTTCTTCACTTTTTTCAACCGTGACAAGCTCATTTGGTTCTTCTTGGCGTTCTTCCACTATAATGGTCGGCATTTGATTTGGAGGTGGGTTGTTTCGAGGTGGATTGTTGCAGTTGAGGGTTGGTTTGTCATGTTGTTGGCGGTTTTCGTTGGGATTAAGGTGCTTTTTAACCCCAGTAATGCGTCCAATCAACACTTTATGGTTTTGTTGCATTAGTTCGATTACCTCATTATAATCTTGTTGCATTCGCTCGATGACGGCAGCAATGTTTGGGTCAGCCATTGTCGAACTTGGTTGTCGGAATTGGCGATTGACGGAGATACAACTTCACACAAGTGCAAAGGTGGTTGTCGAACTTGGTTGTCGGAATTGGCGGTTGACGGAGATACAACTTCACGCAAGCGCAAAGGTGGTTGTCGAACTTGGCTGGATGTCGAGGATACAACTTCACGCAAGCGCGAAGGTGGTTGTCGAACTTGCTTTGATACCACTTGACGCCAAACTCGGTCCCAAATCTCAACTCTGCTAGCGACGGGTTTTGAAATGGTTTAGTGGAATTAGAAACAATTTTGTAAGAGGAGGGATAAGTTGCTCTGATACCACTTGACGCCAACACGTCCCAAACTCTACTCCGCGTGTACAGGTTTTGTTTGGTTTAGTGAGATATTGAACAATTTGAGAAGATAATTTAGACAAAGAAGAGAGAAATCACAAGAGAAAGAAGCTAAGAAAACATTTCATATATTAATCAAAGTCTTGAGAAAAAGATGACATGCCATCTCTTCTTATAATACATCCATTATAATAAATAACTTAGAAAAACTAAAAGTCCAACTTAGAAACTAACACCACATAATGAACTTAGAAATTCTAACCAACTCTTGGAAACTCTAACATAATTAAAAATGACATAGAAAATATAAATAGTCAAACCTAGAAAATAGTAACATAATAAAGTTTTCTAGAAAACACAACATAATTAAATATTGTAATTAATCATCATAGGAAATGATGAACTAGTGGGACCCCTCCTAGCCATTCAAAAATATTGAAGAACAATTAACCCGTACCGAGTCCAAGCCTGAGTTTGACTTCGGGTTTGAGTCCAAGTCAGAATTTCGGTTTTCGTCAAAAATCAAGAATGAATTTTATTGATTTTTTCTGATCTTTACATGTGTTGTACATGGGTTTATATAACCTGATTTCTTACTAACCGTTGGCTATATTCCTAAAATATCTATTGCTGTATTTTCTCTAATTACAGAGATCATGCTAGGTACTAAATATTGCCTAATAGCTGTATTATTTATGCTAGCATATTTCTTCATTGAATGAGTCTGTGATTATTTTTTGAGACTCCTTGTCTATTTCGCAACACTCCCCCTCAAGTTGAATTCTAAATAAATTATAGAGCCCAACTTGTAGAAAATATTTTGAAAACTTCCTTTGTCTAAAGCTTTGGTGAATATATCAGCTAGTTGGTCATGACTCCTCACAAACAGAGTCGCAATTTCTCCGGCTTGAACTTTTCTCGTATGAAGTGACAATCCACCTCAATGTGCTTAGTTCTTTCATAAAATACTGGATTTGAAGCAATGTGTCGTGTAGCTTGATTATCACAGTACATTTGCATCGGTCCTTTACATGAGATCTTCATGTCACACAACAATTGTTTGAGCCATACTAGCTCACTTGCTGTTGATGCCATTGCTCTGTATTCTGTCTCTGCACTTGACCTTGCAACTACATTCTGCTTCTTGTTTTTCCATGTCACGAGATTCCCACCTACAAATGTGCAGTATCCTGTGGTTGATTTTCGATCAAAGTTTCCAGCCCAATCTGCATCAGAGTTGGTGAGAATATTATTAGTATTATTTTTCTTCATTCATATCCCTTGTCCAGGAGAACCCTTTAGATACCTAATAACCTGATTCATTGCATCTAGATGAGTGGTTCTTGATGCATGCATGAATTGACTTACAGTACCAACTGCAAAAACTATGTCGGGTCTGGTAACAGTTAAATAAATTAACTTACTAACCAATCTTTGGTATTGTGATTCACCACTTTATGGTTCAAGTTTATTATTGGTATCCATAGGTGTGTTAGAAGGTTTTATACCAAGTTCACCTATCTCCTTCAGAAGATCAAGGGTATATTTTCTTTGAGAAAGAAACAAACTTTTGTCGGAATGAGCAATTTCAATACCTAAAAAATACTTGGGTTTTCCTAGATCTTTGATATCAAATTTTTTTTTGAGTTTTCTTTTAATATTATCATTTTCTGCATTGTCATTTCTAATAATAATTATATCATCTACATAGACTAGAACAATTATAGTTGAAGCATTTGTGTGTCTAATAAACATAGATGAGTCAACAAAACAATTTGTAAAATTATTAAGTAAAAGAGAGTGACTGAGTTTGGCATACCATGCACGTGGAAATTGCTTAACCCATAAATCGATTTGTGTAATTTACATATTAGGGTTTTGTCATGTTCGTTTTTATAACCTGGAGGTAAAGTCATGTAGACTTCCTCCTCTAAAGTGCCTTGAAGAAAGACATTCTTAAGGTCCATCTGAAATAAACTCCATCCCAAGTTAGCAGCAACTGATAAAACACTCTAACAGTATTCATTTTGGCAACCGCAGCAAAAGTTTCTTGGTTGTCAATTCCATACATTTGGGTAAAGCCTTTTGCAACAAGTCTAGCTTTGTATCTTTCTACAGTACCATCACTACTGTATTTAATTTTGTAAACCCACTTACATCCTATAGTTTTCTTTCCATTTGGTATTGAAGTTATTTTTCTCAAGAGCATAGACACACAGATGTGAGTTGTTACACCAGAATCTATCCACCATGTGTGTCTAAGTATCAAAGTTAAATTAATCTCGAAACAAACCATATTAATAAGCATACTTTTCTTGACACGCAAAGCATGTGAAGTACTGAATTGCTTAATCCTTTATACTTTTCAACAATTAAAAAAAAACAACTTCTACCATCTGGTTTAACTGATTTCTTTTGTTATTCCGATTGAGGTGTTGTATATGTAGCTACCATACTCTTATTTCTTATTTGTATTCCTTTAACTTTATACTTTATTGAAAATTTGATTTGTCAAGATTGTATCAACTTGAACTATTCGTTCTTAACAAATTTATTTGCAATAGTTGAAAGGAATTCATAAGCCTTAACCAAATTATTCGTAAAAGTGCCTCTAAATGCTTAGAATATTCCTTTATCATGATCATATGACACATGTGATTTGACTTCTCCTACTTTTCTTTCTCCCTCTTAAATTAGAGGTACTCATAAGCATAAGTATTGGAGAATAAATCCTTTAACGCAATGTCAAGATCCATAATTATGAGAACTAACAATAAGTTCTTTCATTCCCATAAATTTGATGCTAGAATTGATATTAACTAAAATTAGAATAATAAACAAACACTACATACTAAAAAAAATATCCATATATATATATATATATATATAATATAAATTCAAATGCAGGAAGTGCAAACACCACTGTCTCTCCGGTTGAACAAAGTTCCAGGCCAATTTGGCCATGAGAGCTTTGTTCATGGTGACCAAATTTTTAATTCCCTGACCTCCTCTAATCTTTGGTGTAATTACCGTGTCTCAAGCAATAAGACTCATGTACCTATCTTGGTGTTGGTTTTCCTTGTGACCATGCCATAGGAATTTTCTTTATAAACCACTTCAGTAGCATGAAGGTAGACATAAAGTATATTGGCATTGCAGATAAGGTGGCATTCCCTTCTTCTGTTATTTTATTTCGCATTTTATTCCTTCCTTTCAGCCCATTTTGTTATCTTTTAGTTCCCGCAGCCCACTTCGTTTAATTGATCTTAGGTATTAATTCTTCTGATTTTCTTCCTTATTTGATTGGAGCCCCTCCAATTTGGTCCTCAATGGACACCTCCATTAACTGCCCCTTATCGTGTTTTTGATCCGTTTTCAACCCCATTTTTCATGCTCTCAATTCATCCATTTAGTTTTGTATTATTTTCCTCTTTCTTCTAATTACTTTCTTAATTCTTTTAATTTCCATTTATTTTATGGTTGAACAAATGTCCCCCACCATGACAGGTTCATGTGCCCCCATTGTAGACACATGAACCTTCTTTGCGGCATTAACATCTTTCTGATAGCATGAGCCTTCCTTCATTTTACTTCTGATTTGGATTAATTCTCTTTAACTATTGATGTGGTTGTGGATAGAATCAAAACATTCAAAATCTCGGCAGTACTCTAATTAAGGTATTTTGCTTTCGTCAAACATCCATTTTTGCATTTATCATGTTTGAATCTCTATCTTGTTTCCAAGCAAATCCAGCATGTGATTTTAGGCAACTTCTTGGTTTAAAAAAAATTGCATCTAGCATGTGATTTTGTTCTTCTTCGAGGAGCGTGAGAATTATAAAAATTCATGTAACATGCATCTACTACCAATGTGCATCGAAGTTAATAAAAATTGCATCTAGCATGTGTATCACAATTCAGTAGTTAACAATATAATTTTCTTATTGGTGTGATTTACAATTATAAATTTAAGTTGATCCATTGATTCATTCAACAATTAGAAAATCATATTAACATTTAGCTAGTTATATATTTAATATGTACTGACTCATTTTTTTATTTAATCAATTAAAAAGTACATATTGATATTAAGAAAAAAAAATGATAGTTCTACTTTTACCTTCAAAATACCTCTACCGATCCCCCCTCCGTTCCCTTCGTGAACCTTGAAACTCTCGCATTAATTTGTCTCATGGAGAGACGAAGGGGAAGGAAGATGGAAGGAAGGGATCCGAATACTGTTATTCTAAAAAAAATAGTAGGATCTTGCACTCCACTTTTCTCTCTATCTCTCTTCCAAAGAAGAGAGAATAAAGAGAGTAGGGAGAAAGAGAAGAAAGATAAAGAGGAAAGTAGAAAATAGTAGAAATTTTAGAGAGTAGCGGATCTCATTCTGGAGAAAAGGAGCATCAGAAGAAGGCATGAGTTTGCAGGACTTGCAAAGGAGAGGAATAATATTTAATAATTAATATAAATCCGGTTGAATAAACTTTTCATATTTTCGGTAAAAATTAGCATACTTTATAATACTAAATCATTGCAATAAGAAAAATATAATAAATCGGAAGGAAGATTCAATCTAATCCGTTTTAATTTGTTGGGCTCGCGTTATATTTTTAAATTTGCCGAATTTAATACATCAGATTTAATTTTTTTATTTAATGTTATAGTGTAAAACAATGGACAAATTCTTCAAGGAGCGTGAGAATTATTGATGTGCGCCCGCGCCATAGGAACAAGTATCCTCTCCATTACTGTAAAAGATTCCCTTCACTTTACGGTTTGAGATTAACTCTCATCCGCTTTGAGATTCGGGCTAGCGCAGGGGCAGTATTATTGAGATTTGAGATTCGTGCCAAGTTAAAAAGAACTGTCCAGATCCAATAATTGTAAAAGATTCTCTATTACGGTACCGGGGAGGATGTGAATTCCGCGCCATAGCATGTGATTTTTGTCAACTTAGTCACAAAAAAAAAAAATATTGCATCTGGTTAAGTATTAATTATTGAAGGTATTGAAAAAGTAAGGATGAGGACCATGGGGAGATCGCATGTAATATGATAATTCAATTTAGATCTCTATGGATTTCGATATTTTTTAATATTAATAAATATGTTGTTTTATTAACTTCGAGGCATGCACATGCAAATAACTTGATTTTGATCTGCTAAAACTTGATGATTTTTGTTCCTTCTCATGTATTAAACCTTGGTCCAAAACCCTAATTTGAGCACAGGCTCTATACCAGACTCTCAGAATAGTTCTAAGCCCTTGTACCAGCCCTGTGACGATTTACCAGGTACTGGACCAGGGCCCTGTGTGCATGGAAATCAGAAGGACCCTCAACTGGTACTATAACCAGTGAATAAAATCAGTAAAAGAAGGAAAACAAAAAATAATACCTCTGGTTAGAATTAAGTCCTGAAATTAGGTAGACATGTAGATCATGACTTGCTGAACATCCCCATATTAAGTTTGCAATTTTTGGACCAACAGATAAATTATGGTGGATTTTACAATCTCGATCACCAGTTCAAAAAAGTCCTATAAGTTAACTCTGGCAACACTTGAGTAAATAAATCATAGAAAATTAAGGAAACATTATAAACATGTACGTAAAGCCCTAAGGAACAATGTGCTATATATAATCTGGACATGACCTCTTGTGTAGAAATTGAGATTCAAGGTTAAAATAGTGAAAAGCAGAATATATATCACAAAAGGCATTTGTGCTATGAGATGAGAACAGCATGGACATGGTAAATTTTATGATTGTAGACACTTAAGACAAGATGCAAACATGATACTCAAGCATAGGAATGAACAAGAACTAAAGTATTGTGGCAAGAAACCGTGTATACATCGTAAACGATCAGCGTTCTTTTTGGAGGACTGACACAGTTCCTTTCTACGAAACCGTGTGTATACATTCTAAGAGATTACCACCTTTTTCGGAGAACAAACACGGTTGATTCTGACTAAACCGTGTATGTATCAAATATATTAGACAGGGTTTATTTAAAAGACCGTTCATTTTAAGTGTATATATACACGGTTCGGAAACTGTGTACAATCAACCAACCTTTTGATACACGACGTCCATGTACACGGTTGTAAAACCGTGTATCATTAGGTTTTTGGATTGTGTATAGTCATGTTTTCTGTAGTACAGTAAGAAAATCGATATCAACATATATTATAATATATACAAATTCTCTTAATTAAGCAAAATATCTTAACCATAATTATATATAATTTGCTGTTAACACTTTTATATCGTTGAAACACGCAAAATAGAGAACAGTATTGTATTATTATAGGAGTAATTTCTCTCGTGGGATGATAATACCTTCAGATTAAACTATTCTGATGTGTACTGAAGGATCTTAAAAAATCTGTGTCTGGTTGGATCCACGTTATTACCTAAATCAAGGAAATTAACTTTTATATCATTTTTTTGACAGCTATTAGAACCTCATGGAGATCCGCAAATATTTACTTTAATTAACACAGACAACTTGCTCCACGTTAACTTCAGATCCGCAAAAATTTTATTTAATTTGCTTGGTCTACTTGCTCTCCACATTATATATATCGACGTTAAATTTTTATATAGACTGACTATGAATACAACTAGGTTCAAAGTGCAAACGGATCGAACTAAAATATTATTTAATATATTATTTTTCATTTGAAACTAAAAAATAACATATAATTAATTGAGATCTAATCCGGATATTCAATCATTATGGTGTAAATAATTTTTCTCATTTTAAACTTGTTATGTCATTACAAAATATATATTTGGTTAATAAAAATTAATCACCAATATAGATAGTGATTATTGTTAGTATCTGTTTTCGTATCCGCACAAACTGATATCTAAAAAATAAAAAGTACGAATAAGGATGATTGGATACATAATTATCTATATCTGCACCAACAGATATTCAAAAAATTTAAAAATATAGATACAAATTATCCGTATTCATATATGTACCCGCTTTCAAAACATGAAACCGTATCCACATATATATAAACATAAATCATATTTGGGTTTGTATATCTATCCGCAAAAATACACTAGTATAGAAAACGCGACCATACACGGTCTAAAAAGGTAATGACACACAGTTACATGACAGTGTCAGCGAGCGTCTTGTATGAATAGGGGGGTTATTTATACATGGTTTCCGAACCCTCTATATATAGTACTAATATACACAGTTAATAAAAAAACAACCGTGTCAGATCTCAAAAAGAAAGGCGCTGAAAATGGTAGTTTGTACATGGTCAAAGTAACCATGTACAATAACTAGGTTTATATACACGGTTTCTACAAGTCATCCGTGTATTATTTTCATAATCGTACACGATTTGTTATTTAGAACCGTGTATGATTTTAATACCGGCTGTCCATTTTTTTGCCGGTTTGGGCATTTTTAAAAATACCCAGCTAAACTAGATATAATTAATAATTTGTGTTTAATTATGGATATTAATAAAAATGTCGGGTTTTAATTTGTTCGGTTCGCGTTATATTTTTAATTTTTTTAATGTTATAGTGTAAAACAATGGACAAATTCTTCGAGGAGCGTATTAATAAAAAAAAAGTTTCCAACTGGCAAAAAAATGACTCAGGGGTGATGTTAGAAGCCTCTGTTAGTGTTGAAACAGATGGAAGAGCGAGACTGGTACGCGAGTTGGTGGCGCCGTGATCGGAGCAACAGTTGAGATTTTCGTTTGTCAATTGTCTTTTAATGAAACCAAACATTATACAAAAATTACTTACTACGTCACCATGTAATAATTTAAGAAATCATCACATAACAAATAATAAGATCAAAATTAAGTAATAATTACATAATATGACTTATGTTGCTTTGCATTTAAACCTCTAGCAGCATGCAAACGCTCTCAATGCAAATCCATATCTTGTGAGGTCACATAATATTTCTTAATATTCTGTTTGGATCATGGCCGCCTGATTAAAATCTGAACGCTCAAATTTGGCTCAAGATAGAACGCACGAGGTCACTTTAATAGTCATGCGGATTCTGATTGAATGGTCCTCATCCAAACAAAAATATTATGTTTCCTTGGGTGATAAAATTTCCTCTCGAGGTTCATGTCCAAAAGTCCAAAATGCAATTCTTTATTATTCCATGTGTATATATGGTGCCAACCTATGTTATCCCAATACTCTTATATGGGTTCCGTATCCATATTGGATACGTATCGGATACCAATACGCGTCCGATACGTATCAGATATGTCAGCTGGCGTATCGAATGATGATGGAATGTGTGTTTATAAATTCTTTTCCATTATAAAGGAGAATTAAAAAAAAAATACAGCCAGGAATTAAAGATTCAGTATGACTGGGTGATTCTTTTGGTTAAGGAACAAGTCGAAACATGCATGCATAATGCATTTTGTACAGGAGGAATTACAATATATATTATATGCCCAATCCCCATGTTTAGAAAAGTAGCAACATTAATTAGAACAAATTATTTGAGCTTTTTAATTTATGGGTCCAAGTTGAAGGCTTCATATTAAAGAAAAAACACAGAGGATGAAAATATCATGGATTAATTAAGTCCTCTAAGAAGTAAGAACCTTAAAAAAAATTAAGTCCTCTAAGACCGGGTCAGTAGGCAAAAGTAAATTTTAAAAAGAAAAGAAAAACAACTATATTATACGCCATTGTATGAACTTAATAACAAAAATACTACGCCATTATTGTATTGCCTCTATGTCATTATGAATTAACACTCTAGTTGAATTTGAAGCAGCTAGGAAATTCACTTTAACAAAGAATGCTTTGCAATCTAACAAGGACTAATTAATTAATTATGTAAATATATGTGTATGGTAGCTATTGCTAGATGAGATGAATTAACCAACGATGCGGATTTGTTGAATCATGACTGCTGTTTAGTGCCATTGGTGTAGCCGATGCCCTTCCGTGTGGTCGGGAAGATGATGAAGACAAAGCTGGCCAAGAAGGCGGCTCCCATCGGCAGATTAATAAACAACTCCTTCACATTGGAGTCAGCACCCGGGAAGAAGCACATCTGCACACCGGTATCACTAAATGCCACGACGAGGAAGACAAAGGACGTAAAGATGGCATGCACGAAATCAACGATCCTGATCCTAAGCCTCCGGAGATCGTGAAAGATGCTGGCGGCCTCTTCATCCGTGCCAGTGAAATTAAAGACATAAAAACCCTTAAAGGTAGCGAGGCCGTAGTAGAGCTTGCCGTCCTGACCCACCAGGCTGTCGGTGAAGGCGAAAAAAACGCAGGAGAGGAGGCAAAAGTAGATGAGTATGGCTGTTAAGAACTTGTTCGACGTGTGGCATACGCCGTTGTTAGTGAATGATGACGACAGTGCTTCAAAGGCCAGAACTGTCCCTGTTGGCAACAGCTGCGCAAGGTTTGCCATGCTTGATAAGGTTTTGTTCGTCGTCAGCATTGGAGTCGAACTTGTAGGAACAGATAATGCCTGCAAATATATATACATGCTTTTATGTAAGTTCAAATTAATACTAAAGAACAAATTAATCAATATATGCATAATGCCTATATATGCCATGATCTAGTAATATAGCTAGTTACCTTTTGGGTGTTAGGAGGTGGAGTCTCTTGGTTTGAAGCCGTGCCGCGTTCAAGGTCATTGCCCTTGACCTCTATTAGTTGTTGGTTTTCGACCAGTTGGATTGCCGGAGAGGATGATGCCATTAATATTGAATCGCCCAGAGCTTAGCTACCTAGCTAGCAAGGAAGAGAAATACAAGGAACGACCTTGTAAATTAAGAGAGAGGGAAGGCTGGGGTACTTGTAAGAGATGTGTGATGTTTCATATATATGACGACACATATGGATAGAATAGAGAGATATTTATATATATGAAAACAGAAAGGGGCAATAGGGGTGTCAATGGGTTCGGTACGGGTCGGGTGGAGGCATTTTCATACCCATACCCATTAAAATTGACTTTACCCATATCCTATCCATACCCATTAAAAATTGACCTTACCCTACCTACCCTACCCTACCCTTATCCGTCAATATTATTGGGTAACAAAACGGTAGCGGATGAATAACGGATATTACTAATATAATAATTAGTTTTATTATATTTTACAAATTAAATATAAAAAACTCATTCATTTCACACATATGTAATTACATTTTTAATAAAAAATAAAATGAATGTACATTCAAGTTCAACTAAATTGTTTTTTATAAAGGAAGAAATTAAAAAACACGAATACATATTTAGGTGGGTTGGAAATTGAATTGAATATATATTTAGATTTTATAATTACCCTATAGGGTAACGGGTACGAAATAGTTATTACCCATACCCTTACCCATTTGGTTAACGAAAACAATTCTTATTCATACCCACACCCAATAAGCTAACGAAAAAAAAAACCTTACTCATACCCGCCTTATCGAATATGATACGGGTCGGATAAACTGCTAAAAAGGTACCATTCACACCCCTAATCGAGATCCACAAATATTTACTTTAATTAACGCAGTCAACTTGCTCCATGTTAACGTCAGATCGCAAAAATTTTATTTAATTTGCTCGGTCTACTTGCTCTCCACATGATATCGACGTTAACTTTTTATATAGACTGACTATGAAACCAACTAGGTTCAAAGTGCAAACGGATCGAACTAAAATATTATTTAATAAATGATTTTTCATTTGAAACTAAAAAATAACATATATAATTAATTGAGATATAATCCGGATATTCAATCATCATTATGCTGTAAATAATTTTTCTCATGTTAAACTTGTTATGTCATTACAAAATATATATTTGGTTAATAAAAATTAATCACCAATATAGATAGTGATTATTGTTAGTATCTGTATTCGTATCTGCACAAACTGTATCTAAAATATAAAAAATACAAATAAGGATGATTGGATACAAAATTATCTATATATCTGCACAAACAGATATTCAAAAAATTTAAAAATATAGATACAAATTATCCGTATTCATATGTATCCGCTTTCAAAACATGACCGTATCCACATATATATAAAGATAAATCATATTTGGATTTGTATATCTATCCACAAAAATACACTAGTACAGAAAACGCGACCATACATGGTCTGAAAAGGTAATGACGCACGGTTACATGACCGTGTCAGCAATTGTCATGTATGAATAGGGGGGTTATTTGTACATGGTTTCCGAACCCTCTTTATATAGTACTAATATACACAGTTAATAAAAAACAACCGTGTCAGATCTCAAAAAGAAAGGCGCTGAAAATGGTAGTTTGTACATGGTCAAAGTAACCAAGTCATCCGTGTATTATTTTCATAACCATACACGATATTTGTTATTTAGAACCGTGTATGATTTTTGTTTTTTTAAATGATTTGTAATAGGCTAGCACCCATATATATTTGTTAGCCATTAAACATAGAATTAATATTACACATCCATAATTCAATATATATTCAACATCACAGCATATAGAAATCAATCATATTCATTCAACATTCAACAAACAAAAGTCAATATTTCAAATTCAACAGACATACAATTATACATCCAATTCAACTAATATTCAACATAATCAAGTCATATAAACTTAGTAACAACTAACATTTTATCCAAAAAATTGGAAGATCGAGGTAGCGAAACACATGCATTTAAACTTAGTATAACTATATAATGCAAGGGCCCAAAATATTAGGCAAACTGTAATTGAAAGAATGCAATTCTACATCTTTCCAATCCCCCTATAGGACATGACGAGATTTTCAATATGATATGTAAAGAAATTGAAATAATTATACGATCGTACTCTATAGTTCCTAAAGTTTCGCACTTTACCTGTACCGAGCATAAATTTACTTACCAAACACCATATCATGGAATTAAATAGCCAATACTTGAAATCAACCATCTCAAGACTTCTTTTTGGAGATGCTGCAACCAGCGGGATTTGATGATATGGAAAACTACACGGGTTATCTGCATGCACATAACACTTCTGCAACCACTAACCAGTTAATAACTTGACCATGCAATTAAAAATACTAGGGTGATAAATTAGTACTTTTTGAAGAAAAAAATTACACAGTTTTCATGTTGAACTATTGTAAGCTTCTTCAACTTTGGCGAACTCTTTAGGATCCAAGTTTCCATTTTAAAAAATAAGTACGAACAAAAATAAACAGTGAGATCTATCAAATTGATGAAATATTGGGTGTATATTAGCCAAAATTGTACTTGAATTCTTATGAAGTTTAATTGATATTTTGTTCATTATATATTTTGTCTTGCATTTATGATTTGAATTTCTATTGTACTTTTAGCTTTTTGATATGTCCTTGCATACATAGTTTCGTCTACATATTGCCATTGTATTCCACATGTCATTGATAAGACAATCATAGTTTCGTGTGAGAAAATACTGTTAGTTATGTGTTCTAAAAATTATCTTCTATTGATTACTTTTACATGTTATGTTTATGAATTTGATGTTATATGCATTTTGTTCCACGAGTTTTATGTTTATCTTTAGAAGTGTTCAAGAAGATGCTCTTTGTCTTGAACCATAGAACTCTATATGATAACAAATATAAATCTCTAAAATGTTCACAAACTTGGTTATTAGGATGGAACACTAATATACATGATAAATTTGTCATGTTGATTAAAGTACATTGTAGTTCTATAAATGTTGATAAAGGTTTATCGTTTAATAACATGATTATATGAAAAGTATCATATATTGAATAGATCCAACAAATGAAAACATTATATGTATTATGTTTGTGTCATTAATGTTCTCATTGTGTCTCAGAATTCCAAGATATGAGATGCATTCCTTTTCACATGAGAAGTGTATAATGTGATTAATATTAAAAACTACTCATTAATAGTAGTGATAAAAATATTAGTTATTTATATATAACTTGTGCGGGAGAAAGTTATGCATCAATAGTATCATTGCCCCTCATCTATAAGTAGTAATGATATTTTATGGGCCCCTTGGTAAAGTAGAATATTATGCATGCAATATAACTGAAGTGCCATTATATATTAATAATTTACTTAAGAAACCCAGAAACAAATATAATACAAAGATGACTGATCAGAGTCAAAATGATGATGAATTATGTAGAATTTTGGTTTAGATTTTGCATATTATCTCACACTTATATTTAATTAATTAGAGAAAAAGGCTATTGTCACCATTCTTTATGTTTTATTGCAGAAAACAGGTTTTGGGACTATTTTACATCAAATAGAGCAAGAATCTGTTACGGCCCGTACTCATTGATACAGACCTAGCCGAATACGGACCAGGAGATAGCAGAATATGCATTAGACCCTTCAGCGACATGGTCTCAATACGGATCGTATCACCTGATATGGTCCTTAACCAAGGCGCCCTTTGGGAAATAATTACTGACAGCTGTATCCATATCATGTTTCTTAGCCTCCACTCAACTTCAGACGTCCCTTCACTCCTATATAAGCACCCTGGACAGAAGAGGGACTCATCTTTGTAATTTGGGTTAGATTTGATTAAGTGAGAAAGAGAGGAGTGATTATAACAATGCCGTTTCGCGGCTAAGTTCTTTTCTTAGGGGCTAGGCAGTAAACCTTGTTACTCATGATGCTTTGATATATATATTTTCTGTTGATTATGATTTCTTGTTGTTTAATTGAAATGTTTTTGTGATTTATTATCCCTTCATCTAATATCGATGATCTAGTTTAATCCGTTAGGGTAGTGACAGTGCTTTAATGGTAAGAGAAACTATGTTGCACGAGTTAGCCTTGTTGGGAGTCATTAGATTTATGTGAAGAAAACCTTAGCGGGGAAACTATAAATTGGAACAACAAAATGCGAACCAAGTTCTATCATTTGCGTAAGATAATTCGAAGTGATCTATATAGTAACTTGTGTATTTAGAGATCGGTCATTTGCGTAAGATAACTCGTAGTGTCCTATGTATTATCTCGATGGAAGATCTATCATTTGCGTAAGATAACTCGCAGTGTCCTATGTGGTGTCTTCCATAAAACAACAACAGGAAATCAGACCCGACAGAGGTAGAATATCAAAGTGGATTGAGTAGAAATGGTGTGCCGAAACCCTAGAAATTCTCATCTCTATCTTTATTTTAATTACTTTTAATTATTACCAAATTTACATTGATCACAACTTCAACTCTCAAAATTTCATATTTCATCTAGCTTTTCGAAAGATGGTGATTTGATCGCTCAAGACTCTGAACCAATATTCCCTGTGGATCCACCTCGATTATACTACTCGATAGGATTGTGCACTTGTAGTCCGAACCGATAGTATTTCTGAGTTTATAAATTTTATAAGAAAAACATCGCTCTCTTTTGAGTGATCAAGCTTTTTGGCGCCGTTGCCGGGGAATAATGGTTTATTGTGCAAGGCCTCCCAAGACGCCCTTGCTTTGACCATTAAATCCAATTAATTAGAGACGCCTAGACTTTTAATTTTCTGCATTTTTATTTTCTTCTTTTTACTTTTATTTTCAATTTTGTTTTTGTTTTTGTTTTTATTTTATTCTTCAGTTTTTTTTAGTTTAATTTTCAGATTTTTTTCTCTTGGTTCTTAGGACACTACACGCTGGCCGAATCATCCCTATGGAGATCCCTGAGGATTGCAAGTAGGAGAGGACAAGATTTTCTTCAACAAACTAAAGTGTACTAAATTAATATAAATTAATCTAATCTAATTTATTGCAAGAGAAAATAATGGAAACCTTTACCTAAAGAGATTGTCAAATCTCTTAATGGAGAGAAGCCAGTTTTCCTTCTAGATCTCGTGTTCTTCTTGAAAATACCTCTTAGTTCACCTTGAACCTAAACAACGAACTTGCATACCTCTTAGATAGATGGATGTGAAGTTCAAGGCTTAGATCCAACCACCTAACAAGAAGAGATGAAAGTCTTCCTTGTACTTTTTGGCCTAGGAGCAAAACCCTCAAGGTTTCGGCCTAGAGAAGCGAGAAAGAGGAATTTCGGTCTTGAGAAAAAAAATGGCTGCTCTTGTCAATATTTCGGCCAAGAGAATGAGCAGAATTTTTCTCACTTATTTCCTTAATTACACCCCTTAAAATAGGCAAGGGGTTAGGGCTATCATTTGTGTAAAGTTTGAACTATTTACACAATTGCCACTAGCTTTATTTAGCCATTTTATCATCTCTAATCTCATCTTGTGATTGGTTTAATAAATTAATTTATGAACAAATAATATTAATCATATTATTTAATTATGCAATATTCTTATTAGTCTTATAATGCATTCAAACATTATACTAAATAATATTTGCATAACTTCACAAATTTATTTATGATCTAAGCATGTCATATTCTGACATTTTATTTTAGTATTTCATCTCATGTATTTTATCTAATACATCATTATGAAATATAAAATACTTGTTGTTTGTCTTCAGTTGGTGTGACCATACAGAGGATCTATGTCATCTTGGCAATAATATAAAACTTTATATTATTGACTATAAGAGGTTCTATCATTACATTATAGTTATCCAAACGACATAGTAATCATTTACTCAATCCACTATTTCTGTGTCTATCCTTGTCACATGATATTATGAATAATATGCAAAATAGGATCGTGTCATTCTTGCATTATATTCTTTTCTTGGTCTCTCAAGTGAATTATAATTATAACTACATCAGTTATATTGCATGCGATATAATTTCACTTTACCAAGGGGCCCAGTAATATCATAACTCAAATTGAGGGACAATGATAATATTAATATATATATTTCTCCCGCACAAGTTGTACACAACGAATTACTATTTTATTTCTATCATAAGATAGTATTTAAATAGCAATCACATTATATACTTCTCATGTGAAAAACCTACACATCTCATATCTAAGATTCCAAAGACACAATGGAAACATTAATGACACAAAACACAATCCATATAATGTTCCATTCATTTAGGTCATGTTCAATATATAAAATACATATTTATATATTCATGTTATTAAATGATAATGCTTTATCAACATTTATAGAACGTCAATGTACTTTAATCAACATGACAATCTTCCTCGGTAATTAATGTTCCTCTTTAATTACCACGATTGTGAACATATTTAGTGATTAAATGTTTCTCATCTTTAGAGTTCTATGGTTCAAGACCAAGAGCATCTTCTTGAACACTTCCAAAGATATAACATATAAATCTCAAGGAACATGAATAATAACATTCGTAATAAAATCATGAACAACATATAAATTATTATTAAAAACATAACTTTCAAAACACACATAGGCTGAATGTACGAATGTGATGAAAACTGAGGAAGAAACAGAGCAAGTAATCCCCATTGACAACAGCTTTCGACCTCAGCCCGCCTACAATTCGTACCATCCGAATAACCGAAACCATCCAAATCTCTCATACGCAAACAATCAAAGACCTACTGCACCTCAACAGAACTACCAACCACAAACTAATTACCAACCGAGGCAGTACAACCAACCACAGCAACCTGACATGACATCACTAATGGAGAGATTCCTAGAGAAGCAAGACAAGACTAACGCCGAAATCACACAAAAGATCGAATTCATAACAAACCGCAGTGAAGACTTAAATGATCATGTCTCTAAGAGGGCAAAAGAACTCTCGAGCATCACACGTGAAAAAGGCAAATTTTCGGGCCAACCGGAAGAAAACCTAAGAGAGACTTGCCAAAGCATAACATTAAGGAGCGGTACAGCTTATAAGGGACCTCTTATGCCCGATCTAACTTCTGATGAGATGCATGCAGAGTCATCACATTCCGAGGAATACGAGCCACAACAACCGGAGCTGCCCGTATTTGAAATGCAAACGGACCCTATTGAGGAGCATAATGACACCGTAGGTGGAGACGAACGACAAACTAAACCTGAATACATCGGACCACCACCCTACAAGCCACCTCTGCTATTCCTTCAAAGACCAGCCAAGCATAAGATGGAGCCACAATTCGCGAGATTCATGGAGACGCTCAAGCAACTACAAGTCACTATCTCCTTCACCAAGGCAATTGCAAGCATACCCTCGTATGCTAAATTTCTGAAGAAAATCCTTTCAAATCGCAGTAGATCTAAGAATTCTCAATAGTTCTTCTCAATCTAGAATGTAGTGCGCTCATGCAAAGCAAATTACCACAAAGTTGAAAGATCCAGGAAGCTTCTCGATACCATGCACAATTGGCACGACGAACTTTAAGAGAGCTTTATGTGATATGGGAGCAAGTGTGAGTCTAATGCCAAAGGCGATGTTCAACAAATTAGAATGTGGAGAACTTTCACCGACACAAATTGCATTGCAACTGGCCGACCGATCAATTCGATATCCTGAAGAGTGTTGCTGGATGTACCGATCAAAGTTGGAGACTTTTGGATACCTGGAGATTTTGTTGTGGTTGATATGAACACATTCCAATCATTCTTGGAAGGCCATTCCTCGCCACATGCGGAGCAATGATTGATGTTAAGAATGGAAAAATTTCACTGAATGTCGGAAAAGACAAGGTGGTCTACGACATAAACAGAGCTTTGAAATATCCTTCTGACATTGATCGTGTCTTCAATTTGAGTATCGCGGATGAATATCTGGAGACTCATTGTCTTTGAAGAGAACAATTTTTGAGACAAATACAGTTAAGTTCTTTGAGGATGTTATGGTTCAAGGGAGAAATACAAATCAAATTGTCTTTGAAGAGAAACAAGATTCTCCTATACAAGAGGCGCCAGCAATGGTACCAATTGTAATAAGAATATCTGAAGACTCATTGGTTCAGGATCGTACAGTAAATGAACATGCAGTAAATGAACCTCCTGAAATGGAAGAGAATCCAATACAAGACAATGTTGATGTTGAAGAGGAACCTATACCACCTCAAGAACTTCAAGAAACAGTACCTTTAAGGGGGTCCACCAGAGAGAGAAGAAGCGCACTATCTAAGAATTATGTTGTGTTTCTTCAAGAACATGAATTTGACATTGGCATGATGGAGGATGACCCTCTCAGTCTCCGTCAGACTTTGGAAAGTGCGAATTCTCAGAAATGGATCGAGGCCATGAATGATGAAATAAAGTCAATGTATGACAACAAAGTCTGGGATATCGTCCCATTACCTCAAGGTGTGAAGCCTGTTGGTTGCAAATGGATATTTAAGACTAAGAAGGATTCAGAAGGTAATGTGGAAAGATACAAAGCGCGGCTTGTTGCTAAGGGATTTACATAGAAAGAAGGCATTGACTTTACGGAAACTTTCTCACCTGTGTCTATGAAAGATTCTTTCAGAATTATTATGGCTTTAGTGGTACATTTTGATCTTGAGTTACACCAGATGGATGTTAAGACTGCGTTTCTAAATGGCGACATTGATGAAACCATTTATATAGTGCAACCACCTAACTTTGAGATTGATGACAATAACTAAAAGCAGATGGTTTGCAAATTAAATAAATCCATTTATAGACTCAAGCAAGCGTCTCGACAGTGGTATTTCAAATTTCATCAAGTAATTGTCTCATTTGGATTTGAGCCTAACTTGGTGGATGAATGCATATATCACAAGTTCAGTGGGAGTAAGTTTATATTTCTGGTTTTATATGTTGATGACATATTGCTTGCCAGTAACGATATAAACATGATGCATGAAACTAAGAGATTTCTTTTCAGGCATTTTGATATGAAAGATCTTGGTGAAGCATCATATGTGTTAGGCCTTAAAATACATAGAGATCGAAACAAGGGTATTTTAGGGCTTTCACAACAAGCATATATCGATAAAATTCTCAAACGATATGGTATGGAACATTGCAAACTAGGAAATACCCCTGTTGCAAAAGGAGACAAATTTAGTCTCAATCAGTGTCTAAAGACAGAATTTGAGAAATCAGAAATGTACCAGATTCCATATGCTTCGGTAGTAGGAAGTCTGATGTATGCTTAGGTGTGTACGCGTCCGGATATTGCGTACATCACAGGAATGTTAGGCCGATATCTCAGTAATCCTGGTATGGATCACTGGAAAGCAGCCAAGAGGGTACTTATATACTTGCAAAGAATGAAGGATCATATGCTGACATATCGGAGATCAGATAAGCTTGAGGTCATTGGATATACTGATTTCGATTTTGCGGGCTGTGTGGATATCATGAAGTCAACATCTGGTTATATCTTTATGTTGGCTGGAGGAGCTATTTCTTAGAGGAGTGCAAAGCAGTCTATGATTGCTTCTTCCACCATGGCAGCTGAATTCATTGCATGTTTCGAGGCATCGAACCATGGAATATGGCTAAGGAATTTTGTCACTGGGCTGCGTATTGTGGATACTATTAAGTTGCCACTGAAGATATATTGTGACAATAATTCAGCAGTACTGTATTCCAACAACAACAGGAGCTCGTCGAAATTCAAACATATCGACATTAAGTTTCTTGCTGTGAAGGAAAGAGTTCAGAGTGGACTTATAAGTATTGAGCATATTGGTACAACATCTATGCTGGCAGATCCACTTACTAAGGGATTGGTACCCAAACAGTTTAACGAGCATGTTACTCACATGGGTATCTGTGTTAAAGAGGATTGTCAAATTTAGTGGGAGTATGTATTTTATGTATCATGTTTTATATGATATACTTTTACTGATATCATGCAGTTAACTTTTATATGATATTCTGTTATTTGTATGTATCATGCAGTTATTCAGACTTCAGTTATTCAGACTTCAGTTATTCAGACTTCAGTTATTCAGATTTCAATTATTTAGCTTTCAGTTATTCAGTTTATTATGCACTCTGAATTTATGATTGACCTCAAAATCAAATTAAGATAAAGTGACCAAATTGGAGATATGCATGTAGATCACATTGCATGTAATTCCCAAACTACACATCCCCTTCATGATTCATGTCATTCAGTTATGTTTACACAGTGATTTATGTTGGTTTAGTTTCGATTTATGAGACGAAATACTGCTTAAGTCCTTGTGAATATGATTGATGGACGGAATTGATTGATGACACAAAAGGCTATGATAGCACAGCTTGAGTACTCAATTCGGTTTTATCAATATATATATTATTTGGATATACATATAGCCCAAGTGGGAGATTGTTGGAATTAATTTTAATTAATTACAACATATATGGGCTTATATGTCATATAAATATATATTGAATATTAGACTATCAAATATCTAAGTAGACCAGTTATGAAGTGATCAAATTAAGTATTATTTATCAGGTTCAATATGTGTCATGAGAAGTGGGGCCTTTAATGTGTAGAATGCGTATTAATAACTTTATGATTTAGTGATGGTCTAAATTATATAAAGTTTATAAATAATACAATTATGCTATTGGTCCCTGAAGAACACAATTAAATACGGCCATGTTCGGTAAATAAGAAAATACCCAATAAGACAAGTTCTGAATTCAGACCCGCTAAGGATCCAATAAGAAAATAGGCTACAGTAATTAATTAATTAATTAATTAATTAATTGACAACCAAGAGGCAGCCAAGAGGCGCCTATCATGCCATATTCAAGCCTATTCATTTTGGTATTAAAAAGCTAATTGCTCTCTCTCAATTTTCTAACCTTTGGCATTTTCTCCATCTCTTGCTAAAAATAAATAACAGAGAGATTAGAAAAAGGGTTTGTAGGAAAAGAACTTGTGATTTGGGTATTCTTCTTATGTAGAACAAAGTGTTGCTTGAGAGGGATTACTTGGAGATCTAAAGGCTTCCGGTGATCAACGGTGATTGTGTCTCTCTGGAAGATCATGGCTATAGACCAAGGTAATTTAGAATTTCAGATTTTAGGTTCACTAGAGGATCACGATAAATCTAGGGTTTATGAATTGCGGTATAGTTTTGCATGAAATAAATCTATCAATGGCTACCCAAGAGGCAGAGGCAGAGGAAGAAACAATTCCAGTAGCGGCAGAGGCAATCCCAGCAGAGAAAGAACAAACTCCAGCAGAGGAGGAAGAGGCCGAGGCAGACCAGCAGAAGTACATGATGATTTCAAGAGAGAAGTTCAATGTTACTACTGCAACAAATACGGGCATTATCAAACAGATTGCTACAAGAAACAAATAGAAGAAATTCAGAGTCAGAAAGAATTTTCACTTATTCAGATATCGAGTTTCAAATTGAATGGTAGATGATTTTCACTTACTATGATTAGTAATGAACTCGTATGTTTTGTTATTTAGCTATTAACTTTTTCATTTTACATTTTACATCTATCTAATGTTTTTTTGTTTGTAAACTTGTATTAGACATTGGCTGCTATGAGCCAAGTTACACGCGAGATTGTTAATGGAAATGATCAGTTCTTCCCGATCGAGCCTACAGAATATGACAAATTTTTAGTGATCTCAATTGGGACTGGATCACACAAGGCTGAGAAGATGTATACTGCACAGGAGGTTTCCAAGTGGGGCATCGTTGGATGGCTCACTGAGAACAATTCCATGCCAATTCTCGACATTTTTAACAGCGGAAGTGCTGACATGGTTGATATTCACTTGGCTGTACTTTTTGAGGCGCTCACGTCTGAGAAAAGCTACCTCCGTATACAGGTAAACTATTTGAGTTGTTCGTAATTTTGTTACCAAGGGATTCATTGATAAAAATGATGTTGGCACACACACAGATACATATCCATGTCCTTCATTTGTTTAATTTTTAGCAACACAACTTAATTACTAATTAGTACTTAAAACATGGGCCCTAGTTAATAAATAATGGACATAGCTCCTGTAATTGCATGTCGCTCTTGCTACTAGTTGAAGCTGGCAGTTGACCTAGATAAAAGATTAATTAATTTCACGAGGAACTCTTTGGTAGTTCCATGCTTTAAAATAAAAAAAACTCTCTTAGTTAGTTCTATCCTTTTGGTGCTTATCCTACATTCTATGATTTTGGTGGTTCAGCAGGCACAACGAGTAGTATTAAAAAGGATGAAATGAATCCAACATCTATTATTTCCGGGGGGGATTAATTTAAATTTATAAATAACTCTTAACTGTTATTTAACTTTTGTAATATTTATCCTGACAATCTGGGGATCGATCAGGATGACAATCTCACAAGAAGTACAATTTCGACTCACAATTCTTCCATTGATAACATGCAAAATCTGGTTCAAGTTGGCAAGGACCTTCTGAACAAGCCCGTTTCGAGAGTCAATATAGAGACTGGCTTGTACGAAGAGGTTCCTGAAGCTGGTACCAATGGAGATATGCTCACAAGTTTCGCAAAGAAGCTTTCTGCTGAACGAAAAAGGAGGAATGCATAAGTGCCAATCTAAAATATCTGTCTATTGTTTTCTTGACATGCAGCGGAAAGGATTGCTCGTACGTAATAAACAAGAGTTGTTCTAAATTACAGAATTACATCTACAAGCTTGTATAAGTAAATTTTTATACATTATATAATATGCATGTATTCTTCTAAATTTATCGTGATTAATAAGTTATTTTTTGCCATCTTTCTATATATACAAATTATGTTATAACTGTGGATTGAATTGGTAGAATGTATGATTACATATGTACAGTCAGTGAACCAATTTGTATGGGTTTAAGTCCTTCCAAAGATACACACACCCGCACACACACACGTAAACGTAAACGTACATTTTTTTTCTTTCTTTCTTCCAAAGTACTCCAGCTTGAGTCCTTCGAATGATACACACGCGCGCTCGCGAACACGCACACTTCCACAATATAGATACTATTTTCTTTCTTTCTTTCTTCCAGAGTACTCCAGCTTCAAGTCTTACATGCATATATATAACTAATCACCTTACTTCTGAATTGAATCCATTTTTTATTTGATGGAACAAAATGATGTTATGTCTTCATGAAGTGTTAATATGTTAACAACTGTTGATAGAGTGCATGTGTAGATTGGCAAACGAGTACATGTTTGTAGGGGTACTTACACACTAAGTAGAGGTACACGTCAAATAGAGATAGTTTTATATTTATATAATATTGTCCTTAATATAAAACATATATCTTTAGTTGTTTGTTAAGCATTGACTTTATACGTATCCAACAATTTATTAAGGTACTGATATCTGATTAATGATAAATAATTATAAAAGAAAGTTATAATATCAGCAGAAATATCTCCACAGATATAAACTATTTGAATACGTACATAATACTACTATGTTAAATACCAAGAATTTTCAAAATGGAAATGATAATTAGTCAATATATATATATATATATATATATATATATATATATATTCGATTTTTCTGGTAAACTATCATTGCCACTTAGCAATTATAAATTAGTACTTAAAATATGGCCCTTGCTAACTGTATACCTTCCTTCTTTTAATATTATTTTTTATAAGATGGAGTCGTTGTCGTTGGAATAGATAAAACATAGGCTAATTAATTGTCTTTCTTTTGACAGATAATTAATTGTTGATTAACTTTTTATTTGTGTGCTCATCATGCTTATCATGATTTGACAGTCAACAAAATAAATTGAATAATATAATTACAAATAGAACTCGAACAAGTTAGCCAAAATAACTTTTGAGTTCCAGCTTGAGCTAACCAAAAGTCTAATCCAAAAATCGAGCTCGAGCTAGATGCAAATCGATCTCCTAAGAATTGGTTACAAAGTTATATATTTAAATAGAACCGAATCTCATCTGGGCAGGAAATTCCTGCTCCTAAAATCACTGATACGTAGATCCGGAGTGGGTTTTGAGGCAAAACTATATCCAATATTTAAATATCAAAATCCACTACGGACCCACGTGTCAGTGACTTTAGGGGCTGGAATTAATTATTCCTACGGGGGACTGTGGCCTCACGAAGCAACTTGTCACTCCTAAGAACAACGTTTCAAGTGATTCATTACTTACAAAGCTAATTGGAAATGGCAAAGAAAAAAATATATAAATCAATTTTTTTCTTTTTGAGGGAAATATAAATGTGTTACTATGCATAGATCCGGTGGATTAACAATTTATACTTATTTGTGGCGAATGGATTTCATGCTGGTAGCCCAAGACAAACTAACCCATTCTGTTATTAGAACAACTCATTACACAAAAGCTAACACGGAAATAGTGACAGAAAAAACATTACCATACATAGATACCGGCATTGCTAATAATGAACCCCAGCCTTAATCTTATTAGAGAAGTCACCTAAATTATTAAAGCATATAATATATTTAGGATAAACTCTTGACGAGCTGTTCTCGAATCAAAACTTCAAGTAAGCCTTTCTCGAATCACACACACATGCACAAACTGACTTCCATATCATCAGAATGCTTTTAACTTCCATATATTTAATCGCATCTAGTTCGATGGATATCCATATTTAAATTTATCCTATATTCATATGTTTTGAAGGAGCTTGATGGAGAGGAAGCAAGGCTTGCTGATTATTTTGATGTCATTGCTGGGACGAGCACTGGAGTCTTTTGGCCCTGATGGCAGCTGCTCCAGACAGGAACAAGCGTCCACTCTTTGCTGCAAAGGATTTAGCCAAATTTTACTTGGATCATTCACCAAAGATATTTCCACAAAAGTGAGTTTCACAGGCTTGCTATGGAGTGACATTCGTTGGCTATAAAAATCATATACTAACCAATATATAGGGTGATATCGGTGATAGATCAGTTTGGTGTTTTCGTTCGTTTTAGGAAGTGGCATAAACCTTTATTTAAATCTACTAAAAATAAATTTGTTATAGGTTATGAATATTTACATTGAATATATATGGTGACAAAAAGGAACTTGATGATACACTAATTCTGTACGATTTTTTCGATGTCACTTCTTCTGAGCTTTTGCTTGCCATAGCAATAGATCATATGTATAGAAACTCATGCATGGAATGCACTAGAGGTTAAGGAAAGATAGCAAAATTAAAAAGCAAGGCATTATTGGACCAAAAAATAAGTTAATTAATCAACATAGTTTGCTTACAATTTGCAAAGTGTTTCCCGGTCCTTTCTGTCATTTACCTGAAAAGGAAGGTTTACCAATTTGACAATAAACTTTCCATTTTGTTTTCCATTTTTTAGTGTCCATTTTTTGTAGTATCCATATTGGGCTTCTTGTCCCTCTGTTCTATGTTTGTCACGATGTTTTACACAATAAAATGCTTCTCAGGTTAATAACTTCTCAACAATAGTAAAGTGCACTAGTTCACTATTACTGAAGAAGATTGAACCTTAACAAAACTTAAATCCCTGGTTGAATTGCAGATCGGGGATGATATCCAAGTTCATGAACATATTCAAAATGGTTACTGGGCCCAAGTATGACGGCAAATATCTCCGCTCTATAATTCAAGACTATTTCGGGCAATTGAAGCTGCATGATACTCTAACCAATGTGGTTATCCCCACTTTTGATATCAAAATACTCCAACCTACCATATTCTCAAACTATACGGTACAAATACTTTTCATGTTCTTTAGTAGTACCTTTTTTTTACTTTTGTTCTTCAAATTTTTCCTATGTTCAATGTGCATTGCTGTATTGACTTAATATACCATCCTAGTTGAAGCCAAAGCTACAGGACACAAATAGTAGCCTAATTATTGTTGACATTAATAGGCCTGACCAGCATAGTGCTCAGGTTTCTATTCTAAACATAACATTTATCAACAACAATTGGTGAAAAACCATATATATACACACACACACACACAGTCTTTTCCAGAATAATGTCATTTTATTTTATGGTTAAGATTCGATGTCTGCATTTGTTTTTTGTTTACAAATTTTAGATCAGTTTTTGGAACCAAATAGTATGAAGTGAAGGAAGATATAATGTATACAAAGTTATTAACTGATCAAGCTTCATTTAAAACTTTCCTATCAGTTGAAATATAAACCGCTGAAGGATGCACTGCTACCTGACATAGCTATAGGCACTTCTGCAGCACCAACATTATTTCCAGCACATTATTTTGCGACCAAGGATGACAAAGGAAACACCAGGGAATTCCATCTTGTCGATGGTGGTGTTGCCGCAAATAATCCGGTACACATACAATAGCTATTTGCAAATGGAACCCCTTCATTATTTATAGAAGCAAAAATTGTAGTTCTATTCATAGAAGGAAAAATCAGAATCGGAATCGGGATCGGCACCGTCCGATCCCGATCCGGATCGGAAAAATCGGTCGGAATCGGCCGAATCGGATCGGAAAATCGGACTTTTTTGCCAGAAACTTGTTTTACACTAAAAAAATAGGAAAAAATTGATAAAAAAATAATTTTGTCAACAATTTCTGTTTAGACAAATGATTACAATTAAATAATCCACTAATACAATATAATACAAGCATTACAATTAAGTTTGGTGTGGTACAAATTACAATTTTTATATATCCATGAGTTATGTTTTCTAACAACAAAGGTTGTATTGTATGGTTTTAATAGTTGGCTTCTTTGCTTAGCAAGAGGTCTTAGGTTCGATTCACACAGAGGATAAATATTTTGGAGTGTGTTTAATTTGCGTTTCGGACGAAATTTAACTGAAATCAGACCGTTTCGGTGGAATAGGTCTATTTCTGCCAAAATTTAACTGGAATCCGATCGGAACGGCTGAAATTTGACTGGAATCAGACCGGAACGGACACTACTAGAATCTGAGTTTATTGCATGGTAAGGAAAATGGCTTGTTGCAAGGAAATACGCTTGCAACAAGCCCGAAAATACTTGTTGCATTGAAATACCCTTGCAACTCTGACCTTGCAACAAGCTTCCTTGCAACTACGAAGTATTTGCATGAGCAACCATGCAACAAGTTTTTTCTGACTTGTTGCAAGGAATTACGCTTACAACAACTAACCATGCAACTACTTTTACATCTGACCCCGTTCGTAGTATTTGCAAGGGGAGATAGCATGGGCCCCATCTGGTTATTTGCAAGGGGAGCGAACGTGGGTCCCACCTGACTATTTGCAAGGCTAGGGAACGTGGGTCCTACCTGACTATATGCAAGGGTAACTCACGTGGGTCCCACCATGACTATTTGCAAGGATGGGGAACGTGGGTCCCAGCTGACTATTTGCAAGGCTACCACACGTGGGTCCTACCTGACTATATGCAAGGCTAACACACGTGGGTCCCACCCTGACTATTTGCAAGGGGAGCGAACGTGGGTCCCACCTGACTATTTGCAAGGCAAGGGAACGTGGGTCCCACCTGACTATTAGCATGGGAAGATGATTAGCTTATTTCATGGGTGATTATTTTCAAGAATATTATTTACTTTTTGTGCTTGCACTGCCATAAATACTATTTGCGTGGAAATACCGATGAATATAATAACAGGAAATTGCTGCAGATCAGCATGCTCCAATTCTACAATCCTCCCTCCCTGTACCAATCTGGTACCAGCCCAGTGCTGTTTTACAATTCCCAGTTCCCCATTCATCAAGATTTACATAAAACGACACATCAAAAATATGTAGAAAGCAACTAATAAGCATTGAACAACCTAGTGTAGTCAGCTTACATTGAACCCCAATTTTAAAAGCAGTAAAACAACATAGGTAATGAAAGTCTTAATTTCTAAATATACACAAAATGTACCCACCTGTCAAGCATTCACAAAATAAACTCACCCCCAGGAGTTAAAACTATACCCACAATATAACCAAAAAAACTTTACCCTAAATATTGACAACCCTAGTAGAACTCCTTGGTTCATGTCGACGGGTGACTGCCCCACCAATCTGTCATTGTGGCCTCATTCCCCGCAATATTTTGTCCAGTTGGAGAGGTCAGCAGTGCTTGAAAAGACCCTTCATGATTTGGGTGTGAAGAACCAGCAACATCCTATGTATACAAAATTGTAATGTTAGAAAATTAATTTGAGTTAATTTAAAAAAAATAGTCATGTAGTTGAAGCCTGTCAGAAATAACTTATTATTGGTCATATAGTACTATTACCCATTATTGTTGTGTACTTACCTTACTAGCTGGTTTTTTCCATTATATTGAAGGGTTAGTAGGTGGGAAAACATTGGAGTGTACTTGTCAAATTAGACTAATGGTCATGTGCAGTCACTGTAGTTCTAGTACAATAGTAGATGTATTTTGAGGCACTAATTCAGCATTACCGTGACGTCACTTAGATTTATATCTTCAATTTTACCTGTAAATAACCCGTATTCCCTGCCATACCATCTTGTGGTAGTTCAGCACTGGTAGCTGGTGCCTAAGTTAAAAATTGAAAGAACAAAGGTTAGTATAGGCAGGACTGCTAGCTGGCGTGTTATCAAAGCATTAATCTCAGGTGTGTACATAAAATCCGTGAACACAACAAACCCTTTTATTTTGAAACCCTAAAGTAACCCCGAATTTGGTAAGACCAACCTGTTGAGGAGGATGTTGTAACCCATGCATTTTGAATAACTGTTCGAACAGTAATTGATTTTGTGCTTGATCTCTTTGCCTCTCGGCGCGCTCCTCTGCGATACGGCGATCACGTTCTTACACGATCGCATCTACTTCTGCCCTAGAGAATGTCTCCTGCACCCCATTATTTGTCACCCCAGATAAAGAAGACGCTACGTGGTTCTGCCTTTCTCGGGTGGTTGGTGTTTGCACCTTTCCTTCAAGCACACTTCCAAAGGCCCAGGCACGGCCATGGGTTGTTGGGCCCAGGGCTGTCAGAAATAACGTGCTGTCGTCCAATTCAGCATTGGCCTGATCAGCCTTCAATTCCTTAACCTTCCTCTATTAGAATATGACAAAGTTGAGAAATATGTATTAAAGTTGAAATTGAGAAGTGAACTGGTTTTATAGAGGCAGATGTCTACAATGCATTAGACTAATGTTGTTACCTATAACAATATTTTTTGTGGGCCGTGTAATAAAGTTGGAATTGAGATGGCATTAATGTCTTTAGTCTTCTGCAGTGACCTACTTTATTGACCGGTGAATTGGGAAGGTGTTTTAAGTACCAGTAATTGGTCCTTTACATGTCTGTTGGTACTCGGTGGACACCACAAAATTGTTTTTAAAAAACTGTACGCTTGTAGAATTCCACTTACATAAACTTTCTCTTTTCTCTGGTTTGTAAATTGCAAGGTGTTGATATCAAATTCGTGAACCTGCCCGCTTGTCTCGTCGGCTGTTGGATCAGCTCCCCCATTGACATCACTGTCCATATTTATTTCGGTCACACCCTCCTCGACAGTACTTTTTTGGGCCACAACCGGTGATACGCCATTTTCTCTTGCACAGTGAATATGGATGTAAACCTCCATGGTTGGCTTTTTCCCATTGAACAAAGTTGTCTCAAGAAGAAAACCACGAATTCCAATTAAAGGTTAGATGAATGCTATTCTGAAAATATTGATAAAAATTGAACCTAAGTATTCGAGAACCTACCAGTTTCTCAAAATGTTGGTGAGCACTAGCTGATCCAGCGTAGTGGGCGACCGTTCCAGATGCCATGCGGTTTTGTTGGTTTTGTCTACTGACCTCTTGCCACGCATCTGAGAAGAAGATATCGCAAAGACCTCGCCAATGTATCGGGGCCACACACCAATGCGGCTCATTGGCCTTCCATGCAGCAATGTCCCAACCATATTTTTTTATGCGATTACGCCTTGCTCTGCCCAGCTCCTCACATTACCTTTTGCATGCTATGGCCTCGAGTACTTCACGACAACGGTTAATGTCTTCATATTCAGCATACCTATACCTCTCCTACATCAAAGAAAATTAGGGAGTTCACATCCAGATAAACTGAAGTGACAAGTGTTGTGTATTTTGGGTATAGGAATAGTTGGTCTATTTCGTACACTTCTGCTTTAAATTTATAAAACCCTAAATACGCAAAGTTAGATTGAATTGCAAGCGCACAATCTATCCTTGTAGTAATTATGGGTATCGATCCAAAGACAACGGGAAATATTACTTTCTACTAAATCAATTAACTCTAAAATAGTGCAAATAAAATAAAAAGGGGGGGTTTGTTGTAAAATTGGTTTTTGGGTTCAATACCCGATTGAGAGTTGAACTAAAACAAGACAATTTAAAACAAACAAATAAAAGGAGTTTGTGATTCAAATGGATAAGAGTCTAGGGGCTATCGGCATACAATCATTTGGTCAAATCTACATTTACTTGGTATTCTAAACTCATGTTTGCAATTATGGGGTTTCTAAACGTAAATATCAAAAAGGGTCACTTTCGTGAATTAATGACGTGTCTAGATAATTCGGACTTCACGATTAAGTTCTTCACCCTAGCTATCTAGACCATAAGCACAGATTAGCCTAGTTTATCCCTAAATACCAATACTTCACGGTTAAGTCCTTCATACGATATTTGGTTCAATTCTAGGAGTCCCAATCAAATATAAGGCTTCACGATTAAGTCCTTCACCTCAATTTAACCTTTGTTCTTGTGGTTCCGGACTAAGAAATAGATTTGGTCATTTCTAATCTTAATCCTAAGATAGTTCATGTATACAATTTGGTACCATTAATTATAACTCCTAGCATCTTAAGTTGATTAGACTCAAGCGGGAAATTAACAAGCAACCAAATCATACAAGCACATGAATTGTAAAATCAACAAGAATAAACAAACATGCAAACAATCATCATAAAGAAGTTAATCCAAGTAAATATTAATTCAACGCAAATTCATGTTTTTAGCCTAAGCCCCTAGAGAGGAAATCTAGCCTCTCATGGGTGAGTTAACATCCAAGAAAGTTACAAGAGAAATCATAATGAAAACAAAGTAAAACAAGTAAGAGAATAGACTACACCAATCTCTTCGCTCGCTGCCCTTGATCTTCACTTTGCTTGCTCGAGAATCCTTCAAACCTTGCTCTTAATCGCCTTTGATCACGAGGAGAAGATAGAAAATGTGTAGAGAGATGTGGAAATTAAACCTAGAATGAAGAATGCCTTCTCATGTTGCCTCCCTGCCCATATATAGCTATTTTCGTGCCTTGGGAAGCAATCCAACAAAATCTGGAAGTGAATCGGGCGAAGATGGCAATAAAATCTGTCCAAATCTAGGTTGGGCGGCCATTGGCGTGGCTGTACAAAATTCTACATTCCTAATTTGGATTTGTTTCCTTCATGAAAGTTGTAGATCTTTTCGTTCTGGTTCAGCCAAGCTTTGATTCACCCAAATCGGAGTCCGTATGACCAAGATATGGCCAAAATACGAACTGTGTGTCGACAGCTGTAATTTTGTGCGGCCTTCACAAATTTCCTGCGGCCCGCACGAGTACCCGCAAAACTCTCGGACAAATCCGTGCGGCCCGCACAAATTCCGTGCGGCCCGCACAACTCGCAGTTTTGCTCCTTTTGCTCTGAAATTCAAACGGGCATAACTCATGATCCGTAACTCCGTTTTCAGTGTTCTACCACTTCTTGGAAAGCTTGCGAGAAGATCTACAATTTGCTCCATTTCCTGTAACTTAAATAGACTTTGGCAGTAACTTGATTCTTCGGTGCATTCTATACTAAACTAAACATTAAATACAAGGATTTGGTGCAGTTTAAGAGGTAAAACCTCGACCGAAAGTATATGTAATTGAGGCTTATCAAAATCCCCCAAGCTTAAACTTTGCTTGCCCTCAAGCAAGAATCCAAACTGAGGTATATGTCCGGTTTCTAAACTAACCAAATTCCAAGTATATCCCTAAATGTGAAAAATTTGCATGAACTTGCTATCATTAAAAACTCGAGAATCTTTTTGGGAAACGATTTTGAAATTTCCTTGATCAATTTTAATTCACCCCACAAATCGACAAATCAAATCTCATATTCAAAGATGCTTTTGTATTTGTAAAAACTAATCATTTGGATTTATCAATATTTCATTTTTTGACCAAAAATATGCCCTCATTTTGTGGTGATTTTCCTTTTTGCCCCCCCAAGCTTGTTCCAAGCTTGGGTTAGAAAGTTGTGAATTTTCGTGTGTTGGTATCATGCACAAGTCTACAATTTTTTTCTTTTTGTTTCTATTTGGTGACACTATGATCTTTATCCTTAATACAAAACCGGCTAGTTATAAGTAGTTAATCATACCCAACCGTTTTAATTCAAAAGTGCTTTTTCATGCTCTTGGTTTAACCCTTCCATGACACGAACTCACACTTGTGGTGTAAACTCGGCCACTTTATCGGGTAAACTAGCGGAACAAAGTGTCAATTACTCATAACCTCAAGTACGTCATATCGCCGTATCATAGGCAAGCGGAGTCCGAAGTGAATTTTCAAACGTTTTCAACTTTAATTATTGCAATAGTACCATGAATACACACATCCAAAATGTATTCTTTCATACCCATGGATATCACAATCTTTCTATTATTTTCAAATCCCAAATTTCCAATTAGAAAGACATACTCAGTTTCAAAATGCTTTTTTTTTTTTCGACAAAACCCAATTTTTTATTTTTTCAAAGTCCTAAAACATCTCATCCTATGCAATTCTTTGATCAAATATGGAGTTAGTTCAAATTTTTCAAAGTCATCCAAATCATAACCAAAATTTTCCAAACGAGTCCTTAATTCTAGCAATCACATAAATTTTTCACCTAAAAATGCAATTTTGCAAAAAATTAAACATGTCCTAAATGCAGATACAATTTTTCTTCCAATTCCCTCCCCCAAGTTTAAACAAAGCATTGTCCTCAATGCAAACATTCGCACAAGAAAGAGTGAAAAGGAAGAAAAATAAAACTCACAAAGTGGTGGAGAAAGCGAAGGTGGAGAAGGAGCAAGCTGCATTCTTTCTTCTTTTCTTGAAATTTTTCATCACATTAATGTATCTTTCCCTTGAGTACCAAGCTGGGTTCATCTTGTCGATTTTTCGTGCCTTGTCGGTTTCAGATGTTGCCACCGACTTTCCTTGTAAAGTTCCTTTATCCACCTGCAAAATCTCTACCATGTATCCTGAATTTTTATTAGTAGAAGGGGTATTTGGTTTGTCATGATAAATATTCTCTTTCTTCTTTTCCAAAGAAAAAGAAAATTCCCCTTCTTGGGCTTCAATATGCGCACCCGCAGTTGCTAAGTTAGCTCGACCTAAAAGAATGTTCAATTTGGCACCTTTTTCATTTTCAAGTACAACAAAATTTGCGGGGATCTTAATTCTCCCAGAATTTAAGATCACATTTTTCAAAACACCAAGTGGAGACCTAATTGAGCCATCGGCTAGAACTAACTTCATATCGGTCGGCTCAAAATTACCAGACTCAAATTGGTCAAAAATCGCTTTAGGCAACAGACTCGCATTTTCTCCCAAATCACACATTGACTTCTCAATTTTGGTAGTGTCTATTGAGCGAGGTATTGGGAAGCTATTGGGGTCTTCTAATTTGGGAGGTAAATCATTTGAAAAAATTATGCCACATTTTTCATTTAAAGTTACAGATTCACTAACCTCTTTGGGAGATTTACCTTCCTCTTTTGGAAATTCGCCTTCTTCTTTTAGCGTTTGCCCAGATTGTTGCCGATCTTGAATGTTCTCTTCTTGCGCCATGGGAGGTTCCTTACTCTTAATTTCGCCTTCAATGGCGATGTCATTGGCATATTCTCTTGGTCCTTCCGGTTTTTCGGAAAGCATACCTTGTGGGCGCGAAGCAGAAGCGACTTGTTCGGCAAACCGAGTCGCTAACAACCTTCCGTGAGTCTCTAGGAGTTCCATCTTACTGTTCAAAATTCTAAATGAATCTGAAATATCATCAAACTTTTTATCGCAGTTAAGATTAGTTTCCTTTTGAGAGAGCATGAACTCTTCCATCATTTTCTCTAACCTAGACAATTGAGTTTGGTCTTGATTTTGGCTATTTTGGTATTGGTTACCATAATCTTGGTCATAAAAATTTGAGCAGTTTCTCCAATCAAAATTGTAGGTGTTTGGATAAGGATCGTTTTGGTACTCATGGTTGTGCCATCCGTAGGTTTCATAATCATGAAATTGCGCCATTTATCCTTCCCTCTCCTTAGTTTGAGGGCTCGCAAAAAGAATGAAAATAAAGTGAGTTTCCCAAAATAAAATAAAAAAATAAAAATAAAAATGAATAATAAATTAGATAAAAAAAATGAATAAAAGTAAAGAATGGAAAAAATTGTTTTTCCCTTTTTTATTGAAAATTAAAAGAAGAGATTTTTTTTTTAGAATTAATTTCAAAAGTAAAAATTAATATCTATCCGTTATCCCCGGCAACGGCGCCAAAAGCTTGTTGTGTATTTTGGGTATAGGAATAGTTGGTCTATTTCGTACACTTCTGCTTTAAATTTATAAAACCCTAAATACGCAAAGTTAGATTGAATTGCAAGCGCACAATCTATCCTTGTAGTAATTATGGGTATCGATCCAAAGACAACGGGAAATATTACTTTCTACTAAATCAATTAACTCTAAAATAGTGCAAATAAAATAAAAAGGGGGGGTTTGTTGTAAAATTGGTTTTTGGGTTCAATACCCGATTGAGAGTTGAACTAAAACAAGACAATTTAAAACAAACAAATAAAAGGAGTTTGTGATTCAAATGGATAAGAGTCTAGGGGCTATCGGCATACAATCATTTGGTCAAATCTACATTTACTTGGTATTCTAAACTCATGTTTGCAATTATGGGGTTTCTAAACGTAAATATCAAAAAGGGTCACTTTCGTGAATTAATGACGTGTCTAGATAATTCGGACTTCACGATTAAGTTCTTCACCCTAGCTATCTAGACCATAAGCACAGATTAGCCTAGTTTATCCCTAAATACCAATACTTCACGGTTAAGTCCTTCATACGATATTTGGTTCAATTCTAGGAGTCCCAATCAAATATAAGGCTTCACGATTAAGTCCTTCACCTCAATTTAACCTTTGTTCTTGTGGTTCCGGACTAAGAAATAGATTTGGTCATTTCTAATCTTAATCCTAAGATAATTCATGTATACAATTTGGTACCATTAATTATAACTCCTAGCATCTTAAGTTGATTAGACTCAAGCGGGAAATTAACAAGCAACCAAATCATACAAGCACATGAATTGTAAAATCAACAAGAATAAACAAACATGCAAACAATCATCATAAAGAAGTTAATCCAAGTAAATATTAATTCAACGCAAATTCATGTTTTTAGCCTAAGCCCCTAGAGAGGAAATCTAGCCTCTCATGGGTGAGTTAACATCCAAGAAAGTTACAAGAGAAATCATAATGAAAACAAAGTAAAACAAGTAAGAGAATAGACTACACCAATCTCTTCGCTCGCTGCCCTTGATCTTCACTTTGCTTGCTCGAGAATCCTTCAAACCTTGCTCTTAATCGCCTTTGATCACGAGGAGAAGATAGAAAATGTGTAGAGAGATGTGGAAATTAAACCTAGAATGAAGAATGCCTTCTCATGTTGCCTCCCTGCCCATATATAGCTATTTTCGTGCCTTGGGAAGCAATCCAACAAAATCTGGAAGTGAATCGGGCGAAGATGGCAATAAAATCTGTCCAAATCTAGGTTGGGCGGCCATTGGCGTGGCTGTACAAAATTCTACATTCCTAATTTGGATTTGTTTCCTTCATGAAAGTTGTAGATCTTTTCGTTCTGGTTCAGCCAAGCTTTGATTCACCCAAATCGGAGTCCGTATGACCAAGATATGGCCAAAATACGAACTGTGTGTCGACAGCTGTAATTTTGTGCGGCCTTCACAAATTTCCTGCGGCCCGCACGAGTACCCGCAAAACTCTCGGACAAATCCGTGCGGCCCGCACAAATTCCGTGCGGCTCGCACAACTCGCAGTTTTGCTCCTTTTGCTCTGAAATTCAAACGGGCATAACTCATGATCCGTAACTCCGTTTTCAGTGTTCTACCACTTCTTGGAAAGCTTGCGAGAAGATCTACAATTTGCTCCATTTCCTGTAACTTAAATAGACTTTGGCAGTAACTTGATTCTTCGGTGCATTCTATACTAAACTAAACATTAAATACAAGGATTTGGTGCAGTTTAAGAGGTAAAACCTCGACCGAAAGTATATGTAATTGAGGCTTATCAATAAGCGGTGAGAAGCCTTTTACAAAATGAATTCAGATAAACTGAAGTGATGCCCTAAATTGAGGATATGCTCCTAAGACCTACCTCAAATTAGAAAATACTAAGTAAAGAGATAAGTATCTCTAGCGTCTACAACAACATAAACACCAAAGTAATGCTTAGTTGCAATTAGGAACCTAAGCATGTGAAGGGTCTAAAAAAGCTGATGTACTGCATTTTTTCGTAATTGTACTTAGGAAAACTATGAACCAAAAGAGACTGTATTTTTTACCTAAAAAGCAAGGTACTGTAGTGTATTTCCTGATTTCCAACCATTGAACAAAGCTGGGCTGTAAACTTCTGGAACCGAAATTTGGTGAAATTATTTTTTGGAACCAATCTTTGCTGTACAAATCCCCCTCCTGTTGAACAGAAAATATAAAATTAAGCCTAAATATAAAGTTTACCAGAAATTCTATCTCCAGGTTTTTTTTTGATGTGTCATCGAAACCATGAAAATATCTTAATGGTGCAGGCATGAGGCGAAGGGCAAGCCTAGTGATCGTCGCTGCTATCAACCTTGGATTTGATGCGCAACTGAACTCGTGTTGCCCAACTCGCCATACCTCTGGTCGTTGACTAGGGTCATCTTTCACCGGCATTATCACCCCAGGACCTCGTCCCTTTTTTTTTTTAGGTTGGCAAGGTGGGATTTCTCCTTCGGGTGCAGCATTCAAACTGTCACCGACATCTATTAGGAGGTCTGCACTACGTTTCCTCTTTGTGTATTTGGTAGCTTTTGATCTTGCGACTCGAGATTTTTTCTGGGGAACCATTTCACCTTTGCTAACAAGGGAAGAAATATGATGTTATTTACAAATTAAAAGTTTGATGTAAAACTTAATTAGTGTCCAGTAAATTAAGTAAGACTCATCAGGTACATGCAATTGTTTAATTAGCAAACTCATCAGGTACATGCACAAATTAATTCTCATGTACTTGGCTAATAATTATATATTGAGTTATTGAGTTATCCCTACCCATGTAAGCCTAATTGAGAAGAGATATTCCTATTTAGAATAATTGGCACCAAATTTGTTATCTCTACCCATGCAACATAATTCCTTGAAAACAGTTACACTACTGGTCTAAGAGGCAAAAGTCCAATTGGCACCAAATTGCAAAGTAATTCATACCACTGCAGAAACTAAGTCAGGATAAACACAATATAAATGGTTTTACAGAATAATAAATTACGAACAGAATTTGAACCAAAAATTTAACCTGATGTAAACATGGGTGTAGGGTGCAGAAAGTTGCACAGCTGGTATGGAAGGTGTATGCATATGTATTTAAATGTCTCATGGTTCAATGCTCTCGGTTGTTTGAAGAACATCGAACTTGAAACATTTACTTTCTTTCTGCTGCTCCTTCTGGTTCACACTCGACAGACCTACTGTTCATAATCAGTCTGTCGAGAGAGTTTATTGATTGTGGGGACGTTTAACTCCCAGCGGGCGCAAGCCCCCGCTGTTAATTACATCAGATGACCCTTCCAAGTCATACTGAACACCTCGTTCATTCCGGGATTTGTGCCTATTTGTTGTGAATTAAATAAAGGGGCTAAAAGGGGGACTCGTGTATTGATTATGGTTTTGATTTGGTTTTCTATATGCATTTGGACATATGTGTACGTGTGATTTTACATTAAAATCATGTTTGTAGTATTTCAGAAATGGGGATTTGGACATTTGGAAAGTGTATGTACAATATTTGCTTATATTTAATTTATGGTGTGTTTATTTACATTTTTTTTGTTAATAAAATTATTTAATTTTGAAGAAAGGGTATTTTGGTCTTTTAAGAATTTATCTGATGCTTGGACATATTTAAATTTTGTTTAGAAAAATGGAGAATTTGATTTGGGTTCATTTGGAGGTGGTTTGAGTCAATTTGGACTTGAAACGAAGAAGTTATGGCCAAAAAGGACTTATTTGTGAATATTTATATTTTCCCAGGGGCTTATTTACAAAGCTGGAAAGGTGTGGATTTGTGATTTGGGTCTTAGACAAGGTTTTATGTGAAAATTGGGCCTTTAAGGGTTTATTTGAGAGAGTTTTGTGCTGTCAAGGACCTATTTGTAAGTTTCCAGGGGCTTTGCTGCAAATATTTAAAAATCAGAGGGGCCTTTTATGAAAAGGGTATTGATTTACAATTTTATTTATTATCCGGGCTTTGAGATGTGGATTTTTGGGTCTTTAGATTGGTGTATTGGGCTTTAAGATATGGGCTGGGCTTCAGGATTTGTGCTGGTTATTTGATTTATATTTTAGACCTTGAGATCCGTGTTTCCATTCAAACTTCATTATGGCGCCAGAATTAAAGGTCTCCAGTCGCTTTAAGATCCGTGCAAAATGAAACATGTTTTGTTTGATTTCTATTTGGTATTTGACATCTGAATCTTTAAAAATTCATATCTAATTGAAATAGAGTCAGAAAAATATGAAATTTGTATCCATTTTGTGTATTTTTAAATTCTCTATCTAATCATGATGTTTGTTTTTCTAATTTAATTTTTCAGTCATCTGATACTGCCCATTTTATGACAGCAGCCCCCTTTTTTTATTTAAATGCTGAATTCTCAGTTTTTGAATCTGAACTTTAGAAATTCATATAAAATCGAAATATGGTCAGAAAAATGTAAAATTTGTGTCAATTGTATGTGTTTTAATGTCCTCTATCTGATGGTGAAGTCCATTTTTTTATTTGATCACTGTATCAGTCCAGAAGGTTCTGTTTACCAGAGAAGGTCATTTTGGCACTTTTGAGTGCTTTTTCTTGTGTCATTGATGCATACTTTGTGATTTGATGTTGGTCCACTGTTCCAGAGGGCATTAGGGACTGGTTTAAAACATTTACAACTGATTCCATGAATTAAACACTATTTTAATGAACTTTCATGGCCTTTTTGCTATGTCTTTGGTACCAATAAACAAAAGGAAAAAGGAGAAAATCCAAAATCCTAAAATAATATTTCTTTAGATGTCAAAAATCAGCCAAAATGTGGTTTTATGCAGGGAAGCCCCTGATTTTGTTTAAAATCATGTTTTTGATATTTGGAGGGACATGTCATTGAGATTTCCTTGGATTTAAATATGCAAAAATCATGAACAAGCATAACTTGTTATTTATTTGCATTTTTAAGCCCTCCATCTCTCACCATTCATATATTTGAGATATTTAATTTCTTTTAGCATATTTGCTTAAGAAAATCAAATATTCTTTCATACACAAATGGGCCCAAAATGGACAAATCATTGAAATATCATAGGTTTTAAAGCATAAGTGACATATCATAGCAAATGCTAATGTCTTTTATACTTTAGACCTCAATTTCTCACTATTTGTACATAGTTTTTTATTTTGCCAATATTCATGCATATAAATGCACTAATTATTGACTAAATCAATCCTTTTGTGCAAATAGGCCCTTTGATCATTTAGGTTGAGAGAATAATAGGGGAAACCTCATGGCTCAACTCTACTACCTCTTGTGTTTAATTTTTTTTATTGTCACTTTATTATTCTTTTAACATCCTCACAAAAATAATTAATATAGTTTTCATATGAAGGGAGACCTCATGGCTCAACCCTCATACTTCTACTACTTAATTATTTTTAGAAGAAGCCAAAAGAGTTAAGGAAAGAGAGAAGTATCAAAGATTAAAGCTTCATCATTTTTATTTCATAAGCTCCAAGCAAAAGAAGTAATAAAATATTAGCATGTGTATATATATTAATACTTATGTATATATATTTTTTTAGAAGGTGAGGTAGAAAAGGTAAGAGGAAAATCATATTTTTAATATTTTTCATTATTATTTCATGAAAGATGCAAGAAAAGGAAAAAATATTTTTATTTGGTCATCAAGCTACACATTTCATTTTGTTCATCCTATGATGAACTAGAAATCATATAGCCTTCACATTTATCATTTTTGAAGGTTTAGAATGAGAAGAAGGTAAGAAATCAATGCTCAAGAAAATGAAGAAAAGAGAAGAGATTCACCAAAGAGAAACTTCTTTATTTCGATTAAAACTGAAATATATACATATCATTGCTCATCCAGAGCCTTACATCTTTTCAGGTATGAATTACCTTTCTAAACTTGCTTAAGAAAGCTTCAAGCTTTGAGCTTTTAACCTAACTTTTGTATGAAAATGGGGTTTTCTAGATTGTTTCTTTCACAGGGCTCTCTGGAGAAGAAGAAGTATATCTGAAGTTTGCATTTGGGGTGCCTTATATAAGGCAATATTAGGGTTTTCGAATTTTGAGCTGCTGATGTGTCTTCTGTTGTGCACACCAAGTGTTTGATCAAGGGTCTTGATTGATTTGCATACCCTCAAGCTTGCTTACATATCCAGGGCATCCAATAGGGATTTTACATGTTAATTATCTCTAGTTGGAGTAGTCTCAGCCTTTGGATTTCATCCAGCTATAAAGGCTTGCATCATAGCCCTTGGTGAACCGGCTTGAAATGGAAACATTCAATTCACGCCTTCCCAGCGCCTGGGAGGAAGATTCTTCTATTTTGGGCGCTTATGGGGAGTGTATGACGCGTGTCTTGGGGACCAGAGAGCCAGGTAATAGCTATAGAGTCGGGGGTATGCTACACCGGCGGTATATCGGGCCCATCTTGTTGTCATCTTAATTAATATGCCTCAAGGCATCAAATATGGACAGAGAGCATTGTTAACATACCCCTATCATGTGCTCAAGCTCAATTTACCGCCTAAGCAGCTGGATGTGCAGTGCCACCATTACTCAAGCTCAATATGGCTCGGGTTCATGGCACCCATAAAATTACCCTCTTTTAAATCAAATTAGCACTCACTAGACCATCGTATAGGTATACAGTGCATTCTTGCAAAGCCTCGAAGATTGAACTGAGCTCTATCACCCATTTTGCATTTTCATCTTTTCCTCTTTTCGGCTTCAATTTGGAGCTTACTAAAAAACCCCGAATTCATGGCTTCGGGCAGGAAGGGGAAGTAGAGGTGCTCCTTCTTCTTAGGTAAAGCTCATACAAGGCCTTAATTTCTAAACCCGAATTCAAAATCTCATATTTTTTCTGTTGGACTCGGGAAGGAGAAGGAGAAGGAACTGCAGGTGGGGCCCGCTTGTCACCCTCTCTACATTTCAATGCTTATTCCTTTTAATTCTATTGTACTTCTCGGCTGCACTTGGTGCTCATGAGCTGCATAAGGCTTTGTTAATGGTTCACAGCACGCTGGGAGCACGCAAGCCAAAGGGGTCATCCCGCTGAGTTTTAAAACCCAGCGACCCCATGAGGTTTCTTCATGGACTCGGTTTTCTGTGAGCCATTAGGCTTTTAGCTTGGTCTACGGAGTTCAATATTCATACTCCGGGTTTATCTGGACCGAGCTTCCAATAAGTTTGTAGATATGCGGCTGACATGCGGGCCCTTTTGCTAGGTTCCGTTTAAAGTTCCCAATTTTGCACCCAGGGTGTTTTGGAGGTAGAATTTGCTAAGTACTACCATACTTTTGCACCCCAAATGTTACCTCTGCATTGTTTAATTCTTAAAGAATTAATTACTTCATTATTTTGACCATAGTGCACACCAAAATTCAAGTCCTTGCATGTAGAATATTAGCAAGAATTTCAAGGTGCTGTACTCAACTTGCTTTGAAGAGCCTGAGTGTGACTTTGTTATTTTACTTGCCCCCTAGAAATTACCATTTATCTTGTGACAACTTTTTAGGGTCAAACAATGGGAATGAACCTTCAATATAGTCTCAACATAAACTAAAACTTAGAGATGAAGAAAAAATAGTCTCAACATACAAGACTAGTACTTATATATTCTAAGAAAACACATCCCCCACGACTTAGACTCCAACAAATGGTTAACCTTTCAGATATCCCATCAACACGACCAAAATATATGGAGGGGAAATATTACCCTTCACTACCTATTAAAGTACGACATCACCAACATTCAAGTATTTCTCCAACAATAGTAATAAATAATTACAACTCATCACAAAAATAACCCAAGTTAATTTATAGGATTGAACAAATTACCTTTAATTAAGTTGTACAAGAATCCAGGTGCAAGCAACTAAATATGCAAAGATCATACACTGTCCATTTTATCCAGACTTGTTTTTCTTATGAGTAAGAGTCCTCTCCAGTTTTTTCTTTTGTTTGCAAAGTCCTAGCTGCAAACATTCCAAGACAATTAAAAAAGGGAAAATTTACAAATAACACAATTGAGCATGGACTTCAATTAAAGTCTCCACGGCAAACTAGTACTTACGAGATCTACAAAACACCTCGACCTGTGCAAGTTCCTATCAAATGATCAACCATTCCAATACCATCAACAGGACTAACATATATAGAGCGGAACTGTTGCCATCAATAACTACGAAATTATATAAGCACAAAGTCACCAACAATAGTAAAATATCAACTTATTACAACCTTACAAGAAAGAAAAATAGAAGACATCTGCAACTATGTTTAGTTCTCTATTCTAATGGTTCCAAATTACCAACTCAGCAAAAAAAGTGTATGACATTTATTACCAGATCCAAAAAATATAAAATCTCACCCTTATTCATAATGTTACGATGGGACCTCACATCTTAATACACAATAACATGAGTCACTTCATATATGACAATTAATGGTTCTGACTAAATAGGTCCTCACATCTTAATGCCACAATAACATGAGTCACCCTTTTTAAATTAACCATTTCCAATGTCTTACTGCAACAAACATCAAATAACTCCTCTATTTGATGTTTCAACTATTCATGTAATCATTTAATCACTTAATTGTTGAAAACAAATTCAGGAAATTGTAATTAAACCTTCAGCTTTGAGTACTACCTTGAAATAGTAGTTCCACTACTGGTCTGGTTAGGGATTCGAAAAATTGGCACCAAATTGCAACCTAATTCAGTCCACTAACTGAAAGTACGAGCAAAAGCTAGCACATGCATAGATTTAGGGTAGAACCTGACAATGCCGAATTAGGCTAATTTTCTAAAAAAAAATGAGCAGAAGGGGCCTAATTAGAAGCAAAGATGCCCAAATTAGCTTCTTTTTCTTCATTACTTTAATTCTGACATTCTCAAAACAAGAGGAAAAAGAGAGATAAGGAGGTAGGAGACGATGTACCGAAGGCCTTACTCCTAGTAAACGAGAGTCTGGAGAGAGATCGAGTTATATACTTCGAGATTTTTACAGTGAACTTCAGTGGTAGATGAGCAGCATAAAAGAGAGAGGGATAGAGATTAGAGAGCGCCGGTTTTGAGAAAATAGGGTGGAAGTGTTTCTCTCTCTCAAATCGATTTCACACATTTGGGTATAAGGCCTTGGCTGGGTAGAACCGAAATGACCTCTGATTCATTTCATATTTTGCAAGGCCATCGTGTCATGATCCTATAAGATCTGTGAGAGTTGAGATTCTTGCAGATCTGTTTTGTACGGTTGATATTTTGTATTGGCAATGTGCAAGGTGTGCGATATCCCAGAGGTTAACCTCGTTTTAGAGAGTTTGAGCGGGGACCGAAATATGCATCTGATCGGATTGGGGGGAAAATGAAATTTCGGCACTGGCGCCCATTTGGTCTTAGAAACATGACGGTTATGGCTTCATGCAAGTAAGTGACCTCATAAAATTGTATTGGATTATGTACGCCGTGCGCTGCACTTAGTGATTTATGCTCTCTTTAAATTTTCGACAGTGTACCCATTATTAAAACAATTAGTGTTATGGCAGTGAAGTGAGTTGTCCAAAATACTTTGTAATTAATTACAAAGTAAAATTATTATGAATTGGGTTTAATTACAAAGTAATTAATTACAAAGTAAAATACTTTGTAATTAATTTTATGTTAGTAATTAAAAAAAAATTGTTTTTTTGAGTTTAATTTGTACATACAGTTAAAAGACTATCCTTGTTATTCTTTGAAGTAGCACTTGTAATATATATATGATTAGTCATTTATGTGTAATTAGTGAGTTGCAAACAATGCAACAAAAAAATTTCCATCCCAAAAATTAATAATAATTAAATTTTCACATCAATACATGCTAATGTTATAGTTAATTGCATAATTAAATTAATTTTGCACATCAAATTATATTTTTCTTACATGCATATTGTTCTATGTGGATCACATCCTCTATATATGACTATGAGACATGAACTCTTGTAACGCGAGATAATGAAGCCGCAATGAAATAAACCGTGCGGTAATTGATCATAACTGTTGAAATTGAAGACCACTATGTTTATTATATTGTTGGCAAGTTTCACCGATTAACGTTCTTGTTTACCACTCCATCCATTAGATCGAATATCGAACCATCAAATGGCCACAAAAACTTCGCGGCTGATCGACACCAAGACATAATGGAACGTGCTATAATTTGTATTGGTTATGTTCAGTGTTATATGCTGATCATATGATAATAAAATTCGGGTCATTTCATCGCAGATCAACCGTCCAAAATTAATTTAAAAATGAACGGTCATAATTTTTCTTAATTATTTGAGGTTGCAAAAAAAGTGGTAACTTTACAAAATTATGTTGTTAAGTATCTTATTCCCATATATGAGTTTAGAAATTATTAGGGAATTTTTGGATGTTTTTTCATACTAGTTTCTGTTCATATCAGTACCTAATTAACAGTGATTGCAGATCATATGCCCTCCGATTGGTGAGGAATGGTCTTGATCTTCTCATTTGGAAAGCTGCTGTGTATAGAGTGACAAATCCCTGAAGTAACGAAATATTTCCTTTCAAATTCGACTGTTGATGCTGCTAATGATGCTTCAATATTCGGGCTTGGATTTGAGCGAACCGCTCAGATCTAACTCGACTTTTGATGTTGCCTGAGGCCAAAGCCTTCTTGTGTAGGTCTCCCAATTTATGACGATTCGGATCCTCTGCATTAACTCGAATTGACGATTTCCGATATGAACCGTCTGGAGAGAGATCCGCACTAATATTAAAGTACACGTGCGTTATAGGATTGGACATGATTCTTACGAAATATGATCGTGCGGTTCATAATCTACCACCGAACGGTGCGATAATGCAGAGGATGCGTATTCATTTACGAGTTACGACCCCTCACTAGATAGAACTCCGGACTTAGCATATTTTTCAAAACCAAATTCAAAAATCAAAGCCTCCATTCCCTCTCCTCTCCCACTCTCCTCTCCCCCTCTCTACCAAATAGCCGACGGTCGCTCTTCCACCGCCTCCATTCCGTCCACCGCTTCGATCTAAGTCGCCATCGCCATTCCGATTCACCGACGTCGATCTTCTCTGCCTGCCTCCATTCCCGGTCACCTGCCTCCAAACCCTTCCACCGCTAGGGTCTAAGCCGCCGTCGCCTGCCCGAAGCACCGACGTCTCTCTTCTCTCTACTAGATCGGCGCCTACCGGAATCAATGTCAAGCGGTAATGACTTTTGATTTAGGGTTTTGTTAATGAGTTGGGGTTTATGCAACCAACCGGGGGGGAAATGGAAATTACAGTGATAGAGATGTTAATGTTATGATCTAGAAGCCAACCATTTATGGATGTATTCTATGTTTGTTCATGAAATGAAAGAATCATTTGTTCCTTGAGTATTTAATTACAGTATGGATTTTTCGAGTTGAGGACTTGAAATGTAGAACTCTATAATAATAATATAATGAATACTCTAAATGTCCCTAATCTTGGTAATTAAGAAGGAACACTATTTACCGGTACGAGATTAGTATGTGGATTAAATGATGATCATGTTCTACGGATCATATGGTAAGGAGCTACCAATTTAATCACATAAATACCTGATGGAGATCAGGGGATTGGACATGACCTAAGAATGAAACATAACATGGATTGTGTTAGTGTCATTAATGTTTCATTTGTGTCTTGAATTCTTTGGTATGAGATGATTATTTTTCCTACATGAGATACATGTATTTGTAGGTGTTATCCAACGCTGACCGTAACTGGCATCTATACAGATAATATCTCAATTTGTGTGTCTTGTGCGGAGGAAAATATATTTATCAAGAATACCAGTGTCCCTCATATTTCATATGTGAGTGATGATATCTTCGGGCCCCTTGATGGAGTAATAAAGTATGCATGCAATTATGATCAATGAGTTTGATCATTATTTACTGAATTACTTGGAATCAAGAAAAGAATAAATTTGCAAGGATGACACTCTCCTGCCTTGGATTTATTCTCGATATCATGTGGCACGTGAATTGACACAAGCAATTAAATATTGCTTTAGGATCGTGATGTTGATTGGTTCATATCATCTTTATCTGTTGAGTAATTATAATGCATATTGCTAGGTGCCGCTTATAATTTATAGAATTAAAAGAAGTTTTGATTCTATTGTCAACACGATATAGATCCTACGAGGTCACACCCAAGAGAGAAAAACGAAACAAATAAAAGTGTCATGGAGATGACTAACTTGATCTTAGAATAAATTTATTACATGTTGGACATGGTATACAAATTTATTTCTCAACAGAATTGAGCAAATACAATTAATCGTAACAATTGTCGGGTGGGCCAAAAGTTGGCATAAATGGCAAAAACGAAAATGGCATAAATAGAAATTGGCCCAAGCCCAATTTAACATTAAATGGAGAAGTCCATTTGATGAAATGGTTTGGAATAAAGTGGGATAAAAGTGCATCTAATGGAGAGCTCCATTGGATGGCAAAAGTAAAAGTTACTTTTGTCATGTTTAAATCTAGCCATCCATTGTGGTTGAGATGATTTAAATATATACCCTAACTTCACACTATAAATACCCCACCTTTTTCCAAACCCTAGCCACCATTCTAATCTCTCTCTTCTTCCTTCTCTTGTAAGAAAAAAGGAAAAACGTTTTTGCAAGACAAGGTGAAAAAGAGAAGAGTTTTTGCAATTTTGTCTCCACCATTTTTGCTCATGTGTTGAGCACAACTTCTACACTAAAATTAATAGTTGATTGAAGAGGTAGAAGCTAAGGTTAAGTTAGATTCTTGGTTGATTACCTCTAGCAAGGGAAAAACAAGAGTTTCGTTTAATCTCGGGTGGATACTCGTAGAGGCTTCGTGCGTTCGAAGCGGGTGCCATTTCGAGGCCGACTTGGAGAAGTGAAGGCTCGACAAGGAGGCAACAACCCTACATCTCAAGTCCCTACTTCTTGGTTTAGAGACCAAGATTTGAGGTATAAAGATTAAACAAGTTAAAATGTTAAATACGGTTCATCGTTAGTCAAATAAGTAGATCTATGTTGGTTTCTTTGAGTTAAATTTTTCAAATTTGCTCTTGCATGAAACTAATATTTTCTTCAAGAGACTCCCAAACTGTTCATTTAATACTGCTGGTCAGAACTCGGAAAGGGGTTTTGTTATTTTAGAATTTTTTTACTTTTTTTATTTCACATCTTAACTGTTCTGTGGTTATAATTTAGGGTTTGTTAAGTGGTTATAATTTAGTTCTTGTTCAAGGTGATATAATTTAAAATACTACTTGTTGGTTTAATACTACTGGTTCATTTAATACTACTGGTTGGTTTTTCCCTAAATCATAGGTAGTTATAATTTAGTGGCAAGGTGATATCTGATCCATTTATCTATTTTGGAAATTATCTGAATCCGTATTCGGATTCTTTCTTGATTTGTACATAATCAACAATTATCCGGATTCGTTTACACCCCTAATTTCAATTCCATGACAAACACCATACTTTTCCATTTTAGATAGATGCAAACAATTTGAAATGCACTTTTTTATTTTATACTCATACACAATTCACAATTCGCTTCAGAATTTCATGATTATGATTCACGATCCGAATAACATATTTGACAATAATGAATAGGTGCTTCAGTTTTTCATTAATCTAAAGTCAATTTCTCAATTGATTTCAAATTAGAGTGCAATTGATTTCAAATCAGGGTTACATTTCGTTATTTGTTTAAGATGATTTTTTATCAAATGAAATTTCGACTTAATGGCTCACTGAAATTTAGACATGGTTAAATATTTTAACAGAGCAGTTTTGACTTCCTGCAGCACACAAACAATATGCAGTGCTGTTTTGATTATATAATTTGTGCACTGCATAAGCCAAAACTGCTCTGTTAAAATCTTTATCCATCAATTGATTATTTTAAAGGAACACATTTTTCATTAAATTAAAGATTACCGTTAAACATGCCTGGTGAAGAACAGAGGTAAAAATTACAGACCTAAAAAAAATACATTAATTAAAAATTTAACGGATATTTTATTTATGTTCAAGCAAATCAAACTATCGCAACAAATTGTATTTTATCTTCTACAATTTTGTTTACCTAGATATGTACACTGATCAGTTTTACTTAAATTACTAATTAAACACTTCCATCCGATAGCAATATATTACTAATAATTTTGTTGTATTGTGCTGCTGAGTCATATTTTCCAACTTTATTGATGCTTCTTGTTTATTTTCCAAGATGAAATGCCGGATCACGCAATCGAGGTTTCAAATGGTCAAGAATTTGATTGGGATGGTATGGCCCCTCAAGAAGACGAGTTCGACCTAGTAGAAGATACGATGTCGCAAGGTGAGGATGAGTTTGAGGACAACCCAATTGAGGTAAGTGACGAAGAGTTGTACATGGACCTAGGTGAGGATGAATTTGGTTTTTAGGCCCCCAATGCTTCCGATCAAGAGTTTTAATATTGGTGAATCAATAGTTGTATGTGTGTTGTGTCACAAAGAACATAACAATTATATTTGTTTCCCAATTATTTTGGTGAGGCTTGTTGTAAATGATAAAATTTAATTAGTTATCAAGGTATTGAATTCTTATATACTGCTATTATTCATGTTGTTGATTTATAATAAAATTCTTCATTTACAAGGAGATATCAAATAAACAGAAGTGCATCTGTCTCCAGGAACTAAACAATTGCAAGGGGGAGGCCATGCAATTAACGATAACATGCCCATGCAATTGGACTACTCGCAGGGACCTTCAATAAAATATACTATAAACATGGGGTTAAGTAGTTGCATGGGCATGGGGTTAAGTAGTTGCATGGACCTGCAATTAATTATAATATCTCACATTCATAAAGTATTTGCAAGGGGAGATAAATGAGTTGTTGCATGGACCTCCAATTAATTATAATATCTCACATTCCTAAAGTATTTGCAAGGGGAGATAGATGAGTTGTTGCATGGACGTCCAATTAATTATAATATCTCACATTCATAAAGTATTTGCAAGGGGAGATAGATGAGTTGTTGCATGGACCTCCAATTAATTATAATATCTCACATTTCATAAAGTATTTGCAAGGGGAGATAGATGAGTTGTTGCATGGGCCTGCAATTAATTATAATATCTCACATTCATAAAGTATTTGCAAGGGGAGATAGATGAGTTGTTGCATGGAACTCCAATTAATTATAATATCTGACATTCATAAAGTATTTGCAAGGGGAGATAGAAAACAGTTGCATGGTTGCACATCACACAGTTGCATGGCAGATATGTTGCATGGGCTTAGCCTTGCAACAACTCTGACGAATTCAGAAAAGCCATTTCTTTTGCATGGGCTGTCATTACCTTGCAACAAACTAGTTCTAACCATGCAATAAACTCAGATTCTACTAGTGGGATGAAATTTGACTGGAATTGGACCGTAACGTCCGAAATTGGATGAAATCTGCACTAACCGTGTAACTCAGCTTGAAATCGGATCAGTACAGTCTGATTCCGCTCCAGATTGGCCGATTCCGCTCCGGAACGACCGATTTTTCCTTCTATGGTTCTATTTTCATTTACTAATTACTCAAAAGTTTCATAAATAATACATCAATTTGGTATTAAGCACTACCAAATTAATTTGCTATTAATCTTGGGAAAGACATGGAGATACTTGACCATACAATACATATCTTAACTTTATTTACTACCATGATGCGGTAACATTCCTGTCCTTATATTCAGCCCTCTAATTAAATGTAATAAAAGGAAATGTTCACAGAGATAATAATCTCATGTAATTTTCTAACTAATTTCGAACCCCAGAGCAACTACACAAGTCGCTCTGATGATTCAGCAGTTGAGTTTCAAATTGAACGGTAGCAAATAGAAACTAATAATGATATTTGCTTATCATTGGATGTTAATGAATCCTCTGTTTTCTTATTTAGCTATAATGTTGTCATATTTACTTTTTACGTCAAGCTCCTTCTTATTTGTATACATTTGTATATGTTAGACACTGGCTGCTATGAACCAAGTTACACGGGAGATTGTCTCCGGAAATAATCAGTTCTTTCCAATCAAGCCTACAGACTACAACAAATTTTTAGTTATCTCAATTGGGACTGGATCAAACAAGATTGAAGCAAAGTATACTGCACAAGAGGTTTCCAAGTGGGGCATCTTTGGATGGCTCAACTGGAAGGGTGCCTCCCCAATTATCGACATTTTTAACATTGGAAGTTCTGACATGGTCGATATTCATCTGGCTGCTCTTTTTCAGGCGCTCCGGTCTGAGGAAAGCTATCTCCGCATACAGGTATTTGGTTTAAAAATAATTATATTATTATTAATTATTTATATATGTATATATATATATCCCTAGTTATAAGGCCCTCGCTAAAAGTGCGCTTTCCTTCTTTAATCGATCTTCTTGTTATGAGATATGGAGCTGGCAAGGTGGCATGCCTTGATAAAGATAGACTAATTAATTAGTTCATGAATTATTTAACTTGGTGCTCATCATGCATTCCATGATTTGGTGGTCCACCATGTAATATCGTTACAAATTAAGTTCACATGTGGATGTATTAATAAATACATTTTAGATGGCTATAACAGATAAATAATACAATCCTATGCTTGATAGAGAGAGAGAGAGAGAGAGAGAGAGAGAAAGAGAGAGATTGCACTGCATTCGTAGCGCTTAAAATGTCATTTTTGTTGTTTTGATCGTTGAAATATTTTGTTGACAATGTGGGGATCAGGATGATGCACTCACACGTAGCACAAGTTCAACCGATGATTCTTCCATGGAGAACATGCAAAAACTTGTGCAGATTGGCAATGACCTTCTGAAGAAGCCTGTTTCGAGGGTCAATATAGAAACCGGCTTGTTCGAGGAGATTCCGGGAGCTGGCACCAATGCAGATATGCTCACGAGTTTCACAAAGAAACTCTCTGATGAACGGAAAATAAGGCATGCAAATGTTCTTGGACGTAATAAAGAACTATTGGTCTGAACAGAATAACATGTACATAATTTTAGTGAAAAATATATGTAGTAATATATATAATATTGTAAATAAGTGTTAGTCTATATGTTTGTACAAAATTTATAAGAAGATTTGTGGATTTTATTGGTTATATATTAAATGTCTTAAATGAACACTTACGTAATTCAGTTGACGTGGGTTTCACTTCTATTAATTAGAACAAACGTAGACCTAGATTAATATTTATTTTTCAGATCAAAGTAACACAAGCTAGCTATTTAAGTTGGATTGTGTAGTAGAACTGGCAAGCCTTACAAAATCAATTACTTCAGCAGGGTTTGTTCTGATATTTTCTTCATTTTAAATAAAAGATTGTTATAAGGAAATATAATAATGTAAAGTATTAGTACGTTAATATCAGGCCATAATCTAAGCCCAAATTTGACAATATTTCCTTTAAAAAGGCCCACCAAGAAACCTCTAGTTGTGGAGGAGATCGAAGTAGGTCCGATGGGCATCGGATCTACTTTTGAGTCTAATTAGTTCTAATACCATCCGATCAGCATTAAGATCTGTGCACACAGAAATTGAAGCAGACACACACAGATTTTAATGCAGATCGAACGATGGGCATCGGACATACTCTGAATCCGTTATGGAGTTAGCTTGTTTAATTAGGAGTTCCTATTAATGGAATATGGGAACTATACCTCACATTTCTACTTTGAAAAAAAAATTAGCAGTCCCTTATTTTTTTCTTTAATGATTAAAAGACTTGTTGACGACCCTTCTTAGTGCACGTCTCTCTCTTTCTTGTAACTTGCTTAATTTTCTTACTTACCTAGTTTCATCTCTACGTTAGCATTTTCTCTCCAGGAAAGTGAGTATTAATGGGTGTAATGGGTGTAATGGGTTGGGGAATCGGAAGAGTGGAAAAGCCACGTGCATGGCTTTTGCATGGCAAATGGCTTTATTTTTTTTTCTTTTATCCACGGTAGCTTCTACGGATTTAAAAAAAAAAGATTATTAACTAATTAAAGATAATCGATGATCTTTTCCATGTAACTCACAAGTTAAGTTGTTAAGTGGCGCCTATGTAACACAAGTAAATATAAATGATCAAAAACACCAACGCTTTTCACTTTATCAACGAGTCGTTTTAATTTATTTGGTAACATGTTATATTTTTAGCGAGCAACTATAAGCTCTTATAGCATCGTATTGACATGAATCTACTTGACAACTGTTACAACCGAACAAAAAATTATCCAATAAACTTTTTTATAAAGGACCAAGCGATTTAACTATTTAGTATCCACAAAAAATTCTCTCATCCCGATTTTAAACTTGCAATCTTCCACATAGAGAGAATTGTCTTTACTACTATATCAAAGATTGGTTCTACAAAATATATATAGAGTCTGGCTAAATTGCTTCAGGAAGCACTTCGACTGAAGTACTTACGGGGTCAAATTTTAATATTTGATGTGCGAAATGTCGATCGAAGTAGCTCAATAAATTGGTTATTTTTAGGTCAAAAAAGTTCATTTTCAAAAATCATAAAAAATAGTTAAAAAATTTCAAAAATAGTAAAAATCAATATTCTACATATTTATTATATAACCAATTTATTGAGCTATTTAGTTCGACGTTTCAAACATCAAATGGCTAAATTTGACCCGTAATCACTTCAGTCAAAGTGCTTCCGGAAGCAATTTAGCCGGACTATATATATATATAGAGTCCGCCTAATGTCATAATGTTATAATTTAGCCTAAGTTATAACGAGTCGGTTTTTGCGATTTCAAAGGCCGAACAATCAATCTGAATTGCCCAATATGATCTCCATATTAAAATGTGCTTCGAGATCAAATTCTATATTTTTTGAATTTTTTTTACTATTCTTTTAGATAGGTACAAAATCACTGTATTGGATGGTCCAAAATTATCTAAAAACAATAATTTTGTACCTATCTGTAGGGCGCAGAAAGTTGCACAACGGGATGGAAGGTGTGTGCATGTGTTTAAATGTCTCAGGGTTCAGTGCTCTCGATTTTAAGACATGGAGGAGAACATCGAACTTGAAACATTTACTTTCTTTCTACAATTCCTTCTGGTTCACCCCCGACAGACCTACTGTTCATAATCAGTCTATCGAGAGAGTTTAATGATTGTGGAGACGTTTAACTCCCAGCGGGCGCAAGCCCCCGCTGTTAATTACATCAGATGACCCTTCCAAGCCATACTGAATACCTCGTTCATTCCAGAATTTGAAGCCTATTTGTTGTGAATTGAATAAAGGGGCTAAAAGGGAAGAACTCATGTACTTGGTCTTTTTGTGTTCATTTGATTATCATTGTTTTAGGTATTTAATTAATATGTATGCACAAGATGCAATGAATGTTATTAAAATACATTTATTATACCTTTTTATTTATTTTAGAAACATATTTTTATTTGAGAAAATATATTTGTGCTTTATTTATATTTTATTTAAGAGGAAATGATTTAAACATGAAGAAAAGGGTATTTTGGTCATTTGGAAGGTTGTATGTTGTTTGATTATGCTTGATTTCGATTTAGAAATATGAAAGATTTGATTTGGGTTCATTTAGAGTTGGTTTGAGTTGATTTGGATTTGAAATGAAGAAGTTATGGCCAAAAAGGGCTGGAAAGGGTTTGTTTGTGAAGTTTTATGTTTTTCAGGGACTTATTTGTGAAGCTGAAAGGATTGAGATTTGTAATTTGGATTTGAGATGAAGTTTGGGCTGTAAATGGGATTTCCAAGGACTTTGTTTGAGAAGTTTGCAAGACGTCAGGGACTAATTTGTGGATGTCGAAGGACTGCACTTGGTGTCTTCTTTTGTCATAAGGGTCTGTTTGAAAAAAGGTTTCGATTCTTTGTTATTCGGGGCTTTGAGATTTGTATTGATCCTTCAAGGTTTGTGTTGGGGGCCTCTTGCTATTGCTGTCTTCATGTTCTTCGTGGTTTCGATTAATTCTTTTGCGAATTGGATTTGTAGAGGAGGAACTCTTGCCAGCTTTCGACATTGCTTTAAATGAATGTCAACGACTCCATTTTCATGGGATTTGATCCTGTGATGACATGGTTTTAACCTGCAAGTATGAAACATTAGATCTGGAGGGCATATGAGCACATTATTTTTAGGTCTTAAGATTGCACAAATGCACGGGTGACGTGGGAGCTGCTACTTTTACATGTGCAGTTTTCACCAGTTTGGTCAGTTTTTGAGACTTCATATCTTTCAGTTCACTTGATGGTTTTAAATGGAATTTTTCCGTCTTGTACTATAATATCAGGACTATAAGTCGGCCAACTTTCATGATTTTTCATGGTGTTTAGCTATGTCAAACGGAAATTCCAAGTAGTGACCAGCAGTTTTCTGTTTTTCTGAACTGCTGAACTTCGAAGGTCGATTCCTGCCAATTGGCTACACCAAATCTTGTATCCTGCATATGAAAATGTTTGTTTAGTCATGATCTATATGCATGTATAACAGTTTTGCAAAACTCTATTCAGAGCTATGCCAAATGTGTGTTTTCGTGCAGAGGTGTCTGCTGGTAAATGGAGCAGCAGTTTTCTGTTTTGCTGAACTTTGGAGACCATTTCCGACAATTGGCTAAACCAAATTTTGTATTCTTTATATGGTTTTACAGAGGGGAATTCAATCCATAACTCTGTGGAATTTCATTGGATTTTGAGTTCTTTTTCTATGCTTAAAGGCCATGCAAAGGCGGGGGTATCTGCTGGTATTTTATTTTCAGCTGCTGTTTCGCTATTCTGACGACCAATCTTTAAAGATTTATTCTGGACAATCTACAAAGCCAAATTTTTGGTTCTTTTTATGAGAGTGTAGAGAAAAGTCTACTCTATACGCATGCCAAATTTCAAGATCTTTGCACTTTCCTAACCATTTTTAACAGAAGCTTGAGTGCAGAGATAGACTGGTAAAAGATGCAGTTTTTCTTTCTACAGTTTTTGTATTTCCATTTTGAAAAGCTGAACTTCAAAAATCCATATTAAATCGGAATAAAATCCAAATAATATGAACTTTGTGTCCATCTTGTGTGTTTTGAAGTTATTTACATCTTGGTACAGTCCATTTTGCATTTTAACCTTTATTCTGGTCTAGATTAATCATTTTACCAGAGAGGGTCATTTCAGTCTAGCACCAGTTTTGTTTGCTGACAATTATTTTTGTAAAATTTGTACAAGATAGACTACAACTCCGATTTAAGTGTTCTTGGTACCAAAATCTTCAGGAAAGCACAATCTATATCCTCAAAAAGTTTCAAGAATTTAGAAGGCCTAAATCTATTTTTTTAATTCGTGACTTTGTAAGAGGTATATTCTGGGACAGCAAGCTTATTTACCAGTTTTTTTGTATTGTAGAAAGCTAACTTTAAAAATAGCTAGTAAATCGTGTAAAAATGCTATAAATGTAAAGTTTGAGTCTAAATTGTGTGTTTTTGAGTCCTCTATCTAACTGTGTATTTGGATTTCTTTGAGTTTGGCAATCAATTCATATTGGCCGGTTTGTGACAGCAGGTCATTTTGAGACATTTGGGGTATTTGAGATATCGTGGGGTATTTGGTTTGATTAGATTATATCTAAACCCTTGTGTCAAGATTTGGTCATCAAGAATCAAAAGAGGCATTGGTATCACAATATGTCACTTACCAATACCATTTCGAATTTGCATATAGGTCCTATGTCATTTGCATAATTATGTGAAGGTCGTTGAGCATCATTTCATTGGGATTGGTTATTTTCCTCTTTTCATTTTCTCTCTTCTTCAACAATTATGCATCTAGGCCCTTTTAAAGATTAATAAAACTCATAATATAGAAAGAGATGTAGTGAAACATCAATTTTTCATGCATGACTTGTCTTATTTCTCTTTTATGCATCAAGGTCCTTCAAAAGTCCAAAAATAACATAAATAAGGAGATGTAGTTAAACATCAATCCCTATTTTATTTAAATTCCTTTTATTTGTTTTGCACTTTTAGTTGATTTTATATTAAAAGAACTATGCAAGAATTGGATATTTAAAAGAATGTAGTTAAACATCAACTTTTAGTATCTTCTTCCTTTATATTTCTTATAATACAAAATGTCACTTTTAATATATATATCATTTTTATATATTTTGTGTGGTTGTGTGTTTTTGTCTATTTTTCCTTTGCAATATAAAATGAAAGAAAGAAAAGGAAAAGAAAAGAAGAAAAGGGAAGAGGAGGTAGAGAAGACAAAGAGGAGCAAGAAAATCACAAACATTTACATAAGCATATATTTTGTTTAGAATCATAGGCTTGAAAACTAGCTATAAAAGCTATTAATGCCTCATCTATTTCATTTGTCATTTTTAAACCTTTTATAATATTTGATTATTATATAAAAGGGGTTTATTTCATTTATATGATTTCATGCTTCTAAACTCATTCATGTGAGTTAGAAGCATTCAATCAAATTCGAACATAAAAGAAAGAAGAAGAAGGAGATTAAAAGGAAGAAATAAAGAAGCTCCAATTGCATAAAAAAAAAAAAATCATTGAACAACAACATTCCTTTATTCATTCATGGCTAATTTACATGAACATCAAGCATTTTTTAAGCTTCTACATTGCAAAATCTTAATCTCTACCTATTTCTATTTTTTATTTTAGTAGAGGAGGAAGAGGTTTCGGCCTTGTGTTGTGTTAATTTGTGTATATATGTTGTGTATGGTGTATATATTGTGTTTTTGTGTAGGTTGTATATATTGTCTTCTTTCTTCATCTTCAAATGAGGGGTTTATATAGGCTATGGCAAAGGGGTAGAGCCTAGGGTTTAGAGGAGCCTTGTTGGCATGATCTCCACCATTCTTTTGTATTAACTCTCATCCAAAGGTTTAGATGCTTCCAAGTGGTCATGCATATCCCTCAAGTTTGAAGAGAATATCCTTGGCATCTTCATTAGTCATGTGACATGTGTCCATATGAGCAAAAATATCTAGAGCATATTCTAGAGCATCTTCATCCCTCCTATTTTGGCATCTTCAATGGTGATGTAACATGTGTCCATGGGAATAAAAATATCTAGAGCATATTCTAGAGCATCTTCATTTCTCTCAATTTGGACCATGTAATAATTGGGCTATCCTCCAATTTAATTCGGCCAAAGCCTTTCAACCCAATTCATTTAGTCCATTGAGCTTAGTAATTATTTCTTACCAATATCATGGTTCGGCCCACATATCAATTTAATAACTTTAAACAAGCTCGGCCGAACTCCATCCATTTGTTTCATTCATTCATTGATTAACCTCTCCTTTTTTTTTTATATTTAAATCAAATAACTCAATTTAGCATAGAGCCGTGAGCCATTTTCTAAATATGTGTATTCAATCCTCTCCATTTGATTTATAATGGGCACCTCCATTTCTTGTTATTTTTTTTTTCTTTTCATTTTAGCCCTTCTCTTCTTCTTTTTTTATTATATTCTTCTTATTTCTAAATCCAACTTTTTTGGGTCAAACACTATCTAAAAAAATAGTTAAAAAATTTCAAAAAATATAAAATTTGGTCTCTAAGAACATTTTAATATGGAGAACATTTTGAGTTGCTTGGATCGACTGTTTGGACTTTAAAATTGCTAAAACTTACTTGTTATAACTTATGCTGAAATTATAACGTTATGACATTAGCCGGACTCTATATATATATATATATATATATATATATATATATGTTGGCTAATATCAAAATATTTGTTCCGAAACTGTGCTGCAACCAATTGGTTTTTCAATTTTCAAAGTTCATACGGTCAATCCGAACCATTATATGTGATATCTATATTAAAATGTGCTTGGAGACCAAATTTCATATTTTTTGGAATTTTTTTACTATTTATTAATCCAGTTTTAATATCGCTGATTTTAATAAACAGTGAAAAAAATTGTATCATGAAAAATAGCGATTCTAAAACTGACTTAATAAATAGTAAAAAAATTCCAGAAAATGTAAAATTTGGTCTCCAAACACATTTTATTATAGATTAAATATTGAACGGTTTGGATCGACTGTTTGGACTACGAAATTGTAAAAACCAAAACATTTGTTCCACGGCCTAGGAACAAACATTTTGATATTAGCCAAAGTCCGAACAGTCGATCTGAACCGCTCAACATAATCTTCATAATAAAATATGCTTGGAGATCAAATTTTTTATTTTTTAGAATTTTTTTACTATTTTGTTAGATAGGTACAAAATCACTGTTTTAAGGAGATTCTGGACCATCCGAAAAAGTGATGTTGTACCTATCTATAAAAATAGATAAAAAATTCTAAAAAATATAAATTTGGTCTCCAAGCATATTTTATTATGAAGATCATGTTGAGCAGTTTGGATCGACTGTTCGGAATTTGGAAACAGAGATAAAGGATGTGGAACATATTGGAACACAAAATTATGGTGCATTTGAACCCCCCTCTATATATATATATATATATATGATTTTGGAAAGTTACAACATCATTTGCTACTATATCAAAGACTAGATCCACTTACAACATTTGTAAGTTACAACATCTTATAACAATTCATTTTTGTGATTTTAAAAGTCTAAACAGATGATCTAAACCATTCAACATGATATCTATATTAAAATATTCTTGGAGATAAAATTTTACATTTTTTTGAATTTTTTACTATTTATTAAGTATTTTACAAAACTGCTGTTTTTAGACAATTTTGGACCACTGAAAAACAACTGTTTTGTAAAATACTCAATAAATAGTAAAGAAATTAAAAAAAATGTAAAATTTTATCTCCAAGCATATTTTAATATAGATATCATGTTGAACGGTTTGGATCGACTGTTTGGACTTTTAAAATTACAAAATTGAATTGTTATAAAATGTTATAACTTACAAATGTTGCAAGTGGATCCCTCAACCAACATCTTATTCCAACATCTTAAAATCCGCATCACAATCTGCTATAAAGTTAGTTTTCCAGAAATCCTGAAGAACAAAATCAATAGATTTGTGAGGAAATCAAAGAATTTCACTTATGCGGCTTTTTGGGCTTTTGAAGCCCAAATCTAGCATAATTTTCTCAACCAAGGCCTGGCAAGAGACCACTTTTGACTAGTGGTTTTTTGTTTGATTATTAATGGTTTTATCTCTTTTTTAAGTGATAAAAAGGTTGCCACTTCAGAGCGCATATTATTATCAATACATTTACTTGTGTTATAATCTAGTTCTAATCTTGAAATGAGCAACATATAAATAATGGTAAGCACATTAACACGCGTCACATTACTGTTTTTTCATCGTCAGAACCTTAAATCACACTATTAATCTTTTAACAATTTCGGTGTACATTTTACTATATATGGTGCTTATATTGTAATTCATTTATTGGTATCTCAATTAATATACTATTTAGATTAAAAAATATATAATTGACATGTGCTTATATCATTTACAAAGTATTGAATTAGGGTCATTTTAAATGTATCAACTTAGGAATATTTTAATTGTCGATTACTCATTGATCATACAATAAGACAATTATTAAACAATTAATTTTTTTTTATGAATGGTTAAGCAACTAACTATCAGTCAGCAATAAATCTTACACATATTATATTTAAATAATAATGAGGTTATATATGGTGATTTGCAATATACACCTACCTAATTTTATTAGTTTATACAAGAATTTGTTTCAATTTTCATCATTGCGCATCTTGACAAAAATCTGATGTTTGTTGTATCGAAACATACTAAGTAGATGTACATTTCAAAGCACTATAACTTCCAAGTGAAGTTATAATGCTTTGCAATTAATGTACACCTACCTATGTGCTTCCATACAATAATTATTGGATATGCATGCTTCAATTTTCATTCAGCATACATCTTGATTAAAATAGTATCAAATATGACGCGTGCTATCAGATGATCCAAACAACAATACAAAACATAAAAGTCATCCCTAGAATATAATTATTGAATGTGCTTCGATTGTTTAATGATCAGTTGAATAATCATAAAACCTAATGCGTGGACGCAAGAGAAAAATAGGAGTGAGTCTATGATACTATGCATAACACGATTTGGTCTGTAACACGGATTAATATTTTTGTTTTCAAAATTTTAACGGTCGATCCAAACTGTTCAACATTATTTTCATATGAATATATACTTGCAGACCGAATTTTATATTTTTTAGAATATTTTTTTGTTATTTTTAAAGATAGGTAGAAAATCATTGTTTTTGCATACACTTTAATCGGTCTGCAAGTACATATTCATATGTGGATCATGTTAAATGGTTCGAATCGACTGTTAGAATTTTGAAAATAAAAATATTAATATGTATTATGGCCCAACCCGTGATATGCATAGTAATATAGACTCACTCGAATAATAAGTAATAAACTAATAAGTGACAAAAATATACAGATAGTGAAATTAAAGCAACGAGAGATACAATATTTAAATATAAGAATAATTATTTCAATCCCCCACTCCAGTATCCGCATTATACCCGCAACAACAATAGATGAAGGTTGTACTACGGTCCCCACTAATTAGAGGAATATTGTACTATGGTCTCTACTAATTATATGGTCCCCTTTCCCAGTTTCCACACTCATCTCAACGTCAACCTTCATAGGTATAAATACTTGGAACATAAAATATTAATACTTACAAAATAAGATATAATACTTGCATGCGTAATTTGATATGATCATCTCCTTTCCATTCCCCTAATCGTTCCCGCGTCAACCTTCCTCTAATGAAGTAGTAGAGATCCCGTATCCTCCCATCAACATTCCCTAATAGTCTCATAACCTTCCTCTAACAAAAATAATTGACCTTATAGGTATAAATACTTACAATACGTGATATTAATACTTTCAGATGTAATCCAGTGTCATATGTAAAAAAATACTTGCAAATATAGATATAAATACTTGCGTGACAAGGAGCCCGAAAGTACGTCATTATGGATCTCATTTCAAAGAGAAAATTACGTAGAAGATGTTCGTGGTTTTAGATTCGCAAAATTTCTCACTGATCTCCTTTTCTTTCTTTTCCAAGACAAAACACAAAAAGCAATCTCATATATTGTATTAATTAATCCCAAGTGTAGTGCTGATACATACATATGACGTCAGATGCTGACGTACATTGACTTGAAATAATTAACAAGTCAAGTGTCAATGATTATGTACAGTTTCAAAAGTTTAAATTCTGAATTAAGGTTTTAAATAGCGCGCCATAGCAGCGTTATAGTGCTGCTATAGTGTTTTCGGATCATAAAAGCTACGGCGCTATAATTGCGCAATATGATAATAGCATCATTTTTTTATCCGTTCCACTATGACGCGATAAATGCTATTTAAATCTTTGGTCTGAATAGATTGTCGATGCAATTACATATAGCAAAAAAATTATAATTATAAAAATTATAAAATGTAGCAAAAAAATTATAAAAATACAAAATTCGGTATGCAATTACATATTCATATGTGGATCATGTTGAATGGTTCGAATCGACCGTTAGAATTTTGAAAGCAAAAATATTGATCTGTATTACGGTCCAATCCGTGATATGCATTGTAATATAGACTCACTCGAATAATAAGTAATAAACTAATAAGTGACAAAAATATACAGAGAGTGAAATTAAAGCAGCGAGAGATACAATATTTAAATACAAATAATGGCCCAAGATGCGATATAAAGAAAAAAGTGAAGAATTTAAAGTCATTTTTTTGCTGTCTATATAGAAAAAGCTTCACATGTTGCACACTTGACAAAATATGCATTATTTCTTCCTTTTTGTGCATATATTCTCCGGAAATCTGGTAGCAAGTGATAATTTCACCATCTCCTTTTCTTTTCCAAGAGAAAACACAAAAAGCAATCTCATATATTGTATTAATTAGTCCCAAGTGTAGTGCTGATACATACATATGACGTCAGATGCTGACGTACATTGACTTGAAACAGTTAACAAGTCAATGTGTCTCTGATTATGTACAATTTCAAAAGTTTAAAGTGTGGATTAAGGTTTAAATAGCGTGCTATAGCAGCGTTATAGGAGTAGAACTAGGGTGCTCCTAAGCTCACCAAGCCCTTCCGTGAGCGCGACTCTAAAACCTATCAAATTGATTTCAAACGACATTTCCAAACCGTTAGATGTTCAATCTATATTAAAATGTGCTTGGAGACCAAATTTTACATTTTTTGGAATTTTTTTACTATTTATTAAGATGGTTTGAAAATCGCTGTTTTCCAATGGTGCAGAATTTTAATAAAAACAGCGATTTTCAAACCATCTTAATAAATAGTAAAAAAATTCTAAAAAATGTAAAATTTGGTCTCCAAGCACATTTTAATATAGATTGAACATCTAACGGTTTGAAAATGTCGTTTGAAGTCAATTTGATAGGTTTTAGAGTCGCGCTCACGAAGGGCTTGGTGAGCTTAGGAGCACCCTAGTTCTACTCGCGTTATAGTGCTGCTATAGTGTTTACGGATCATAAAAGTTATGGCGCTATAGCCACGCAATATGATGCTAGCGTAATTTTTTTAATCGTTCCACTATGACACAATAAATGCTATAGCTTGTATATTTTTCAGGCGATGAGAAAAAATGACTATTGTTGTCAAGATAGTTATCTGCAATATACTCACGCTGTTAAGCAATTATATCTGTATTATATTCATCAAAAATGGAAAACATAAAGTTAAAAAGTAATATCGTATCATATAAGAAAGGAATATAAATTATATATATTATTTCAAAAAGAGTTTACTTACGACCTACTAAAATGTTTTTTTTTCTTTCCATTTTTATCGTTTCATCATTGTTTGAAACACTCTTTTCTTTGTCGTGCTAATTAATTTGTAACATCAGCATATCTCTCAAAACTAAAGCGAATCTCCTTGTAAAAAAATTAAGCTATCTCAATCTAACTAATCCTTTCCACGTGTGAAGAGTTCCATAACTAATAAACCGAAATTTATTTATATTAAAAAAAATAACAAATTTTACAATCTACCCCTGTTTTCAACAAAATTCCAAATCTAACTGTCCGCCAAATAATTTGTCTGAATTTCCACCAAATAATTCAGTGAAAAAACAACTTTATCCTTTTTCCATTGAATTATTTAACGAAAATAGGATTTTTGATTTTTTTTATTTTAATTAAATAGAAGATGTTATGATTTTAGTATAAAAAAAAACAAATTATATTTTTTGGAAAAGAGATGTAGTACTATAGAATTGAATTTAGTATAAAGACTACGACAAATAATCCGGATTAACATTTTTTAGGCAGGATTTTTGCGACTGTAAGAAAAATTAATATTTCTTGGTATGTTACCGGAAAAAAAAATTTGGATGTGAGTTATTGTTCTCAGTTCAAAAGTCACTTCTGAGTAAATAAGGAAATTATCGTGGTCCTTCTAGTACATTCACTTCTAGAGAAATAGATGGAGTACTGATCACTCAAAAGAGAGCAATGTTTCTTTTAATATTTATAAACTCGGAAATGCTATCGGTTCGGACTGCAAGCGCACAATCCTATCGAGTAGTATATTCGAGGTCGATCCACAGGGAATATTGGTTCAATGCTTTGAGCGATCGAATCACAATCTTTCGAAAGGCTAGACGAAATCTGAAAATTGAGAGATGTTGTTGTGATCAATGTAAATTAGGAAGCAATTAAAAGTAATTAAAATAAAGATAGAGATGAGAATTCCTAGGGTTTCGGCACACCAAAGCCACTCAATCCGCTTTGACAATATATTCATGTTGCGTCTGATTTCCTGTTGTTGTTTAATGAAAGACACCACATAGGTCACTGCGATTTATGTTACGCAAGAATGACAGATCTTTCACCGAGATTCTACATAGGACACTGCGAGTTTCCTTACGCAAATGACTGATCTCTTAAATACCCCAAATTAATACACAGATCACTGCGATTTTTCTTATGCAAGTGATGGAATTTGGTACGCGTTTTGTTGGTCTGGTTTATGGTTTCCCCGCTAAGGTTTTCTTCACATAAACCTAATAGATCTCAATGAGGCTAATTCATACAAATAGTTTCTCTTACCATTAAAGTACTGTCACTATCCTAACGGACTCAAACTAGATCATTGAAGTTAGGTGAAGAGATAGTAAATCACAAAAGCATTTCGATTCAACAACAAGAAATCATAATCAACAGAAATATATATATATCAAAACATCAAGAGTAACAAGGTTTACTACCTAGCCCTAAGAAAATGAACTTAGCCGCGGAACGGCATTGTTACAAGCACTCCTCTCTTCTCACTTTAATCAAATCTAACCCTAATTACAAATATGACTTCTTCTTCTGCCCAGGGGCCTTATATAGGAGTGGAGGTACGTCTGGAGATTGAGTAGGGGCTAAGAAACTGATCTGGATACAGTTGTCGGCAGTTATTCCCCAAGAGGCGCCTCGGTTACGGACCGTATCACCTGATACGATTCGTATTAGGACCTTGACGGTTAGGGTTTAATGCTTCCAGCGCTATCTTCTGGTCTGTGCTAGGCCTGGTCCGTATTAGGCAATACGGACCGTAACAGAGACTTCGTCGATGAGCTTCGCTGATCTAATTGACCCGATTCTAACTCCATTTGGTGTAAAATAGCCCCAAAACCTGTTTTCTGCAATAAAACATAAAGAAGGGTGACAGTAGCCTTTTTATCTAATTTAATAAACATAAGTGCGAGAAAATATGCAAAACCTAAGCCAAAACCCTACGTAAATCATCATTATTTTGACTCTGATCAAGTACTGTAAAATTCCCGCAATAACATTAGAGGAATGATGTACTATGGTCCGGGTTCCCACTAATTATTATTATAAAATCCCCGAACAATCTTAATCTATTGATGTAGTATAGTCCCCACTAATTATATGGTCCCTCTTTCCCAGTCACCGCGTTCGTCCCCGTGTCAACCTTCATGGGTATAAATACTTGGAATATAATATATTAATATTTAAAAAATAAGATATTAATACTTTGATGCGTAACTTGTTTTTCATCCATTTTCCAGTCCCCCAATTGTTTCCGTATCAACCTCTCTCTAATGAAGTAGTGGTGATCCCGTATCTCCGCATCAACCTTCCCCAATCGTCCCCACATCAACCTTCCTCTAACAAAAATAGTTGACCTCATAGGTATAAATACTTACAATAGTTGATATTAATTCTTGCACGACGAGGTATAAATATTTGCCTGACGACGAGCTCGAAAGTACATCATCATGGATCTCATTTTAAAGAGAAAATTGCGTAGAAGATGCCAGTGGTTTTAGTTTCTCAAAATTTCTCACAGATCGTCAGAAATATGGACGAGATTGAACGGAGAAAAAAAAAACCCACATCTAAAAACGTGTATGGTCCCTCATGTCGTTTGAGTGGTCCCCGACAGGTATTTATTGTGCGGGTACGTTTGGAAAATTTAATTAGGGAGACATTTACTTAAAAGTTGTTCACCACATAGGTATAAGTACTTCCGTGCATAGGTATAAATACTTCTATGCATTGGTATGCTGGAGATTTTGCTGTCCCCCCAGGTAGTTATGATAGTTATGATGAGGGAATTTTGCGGGTACTGTTATAAGCTTTCTTGTTTTAAAGTAAACAATCGGGGGTTAAGTTGTTGTTTTTTTTAGGTAAAGAGTTGTGTGTAAGAGATGAGGCGGTAACACAGTTGGCTAGGAGAAAAAGTTCTAGGATAGTGTGTATAAGATGAAAGACAACCACTAGAACATTAAAAAAAAACAGTGCAAAATGAAAGACAACTAGTAGAAGATGAAAGACAACCAGTAGAACATCAAAGACAACCCGTACTAGATAAAAGATAAATTTAGCAAGATGAAAGACAAGTAAAAGAGAAAATACAACTAGTAGAAAACGAAAGACAACTAGAATAAGACGAAAGATAACAAGTAAAACATCAAAGACAACCAGTACAAGATGAAAGACAACTAGAAAAAAATGAAATACACTGAGAAGTAGATATAATACAACCAGTAGTAGATGAAAGACAAACAATAGAACATGAATGATAACTAGTAGAACATGAAAAACAACTAGAAAAAGATGAAAAACAACTAGTAGAAGATGAAAAAGTAGTAGATGAAGACAACTAGTAGAATATGAAATACAAGCAATACAACGTGAAAGACAACAATAAAACATGAAAGACAAACAGTACAAGAAGAAATACAATCAGAAGAAGATGAAATACAACCAAAAAAACATGAAAGACAACCAGTACGACATGAAAGACAATCAGTACAAGATAAAAAACAACGAGAAGAAGATGAAAAACAACTAGTAGAAGATCAAAGACAACTAGAAAAATGTAAAAGACAACAAGTAGCACATGAAAGACAATTAGTATAAGAAAGACAAGTAGAAGAAGATAAAATACAACCAGTAGTGGATAAAATACAACTAGTAGAACATGAAATACAACAAGTAGAACATGGAATACAATAATAAAATATGAAAGACAACCAGTACAAGATAAAAGACGACTAGAGTAAGATGAAAGAGAACAAATTGTAGATGAAAGACAACTAGTAAAAGATGAAATACAACTACTAGTACATGAAAGACAATAAGTAAAACATGAAACATAACCAGTACAAGATGAAAGATAACCAGAAGAACATGAAAGACAACTAGTAGAAGATGAAAGACAACCAGAAGAAGATGAAAAGACAACAAGAAGAGCAAGAAATACAACTTGAAGAACATGAAAACAACCAAAAGAAGATGAAAAACAACTAGTAAAAGATGAAAGACAACCAGTACAAGATGAAAGACAACAAGTCGAACTTGAAAGATAACTAGTACAAGATGAAAGATAACTAGAAAACCATAGAAGACAACTAGAAGAGAATGAAAGACAGCAAGAAGAAGATGAAAAGACAATCAGAAAAACATGAAATACAACCAGAAGAAGATGAAAAACAACCAGAAGAAGATGAAAAACTAGTACAAGATGAAAGACAACTAGTAAAAGTGAGGAAGACAAGTAGAAGATGATGAAAGATAACCAGTAGAACATGAGATACAACCTAAACAAAATGAAAGACAACTTGTAGAAGATGAAAACAACAAGAAGTAGATGAAATACAACCAGTAGTAGATGAAAGATAACCAGTAGAACAAGAAAGACAGCTAGTAGAACATCTCAAGACACCTTGTACAAGATGAAAGACAAATAGTAGAACATGAAAGACAACCAGTACAAGATGAAAAGACAACCAGTAGAAATGAAAGACAATCAGTGTAAGATTAATGACCACTAGTAAAAGAAGATGAAAGACAACTTTTAGAAGATGAAAGACAACTTATAGAAAATGAAAGACAACTAGAAAAATATGAAATATAACCAATAGTATATGAAAGACAACCACTAGAACATAAAAGACAACCAATAGAACATGAAGACAACCAGTACACGATGAAAGACAACCAGAAGAGGGTGAAAAACAACTAGTGGAATGTAAAAGACAACTAGTAGAAAAGGAAGTACATCGAGTAGTAGATGAAAGACAACGAGTAGAACATCAAAGACCACCAGTACAAGATGAAATAGAACTAGATAAGGATGAAATACAACATGTACAAGTTGAAAGACAACTAGTATAACAAGATGAAAGACAACTAGTAGTAGATGAGAGACAACTAGAAGAAGATGATACAACCAATAGTAAATGAAAAATAACCAGTACACGAAGGACAACTAGTACGAGATGTAAGACAACCAGAGGTAGGTGAAAAACAACTAGTGAAAGGTGAAAGACAACAAGAAAAAGATGAAAGACAATTAGTAGAACATGAAAGACAACCAGTACAAGATGAAAGACAAATAGAAGAAGATGAAAAACAACTAGTACAATATGAAAACAACTAGTAGATGATTAAAATACAATCAGTAGTAGATGAAAGACAACCAGTAGAACATGAAAGACAAATCATAGAACAAGAAAGACAACTAGTACATGAGAAAAGACAACTAGAAGATGATGAAAGTCAACTAGTACAACATGAAATACAACTAGTACAAAATGAAAGACAACTAGCACAAAATGAAGACAACTAGTACAAGATGAAAACCAGTATAAGATGAAATACAACTACAAAAAAATGAAATACAACTACTAGTTGATGAAAGACAACAAGTAGACATGAAGGACAACTAGTGTAAGATGAAAGACAAGTAGAAGAAGATGATAGACAACTAGTAAATGATGAAAGACAACTAGAGCAACATGAAAGACAATTAGAAGAACAAAAAAAACAACCAGTAGAAGATGAAAGACAACGAGTAGAATATGAAAAACAACCTGTAGTAGATGAAAGACAGCTATTAGAACATGAAAGACAACAGGTAGAAGATGAAAGACAACTAGTAGAAGATAAAAGACAACTAGAAAAAGATGAAAGACAACTAGAAGAAGAAGAAATACAACTATAAGAAGAAGAAATACAACTATAAAAAGATGAAGTTCAACTAGAAGAATATGAAATACATCCAGAAGTAGTTGAAAGACAACTAGTTTTACATGAAAGACAACTAGACAATATGAAAGACAGACAATAGAAGATGAAAGACAACTGAAAGATGGTGAAATACAAGTTGTAGTAGATGAAAGATTACAAGTAGAACATGAATGACAATAAGTACAAGATGAAAGATAACTAGATGAACATCAAAGAAAACCAGTAGAAGATGAAAGACAACTAGAAGAAGATGAACAGACAACAAAAAGAACATGAAATACATCTAGAAGAAGATAAAAAACAATCAAAAAAGGTGAAAAACAACTAGTACAAGATGAAAAACAATTAGTAGAAGTGGGGAAGACAACTACAAGATAATGAAAGATAACAAGTAAAACATGAACAAAAAAAATGAAAGACAATTCTATAAGATGTAAAACAACGGGAAGTAGATGAAATACTGCCAGTAGTAGATAAAAGACAACAAGTAGAAGATGAAAGACAACTAGAAGAACATGAAAGACATACAAGATGAAAAACAACTAGTAGAACATGAAATACAACCAGTAAAAGATGAAAGACAATAAGTAGAACATGAAAGACAACCAGTACAAGATGAAAGACCATTAGTAGAAGAAGATGAAAGACAACTAGTAAAAGATGAAAGACAACCAGTAGAACATGAAAGACAACTATTGTAAGATGAAAGATCACAAGTAGAAGATGAAAGACAACTAGAAGAAGATGAAATACAACTAGTAGAAGATGAAATACAACCTATAGTAGATGAAAATCTACCAGTAGAACACGAAAGACAACCAATACGAGATGAAAGACAACCACAAGAAGGTGAAAAATAACTAGTTGAAGAGGATGAAAGACAACTAGTACAAGATAAACGACAACCAGAAGAAGATGAAAGGCTTCCAATAGTAGATGAAAGGCAACCAGTAGAAGATAAAAAATAACTAGTAGAATATGAGAGACCAGTACAAAATGAAAGATAAGAAGAAGAACATGAATGACAACTAGTAGAAGATGAAAGACAACGAGAAGAAGATGAAAAGACAACAAGAAGAATATGAAAAACGACCAGAAGAAGATGAAAAACAACTTGTACAAGATGAAAGACAACTAGTAGAAGTGGGGAAGACAACAAGAATATAATGAAAGACAACTAGTACAAGATAAAAAAAACAACCAGAAGAAGGTGAAAAACAACTAGTGGAAGGCAAAAGACAACTAGAAGAAGATGAAAGACACTTGTAGGACATGTGATGGCTTATAATCAGAGCTAATAATATTTGTAACCCTAATTGTCTAATTTACAATCGATTCACAAGCGCATGAACCTATCATATAATATAGATCAGGGTGTCGATCCACAAGAATGTATTAAGAAATCTAACGATAATCAATTATAGGTTGTTAATTGTTTTGGTTGTTTGGTTTGATTGTTTGGTTTGTTTAGTTATAGGAACAATTGAAATAGTGAATAAATACTTTGTGTATAGAAAATGGACTTTCAGGGATCAGGCTATCTATCATTCTTACTTGTTTAATCTAGTTTCTGGTTACATGAGTAAACACATACGTTGTTGTCACCAACCGCATGCAAGCGCAACTACCTGTCAATTATTGTTTCTAACTCCAATCAGTGTCACATGCGGTTTGGCCAGAACCGTGTGCGTTCTATACTGGCATCAAATGCAAACCTGAGGGCTGCTAATCCTATCCTAGTGCTAATCACAGGTACGCTATAGCACCTCATTCTAATCAATCGCATAAAGATCAATGATAAGTCTCCATTACCAAGACTAGAAGGATTTAAGTTCACAGTTACGTCATTCCTTTATACCTTATGTAGTTGTAATAACTGAGATTACCCCACTATCGGTCTATAGAACGCGACGTTCGTCTACAGATCTATATTCCAATAGGTTTCTAACTGAGATTCGGATCACAAGGGATGAACAGGTACGTTTGTTTCCCTTATTGAATCTAAGATAATTATACCCTATTCCTAATCGGTCAACCTTATACGCCTACCATGGGGTGTACATTGCCATAATCACGAGGTTACACGCGGATTAAGTAGTGATATAAAGAATAAAGTGCAGAAATAATTCAGATGAAACCCAAATGATAAATATAAATAAACCTCTAAATTAAACTCATAAGAATTCAATATTACATGCCTTCAACCTAGAAAGGTGTTGCCTAGCCGCTTATGGAGAGTTCAACAACACAAGATACAAGAGACATAATTAAAGCAGTAAGAGGAAGAAGAAGTAGGAGGAATACACCTAGAGAATCTCCTTATCTCATACACGCCATCTTCACGTCTTCTATCTCTCTTCTTTTAATAAAGCTTATACGTTTTCTATTCTCTATTCTATATGTGTTCTCTCTGTATTTTCATATATGAGAACCCTAGATCTATTTTATGTATATCCTCCTAGGTTCTCTGTCTGTCGAGATGAGAGGAGGAGTTGTAATTTGTCCATCATGTGTTAGTGGGCTTAGTGGAACTTGGCTGCCAAGTTTTGTTCTGTAACTGTTGTTTGCCAGTTATCTTGTGCGGTTGTCTAGGTTGCATGCGGTTGAGCATCATCCGCTTGAAATTCCTGCGCTGCAAATGCAATTTGGCTGCCTCTGGTTGCATGCGGATGAAGGGTCAACCGCATTCTAGTAGTATGTCCAAAATGCTTCGTTTTATAACTGTTTTAGCTCCAAAAACTTAGAAAACCTACAATCTTCCAGAATCAAGTAAAATGGCAAAAGTAATCTGATTCTACCTAAATTGGACACTTGTAACTCCATATTTGGCAATATTTTAGACTAGGTGATAGGGAAAAATAGTGCTTATTTCAGCCCTATCAACATGAAAGACAACCAGTACAATATGAAAGATAATTAGAAGAAAATGAAAGACAACCAGTACAAGATAAAAGCCAACTAGTATAAATAGATGAAAGACAACTAGTAGTAGATGAAAGACTGATCAGAGTCAAAATAATGACGAATTACGTAGGCTTTTGACTTAGGTTTTGCATATTATCTCACACTTATGTTTAATTAATTAGAGAAAAAGGCTATTGTCACCCTTCTTTATATTTTATCGCAGGAAACATGTTTTGGGACTATTTCACATCAAATGGAGCAGATCAGGTCAATCGGATAAGCGACGCTCATCGACTAAGTCTTTGTTATAGCCCGCACCGACTGATACAGACCTAGCCGGATACGGACCAGGAGATAGCGCAATACGCATTAAACCCCTCAGTGACATGGTCTGGATACGGACCGTACCAGCCAGTACGGTCCTTAACCAAGGCGCCCTTTGGGGAATAACAGCTCCAGCTGTATCCAGATTAGATTTTCTTGGCCTCCACTCATCTCTAGACATCCCTTCACTCCTATATAAGCACTCTGGACAGAAGAAGAAGACATCTTTGTAATTTTGGTTAAATTTGATTAAGTGAGAAAGAGAGGAGTATTGTAACCATGCCGTTCCGCGGCTAAGTTCTTTTCTTAGGGGCTAGGCAGTAAACCTTGTTACTCATGATTCTTTGATATATATATATTTTCTGTTGATTATGATTTCTTGTTGTTGATTGAAATGCATTTGTGATTTACTCTCCCTTCACCTGATTTCGATGATCTAGTTTAATCCGTTATGGTAGTGATAGTGCTTTAATGGTAAGAGAAACTATGATGGACGAGTCAGCCTCGTTGGGAGCCATTAGATTTATGTGAAGAAAATCTTAGCAAGGAAACCATAAATCGGAACAACAAAACGCGAACCAAGTTCTGTCATTTGCGTAAGTAACTCGCAGTGTCCTATGTAGTAACTTGTGTATTTTAGAGATATGTCATTTGCATAAGTAACTCACAGTGTCCTATGTAGTATCTCGATAGAAGTCCCGTCATTTGCGTAAGTAACTCGCAATGTCCTATATAGTGTCTTCCATAAACAACAACAGGAAAACAGACCCGACAGAAGTAGAAATCAAAGAGGATTGAGTAGCAATGGTGTGCCGAAACCCTAGGACTCATCTCTATCTTTTTTTTAATTACTTTTAATTGTTGCCAAATTTACATTGATCACAACTTCAACTCTTAATTTTCAGATTTTGTCTAGCCTATCGAAAGATTGTGAATTGATCACTCAAGACTCTATACCAATATTCCCTGTGGATCGACCTCGATTATACTACTCGATAGGATTGTGCGCTTGCGATCCGAACCGATACCATTTCTGAGTTTATAAATTTTAAAAGATAACATCATTCACTTTTGGGTGATCAGAGACAACTAGAAGATGATGAAAGACAACTAGTAGAAGAGGAAAGACAACTAGAAGAAGATGAAAGACAACTAGTAGAACCTAAAAGAAAACCAGTACAAGATGAAAGACAACTGGTACAAGATGAAAGACCACTAGAAGAAGATGAAATACAACTTGAAGAAGTAGAAAGACATCCAGTAGAAAATGAAATACAACTAGAAGAAAATGAAATACAACTAGTAGTAGATGAAAGACAACAAATACACATGAAAGATCAGTACAAGATGAAAGGTAACTATAAGAACATGGAAGACAACTAGTAGAAGATGAAAAACAACAGGAAGATGATGAATAAACAACCAGTACAAGATGAAAGACAACTAGAAGAAGATGAAAAACAACTAGTAGAAGATAAAAAATAATAAGCAGAAGATGAAAGACAACAAATAGAACATGAAAAACAACCAGTAGTAGATGAAAGACAACCAGTAGAACATGAAAGATAATCAGTACAAGATGAAAGACAACTAGAAAAAATTGAAAGACAATCAGTACAAGATGAAAAACAACTAGTTCAACAAGATGAAAGACAACTAGCATAATATGTTAGACAACTAGAAGAAGATGAAATATAATCATTAGTAAATGAAAGACAACTAGTAGAATATGAAAGACAACCAGTACAAGATGAAAGACAACTGGAAGAAGATGAAGACAACTAGTTGAAGATGAAAGACAACGAGAAAAAGATGAAAACACAACTAGAAAAAGATGTAATACAACTAGAAGAAGATGAAAGACAACAAGTACGCATGAAAGACAACTAGTACAAGATGAAAGATAACTAGAAGAACATGGAAGACAACTAGTATAAGATGAAAGACAACTAGAACAAAATGAAAGACAATTAGAAGAAGATGAAAAATGATCAGCTCATTTTGGTAGTGAATTACGTAGGATTTTGGCTTAGATTTTGCCTTATTTTCTCACCTTTAGGTTTAATTATTATGTGAAAAAGATTACGATTGCCCTATTTTCTATTTTAATACAAGAACCATATTTTGGAGCTATTTTACATCATTTTGAGCAAGAATCGGGTCGATCGGAAAAATATAGCTCACAAACTAAGGCTCTAGCATGTACCGTATGAACCAATATGGACCAGAGCCCTAGTACAGACCTACAAAGGCTAAATACACATTAACTCCTGGAGCGCTAACTTCTGCATAGGGGGAATACGGTCCGTATTAGCCAATACAGACCGTACCCGAGGTGCCATTTGGTGAATTCTTTGACAGCTGTATCTAAATCAGATAAAGTGGACTCCACTCATCTCCGGACGCCCCTTCACTCCTATAAAAGACCCCCGAACTGAACAGAACAATCTATCTTTGTATCTTTGGTGTTTTTATTTCTTAAGTGAGAAGAGAGGAGTGTGTAGAGACTAAGTAGGAGGGTACTTCGTGGATGGTTGTATCTTTCTCTTATCTCTTTGTAAACATGGTGTTCAGCTGCTAAGTTTAGATTCCTAGGGTTGGCAGTAAACCTTGTTACTCATGATGCTTTGATATATATTTTATTTGATCATTCACTACTAGAATTTTAGTTTCTTACATGGATAAAATTTCGGTTGTTGCATGGGCTTACTCATGCAACAAGCCCGAAAAAGACTTGTTGCATGGGTTATCCATGTAACAACTACCCATGGTACAAGCCTCGATGCAAATACTCAATTTCAGACTTGTTGCATTGGCTATCCATGCAATAACTTTTCCAAATCTTATTGCATGGGCTTTCTCATGGAACAAGTACCCATGCAACAAGTCCGAGAATTGGCGCCGGCAGGAAGTATTTGCAAGGATATAGAGCGTGGGCCCCACCCTAGTATTTGCAAGGATAGACAACTGAGTATTTGCAAGGATAGAGAGCGTGGGTCCCACACGGGTTATTGCAAGGCAAGTGAAGGGAGTAATTGCATGGATAGAGAAGGTGGGCCCCCTGTTTATTTGCATGGGTATGAAGGTGGGCCCCACCAAGTTATTTGCATGGATAATGCTGGTGGGCCCCACCAGATTATTTGCAAGGATATCATTTGGACCTATTGCATGCACTGTATTACCCATATTTGTAATGATATTCCGATGGAAATAATTGACGTTCCAGCAATATATTATCGTGCCGAATTTCTATAATCCTCCCGGTACCAATTTGGTACCTATACCAATTTGGTACCAACCCAGTGACAAGCAAGAAATCTTTTTCATTTTCCATTGAAACATAATAAGAACAATACAATAAAACATGGAGAGTAACATTTTATTTCTAATTAATCAACATTTTAAATTCAAGCATGCATTGTAACATAAGTCCAAAAAGAGCACGACTATTTTCTTTCTATACCCAAAATATAAGCATGACCCATCACCAAAAAGAGCACACCTATTTTCTGCTTGCATTCTTTTCCTCTCTTCCCGCTCCTCATTAAGATGTTGATCTCGTTCTTGCACTAAGATTGCGTTCATTTCTTCATGAGTGTAAGATTTCTGCGACCCATTTTGTGTCGCCCCAGAAACAGAAGATGGTGCATGGATTGCCCTGGCTCGTGTGGTCACTGTTTCTGAACCAAAATTCTTGTACCAAAATTTTCTACAATGAGTGTATGATTACCTTCTTGTACCAAAATTCTATTTGCACATACACATGTTTGGCCACTGTTTCTGAACTTGCCAGCAACCTGAGATCATTAAACATTTCAAGTCATGAACATAAATTCATACTAGTGTGCATCAAGATTAGTTTAAAAGTAGGTCATTATGCTCGTTGAACCTAAAAGTAGGTCCGATGGGCATCGGACCTACTCCGTTCTCATAAATAGAAGAGGAAATTATAAGTACCCAAAGGCTTCAACTAGTCTGAACTCCTTAGGAATAAAAGCTTGTGCAGTCTCTGCTTTGACTAGGTGGAGATGGTAAAGTGCACTGTAATAAATCAAACCACATTTAATTGCACTGTAAAAGAAGGAAAAAAACAACAATTGAGAAAGAATAATAAAAATTGAAGAAAGTATGTACTTGCCTGCCTCTGGAAAACAAAGGAGGCCATTTCTCTGTGTGTGTGTGGTTGCTTGATTGAATTTAATTTACAAAGCACGTACGTTTTGCCTTATAAATTTACTTGGACCAAGTATCCTTTATATTTCATAATTTACTCAATCTTCTCAATATAATTCAATCTCAACCATATTTCATAATTTTATAATGAGAAGAGCCAGCGATCGAGATGAACTTATCTGACAAACTTTGGCTTGACTGGAGAGCTAACCTTAAAGGGAAAGTGTTAGTATATGTACTTACATGTTATGCATGAAGAGGGAGTGGTAGGCCTGTGCCGAAATGATATGCACTTTGATCTTGTTTTCTGGGTCCCGATTAAGAAATTGGTCGTTCACAAATACCTACAACAAATTTAACCTTGATAAATTATAAGACTATCCTTCCAAATCACTGAATCACTGGATAAGCAGAATATTCTCCACTGAGAATCTCTCAATTTCAAGAGTATAACTCAAAATTAGTTTAAAGTCACCTCATATGCATTAGTTTGGATATGATTGATTGTTTTAAAATTTGCCTACTCTATAGAAGATTTGAACAACACATACCAAGGAGCTATTAACACTTATCATCAAGCAATTTTCAATTAATATAATGTACTGTGGTGAAATCTAATATACAACCAAATTTCAAAATTCAAAGTGACATCATAATGTGTGGCAAGTTTAAGAAAAAAAACCATATGAATATTCTGCTACCGTTCTCAATTCATGAAGTCAAAAGCACACAAAAAGTCTGGAGTCCTTATCAGCATGATGCAAGTTGTGGCTTAAATAAAATAATATTATTCAATTGCTCCTGTTGTGCTAAAAGATCAACATGATCCACATGAACCCTACAATTTAAACAAAAAGAAATAATGAATTATTACATCCACTAATAATTAATATACCTTGATAGAGTTCAAGTTTCACTTTTTTTATCTCCGAATTGTTCAGAGAAGTAGATACAGCTTAACAGAGTTCCAATTTCACTTTCATGATTTTGAAATTATGCAAAAATTTAATTACACACGTCTCAGCAAGTTCAATTCAAACAAGTATCAAGCAAACAAATGCAAACCACACTTAAAATCCCAATTCTGGTCTGTTGGAGTTGGAAAAAAATGACCCCATTTACATCAATTTTGCCTGAAACTCCCTAATTAGTCAGCATAAAATCATAATAATATCCCTGTGAACAACCTACTGTCATCCGGTAAAATCAGAAAGTAAAGAAAGCACTAACACATACCTGCATCTTGACCTCTGTAAACCTCTGCAATCAAAACTCTTCGGCAACGTCTGCACCTCAGATTTACCAAAGCTCCTCAGAGGCGACATCATCCTTGACAACCCTTTTGTCTCTTGGGGACCGACCCGTCTTGGCACCAGACAGAGTGGCCAATGCTCCAGTCCATGTAAGAAAGAACAATACTAGTGGCGGTAAATTAAAACGAAACCAGTTATTGGTTGCCGATCGGAGACAGAGCGGAGAGCGCGGGTGCGGCTGAGAGGAGGAGGGGGTTTAAACCCTAGGCGAAGGTGTTGGCTAGGTTTAGTGAGGAAAAGGGTGAGCGGGAGATGACAAAAAAATTTGTAGATCGACACGGAGAGCGGGAAAGGAATAATTAGTGAAATTTTGGGAGGGAAGTGAAAATTTTGTGGATCAATTGGTTTTCATCTTATTTACAAAGAGGAGATGGGAGATCTCGCCAAATTCAGAGGTAAAAATAGAAGGGATTTGTATCGCATTTACTCGAGAGATTTCATATGCTCTGAGGTAACATAATATTTGTGTTTAGATCCGGAACATCTGATCATCAATTCACACGGATATTAAAGAAATATGTGCATCACAAAGGGTCGGATCTAAACATAATATTATGTTACCTCAGAGAATTTGGACTCCCTACCCACAACCTCATAAATAAAAACATCAGCATCATTCGTTATCTATCGGACGGCTTGACGCGTGATATATACTAATTAGGTAATTTATGTACATCAATTAATATGAAAAAAATTCAAATATTTTTTTAAAATTAGGTACATCTTCTATGGCCAAATTATACTTATAAGTGTCAGTTTTAAAGACTTTCTTTCATTATTTGCCCCTTCAAATTTAGGAAATATTTGCAAACCGTTGATTTTTATGTGAACGATCGACGGTCGATCTGCAATAAAATTATTCCAAATTTATTTTGAAATGATCAAGGGAAGATATTGAACACAACCAACGTAAAATTTTTGAAGATCTGTTGTGTGTGAGCTTAGATCCAATGTGAAGTGTTTATAGCCTTTAGATGTTTCAATATTCCGTCAACTCGATGGATAGGTAAAAAAAAATATTTTTTTGTCAAAATTTGCTGCAAGAGAATAAATGCAATGCTCTTTAATTTCAACGGTTCCGATCGAGCAGCGGACGATGTATTTCCGTGCATCTTCATTAACTCACAAAACAAGAGTTTATGTTTCATGTTACATAAACTCTCGTTTGTGAGTTAATGAAGGCGCACGGGAATACATCGTCCGCTGCTCGATCGGAACCGTTGAAATTAAAGAACATTGCATTTATTCTCTTGCAGCAAAATTTGACAAAAAAATATTTTTATTTACCTATCCATCCATTTGACCGAAAATTGAAGAATCGTATGGCCATAAACACTTCGTGTAGGATCGAAGCTCATACATAATAAAACTTTCAAACTCTTATGTTGGTCATGTTCAATGTTATCCCTTGATCATTTTAAAACATATTTGAAATGATTTGATTGCAGATCGACCGTTGATTTTTCGCGTGAAAATGAACGGTCAAAAAATGTTTTCTAAATTTGAAGGGGCATATAATGATGAAAGTCTATAAAAATTACATGTATAAGTATTATTTAATCATATAAATATAAAAATTACATGTATAAAAATTATTTGACCATATAAATATAAAAATTACATGTATAAAAATTTACTGTACATGCATCAAGTGATTACTAAATATCAAACTTTCACGCCGTCTGATAAGTGAAAAACAGTCCTGATTTATTCATTCTAATAGCTGTGGGTAGGGAGTCCCTATACTCTGAGGTAACATAATATTTTTGTTTAGATCCGGCGGTAGATGATGCATAGGATTTTTTAATATTGGTGCGTGAAGATGATTACACGGCCCGATTTAAACACAGATATTACATTACCTCAGAGTATATGAAAAATGAAAACCCTTTCTATCTTTTCTCTCTGTGAGTAGCGTTTTTTTTACTCTTACTCCAAAATCTTTCCTCTCTCTGTGCTCTATCTCCACTCTCTGAAAACCAAATCGACTAACCCTCCTTCAATTTTGGGTATAGAAAGAAAATAGTCACCGCACTAAGTTCCTCCCTCATAAGTTCACCGACTAAAGTCTCTGAAAATTTTCACTTCCCTCCTTCAATTCCCTCTCAAAATTTCACCGACTTGGTTGTTTTTCTTTTTGAAAACCAAATCGACTAAACCCTCTCCTCATAAGTTCCTCCCCTCTTTACTCTCTAAGCAAAGAAGAACAACCCCGATCGTCACCGCACTAACTTCCGACCTCTCAACCGGAGCCAAATGGAAAAAACCCTTTCCTCTCAACCGTCTATGTAGACATTGCTGAAACTCCCAAAGAAAATCCTCTAAACCCTATCTCGGAGAAACTTCTCTCTTGTCTTCCCACCTCCTTTGTTTTCGTCTCAGAATTGCATGTTTTGTTTCCTCTTTCTCCTTTTGTCAATCTCTCTCTCTCTCTCTTTGCTTAACGAAAGAAGAAAACAGATACACACAGATAAGTTCAACACACAAATTCCCACCAAAATGACGAATAAGCAGGCCATGTTCGTGAGCAGCAACAACAGTGAGGCTACGCTAGTTGGATCCAAGATGAAGCGGAACACTGGCCGCAAGAGCCCCATTGAGTGCATTGACGATGAAGATGCTCGCCAGGTATTCGACAAAATGCCTCCTTGAAATTTCTACTCTTACTAATTCTAAAATTTAACTAGCTTTTCTTTTATTGGTACTATGCATTATGGTATTATGGGAGACATTGACCTGCCAATACCAGCTTTAATTAAAGTATGAACTTATCTCTTCATATATACCTAGTATCTGAAGGAACGGTTATTGTTCATCCAATTACTTATTTGCATATTTGAAACAGGTTTATGGGCATTAAATTTACGAGAGCTAATCCTACATGATTTGTAAAGCACGTCACAATTAATGATTTCTTAATTTGAATTTTGTTGATCATTTTTTTCAATTTGGAAAAATTGTCTATCTACATTTATAACTGCAGTACATGGTACGGTACAATACCACTTTCGGCATCAGCTGCAACTGTGTTTTAAATGATATTTTGACAATAATTTCCATCACGTTATTTTTCTTATTACCCAGTTGTATGAACCATTGGCCAAATTCAGGTGCTTATTACCCAGCCAAACCATGCAAATTTTGAAGATTTCATCTTATGAAATAGAGCATCTTTGTTGATTATACATCTCTAATAATTGTGCAGTGCAAGATGGATAGGAAATCATGGTTTTTCGATTGGAATTTGATGATGTCCAGCCGGGGCAGAGTTTGAATGAACAGAAGAGTAGTAAAATTAATGAAGGGTACAAGACATGTGAGATGTAATTGCAATTGCATCAATGCAGAAATTCTGCAATTAAGAAATGAATTTGATTTCAATTACTCCATGACAGTTGTTTGCAATTGTAAATCAATTGCACCAATGGAGATGCTCTAAGACACACTGGTACGTAGATTTGGTTTAGGGTTTTGTTCTTTTTGTTATCTGTTAATTTTCAACTTAATTTGGTTTAGGGTCAAAATTTCTCTACCCCTATCGATGTGTGATATGGACTGTTCAAGGTCCATTTTCAACTTAATTTGTATATTCTCCTTCACAGATACTTGTAGTATACTTGTAAAGACTTGTACACTTAAATCTTACAATTACAGGAATTTTATTTCTAATTTTTATGTTAGTCTTCAAATATGCAAGGGTAATTTAGGCAGTTCTTAGCACATTTGTTTCAACTTTTTATACAGATTAATTTAGTGAGATGTACTGTACCAATTTAGTGAGATGTACTGTACCAATTTAGTGAGGCATGTACTGTACCAATTTTGTTTCAACTTTTTTGGTTTAGGGTTTTATACCATGAAACTGAGAGAGGAAAAGCTTAATTGAAGAAAGAATCTTTGTATTTCATTTGTTTTCTTATTCTGTTACATGAAGGGATTACATCTCTATATAAAGACTAATCTCTAATTGTCTCTAATTACACATCTACCACTAACTGCTCTAACAGATTAGTTACAGTCTTTGACTCCTAATTGTCTCTAATTACGATCATTCCCCTATACTCTATTATACAGATTAATTTAGTGAGGCACACTTGTTGTTTTCTTACACGTCTTTATTCCACTAAGAATAGTTGTGATATTGATAGATTATTTTCATGATGAATTCTATTTAAAATTTCAGGGGCGGCCAAAGGGTGTCACTCCCAAATACAGCTTGAAATCTCTTGTACCTAGGCTCTTTGAACTCCTTGGAGTTGAGGTATGTTATGATATGCATGATCTTTCAGCCAATTTTAAGATTTGTGGTTTTTCTGTGTGCTTTTGTCATATGGATTTTTATGGTAGTGTGTTTGATCATTTTGATTTTGGGTTGAATTGGTTCAGGTTATGATTCAATGTGTAGGCAAGTCCAATTGCAAGGTCTCTTATTTACAATAATACTGCTACTTGCAAGGTCTAATTAATAATTGTCACATCTCCTCTTAATCAGTCCCTAAATAATCTGCCATCTCACTCTTAATCAGCCGCCCCTAAAAAATGCTAATTACAAGTGAACTTACTGTGTTCTTTGCTTGCTGGTATCCAGATCAACCTCTGAACTAATATGGTTAGGTCAAATTTGGAAGAAGTGCTAATTTGTTTAAGGTAAAACCTATGTATTTACTAACTATACGTTCCTATGCATTACACCTATATATTTACATAAAAATTGATGTATCACTCAGTTTACTTAACCTAACTAGTATAGTAAGCAAGGCATAAGAATAAGTTTAGTTTTGTCCTACATGTGTAAAATAATCAGTAGTATTGTCCTAGCAGTAAAATAAAAGAATAAAGGGCATTTCTGTAAAATATGTAAATAAAAGGGGTCTACTGACAAAGAATATGAAATGAGAGCATGAAAATATAAATGAATATATCAAGGTCACTTGTCTTATGTTACCGTACCTATACTATATCGGCACCAAACATCAAAACAAAAAACAATGCAACTGGTATTAGGGGTATAAAGACAAAAATTGAATAGAATCCTGAATTTCTGATTTCTTTTGTTATGATATAGAAAGCATAATCAAATCATTGCATTTAAGTTGAATTTATTTTTCTTTTGTTATGATAACGATTTTTTTCCTGCATTGATATCTTCTTTGAAAAATTATTTTGCAGATTTATTGCATCAAAACATAGAGAAGTTTCTTTTTATGACCATGTAATAATTTTTCTTCATTGAAATCTTTCTTGTAGGAAGGTGGCTGTCTAATTAAAATAGGATGTAAGCTGCATATAATTTTTAGGAGCAAATGGAGAGTGAAAAAACACTAGTTCAAGCATTTACTAATAAATTAGACAATATATGCTGTGGTAATATTGCTTTGGATGTATCATTTGGGTCAAAGCAAACACATGTTTCATTTTTTGAATCGCAATCCAGTTGCAAAATTTCTCACTGGAAGCCATTTCAATGAAATTATATATTTTGATTCCTCCCCCTGATTTGCAAATAGTATGGTTTTGTAATTAATCCTCTCACATGAACTCTCGTTTTGGATAGGTAAATGCTATAATTTTTGTATGGTACAATGCTTTTAAATTTTGTATTGAGATGTAATGATATTTTTTTTGGATTTAAGATGTGTAAGGTCTTTTTATAATTGCAAGGGTGCTAGTTCCTTTTGCACATAAGTAAGCAATAGACTGGAGCATCACAAAATTCAGTTAAGAGATTATAGTTAGACATTAACTGATGTAGTTAAGAGATTAATCGGGCCACTGCGTGGGCTATAAAAGAGATGTAATACCACTTTGGACAATTACGAAAGAATGAAATAAAGATTCATAATTTCATTTCTTGCTCTTAATTAAATATTGGTTGTTGCTGTGATCTATTTTTATTAAAAATTCAAAGGAGATCTCAAATATACAGAAATATTATTGTCTCTAGGAATTAAAATAGATTTCCATCAGTCTCAAGGAATTACATAAATATTACATTAATATTGAATGCAAATAGATTTCCATCAGTCCAATACCCTCTCTTTAATTTACATGGACTTTTGGAATAAAATAATAAAAAACGAATCATCAAAACTTGTTACATGGATAAGCCCATGGAACAGTTTCGTCCCAATTTTGTAGACTTATTACATGGATAGTGTAGGACTTTTAACATGGACCTTTAGAATAAAATAATAAACAAAGAATCATCAAAACTTGTTACATGGATAAGCCCATGCAACTGTTGGGTCTCAGTTCTGCAGACTTGTTACATGGATACTTCTTTTGGTTTTTGCATGGACCTTCATTAAAATATACTATCAGGCGTCTTTGGCGGGTCATGGGTTGTCAAATATTAGTTGCATGGGTCAGTAAGAGACAATTGCATGGATAAACATCAAATCTTTTGCATGCGTTACTTTTTGCATGGGACACCCATGCAACAGATATTGTTGTGTCAGAAATGCCAATTCTTTTGCATGGGACATTCACATCCATGTAACAACTAAGTTTTATCCATGCAAGAAACCAAAATTCTAGTAGTGACTGTTTAGTCTTTTTTTGTTCGATTGCTTTTGCATTTTATGTTCGATCTTACTTGATTTTGTTTATTAGTCTAGACCATCATGTGATAGCCACACATGGAAGTTAGTCACCGTTGGGCTAATCTGATTGGGATAAGGGAGAATAAAAATACTAGATTAATGGTGGAAACCTTAGCCGGAGATACTATTAATTGGATCAACAAAAGTATACATGGGAGTCTTGACTCTTACAGACAACACTCACCAACTCTGTCTTCGCGAGAGGCGAAACAATCTCTCGAGTGACCCTGCCCAAGCTCTACTTCCTCCAATGCCTGATCTAACCCACACCGGTAAGGCCTTATGTTGGTCATTTTCTTTGCAGGCAAATCAAGCAGGTCACAATAAACAAAAGGACCGGTGGCAACATTTCCATTGGGTTCGTGGCAACACTCCTGGCAGAGCAACTCCAGTTACTAGTTGAACATCTCACGGAAGCATGCGGATTCATGCATCTCGACATACCGTGCCTCCAATATAAAGATTGTCAATGGCCACTATCCGGGAACCTATTTCTACATCACATCTCAATCTCCACAATAGGCCCTCATGGAAGCAGGCAGAGGCCGAGTCATCAGGGGCGGCACCATCTGATGCCCTACAAGCGACTATGACAAGTTCATTAAGGCCGTACAATAGATGAATTTGAACCTTGAGGATCTTGCCAATCAATCAAGGGAGAGCAATTTAGGGATTGATCAAAGCCTCACACAATCCAACAAGAGGTTGATCAAGTCCGCAACAGCATGGATGAGATCAGGAGGAGCGTCGACGAGGGTAGGCACGAGATCCAGCAAGCGCGCTATCTCAACCAATAGTATTATCTGTTAGTTGTATGCAATTTTTTAATACTTTATTTTACTAGATTTGCAAAACATACATTAATTGAATTTAAACATTTACATGATTGAGTGAGTTTTGCAGGTTCAAAGTTTTAATTACAAGATCTATTGTGAAGAACCAAAGATAGGTTGAGAGATTTAATTACAAGATTTATAATGAAGAACTGAGGTTCATGAAGTGCTGAATTATAAGATTATTTTGATAAACCTAAGAAGTCAACAAGAATTTACGAAGCTATAAATTTGTGTAATAATCAAGTAGTTAAGTAAATTATATTTGAGACTTGTTGATAGTTTCTCTCTTATAAAGTAATATTGCAATAAATCACCAGAACTTCAAGTCAATCGTCATCATGAGTCTGAAGGTGACAACTATACGAAGTGATAGATTCATGATCCCAAAGACCAATTGCAAAATATGGGATAAGGCTTTGCTGTTTTTATTAGAGAAAAGCAGCATTCTGCTTTTTTGATCTCAACTAGTCAAAATTTTCCGTTCACGTATCTCGATAAAAAAACTTTTCATGCACAGATCTTAACGATTTTGAATGGTTGAGATAGGAAAAAAAAGCATGACCCTGCTTTTCTCTCAGAAAAACAGCGGAGTCCATTCCCAAAATATGTGGGATGAAATGTCGAATATGCTCCATACTAAGTACATAGGACTTCAACGTAACATGGTAGAAGATCCACAGCATCAACCAGGGAAGTGATCAAGTTATCTTCTCAAGAGAAATAAAATCAAGGACAATCTATTAATCAACAATGATCATGATCACTCTGGTCAACATATATAGTTGGTAGCTTGTACCGACACGATGTGTGCTCGTTATTTTTAACTTAAGAATATTTTATGAATATTTAATTAGAAATGTCTATTCCAGATAGAATATCTATTTTCCGTTATGCGACTTGACGCCATCTGTAACATTCACAAATCTCACTTCCGTCAAGAGTCCCGTTACACAGATGACAAAAACGAATCTAAGCGCTCAGGACATCTTATGTCAGGAGGTTTTCAAATTAAAGGTATTTCTCATTAATGTATAGGGAGCATCTAGCTATCTCCTGTAATCTTTCTTCAGTCAATAACTATTTGAGTAACTATTAACTATTTGGAGGGACCGCTTACTATTTGAAAACCGTCTAATATTTAAAAGATTTTACAACTGGCGCACGCAAGTATTCATACATAATACATCAAGTATTCATAAGTAATACATCAAGTATTCATACCTAAAATATCAAGTATTCATACCTAAAATATCAAATATTAAAAAAAAAAAACTGGACACATCACTCACCCATGTTTTACACGTTTTTAGAGATGGTTTTTTTTTCTCCGTTCAATCTAACCAATATTTCTGACGATCTGTGAGAAATTTTCCAAATCTAAAACCACGAACGTCTTCTACACAATTTTTTCTTTCAAATGAGATCCATGATGACATACTTTCGAGTTGTTCGTTGCACAAGTATTCATACCTCATCAAGCAAGTATTCATACCTCGTCGTGTAAGTGTATCAAGTGTATTACAAGAATGTGTGCATACCTCGATTAATTTTACAAGAGCAGCCGAATAGTATTAAACATTGCTTTATTGCTTTCTAGTTTAATTTTATTTTTTGAAAATAAAAAATAGTTGCCACATGTTTCACTGTCGAAACAAAAATAATCTATCAAATTTTACAGATCATGTAATTAAAATGTTACAAAAAAAAACAAAAACATATTTAAAAGAAATAAAACATACTTCATTAAAGTATTCATACATATACGTTGAAGTATTCATCTATAAGATATCAAGTATTCATACATATACGTTAAAGTATTTATACCTAAGATATCAAGTATTCATTCATACAAGTTGAAGTATTCATACCTAAGACATCAAGTATTCATTCATACACCTCTAAGTTTTTCAAAATTTGTTTTTCTGTCATTCTTAGTACTTAGTACGCACTGGCCTAATTCACCATTAATGAAGTTTTGTTCTTTGCAAATAACTCGCTATTGCATGAGGAAGAGGAACATAGACACGATGGATCTGACCCGACGGTCGACAGTGATGGATCTGATCCGGCGGAGGCGTGCTTGATTGGGATGGAGTGACAGGAGCGGAGGTGGGAGAGAGAGGCCGAGGCGGAGGTGGGAGAGGGAGACTGTAACACCCCGAAAAATTGAGTTATTATTATTTATACTTATGAAACTTTTCATAATATAATTAAATAAAATTTTAACTTATTATTATTGACTAATATAACACTTAATTTATAATTTTTGATGTCTCATTAAGTATGATAAATATTTTTTTTTATTTGTGTGTCTAATTAGTAATTTAATATGAACAATATGATATACGGATTATATATTTGCTTTAATCTGATAATTGCCACAAATAAATAGCATTTCATTTTCATAGTAACCGCCAAGAATTAATGGCAACCAGATTTATTTCTTTTCATATCCATTTCTAATTTTAAAAGAAAAGAAAAGGCACCCCCTGATGTAAACCCCGCCCCTTCAATAAAATAACCACCTATGTTTTCTTTTTTTTACCGTTCCCATTTGTTTTATTTCCTGCCGCCTCTCTGTTTTGTTTTAAGCACCCTAACTTTAATTCCTCCGTATCAATTCTCTGCCGAACTCAAATAAGTCCTCTCTCTTTTTCTTGCACACCCATCTATCGAGAAGAAACTCATTTTATGTTCGATTTGAATTACAACTACGTCGCAGTGATTATGAATTGTCATGGTAATCTAATCTGAAATTTCGAATCGCTATCAGGTAACCGGACTTCTCTATAATCTGTGTTTTCGTTTTGTATGGTTGATTTGAATATTGGTATTGCATATTGGATTATGATGGCATATTTAACGGGATAACGGGTCTGAGGTTATAATTTGATTTGTGATTGTAGCCTCCCACTGTTGGTTGGATTTCCCAGTGGGTTGGCGGTCTTCCAATATTGGATGGATTTCCCATTGGATTGGCGGTTTAAGAAATTGTGTGTTGTGGAAGTTGAGAATCGCCTGTGATGGAATTTCAACTATGTGAATATGATATGACTTGTTTTATGGATAACCTAGACCGACGTGCTATCGCCGGTTAAATATGCATACATAATTTGACGAGCATTTGTGTGGATTAATCCGGCCTGTTTGAATGGTTGTTAAATTAAGTCAATTATAGAGAAGCGCGTCGTTTAATAACCGGTTACTGAGCTTTGTAGCTGACTCCGTTTTATATTTTGTTTTCCTTTCTGTTGGCGACGTAGGTTGACGGACCAAAGAAAAGTGTAATGATGATGTTATAATCATGTTCCGGATAGTCAAAATCTGGGGTGTGACAGAGACAGAGGCGGTGGGAGGTGGAGGTGGGAGACAGAGGCGGAGGTGGAAGAGACAGAGGTGGGAGAGGGAGGCGGAGGCAGAGAGGGAGAGGTGGGAGGCAGAGGCGGAGAGGGAGAGGTGAAAGAGGCAGGCGGAGACGGAGAGGGAGAGGTGGGAGAGGCGGGCGTAGGTGGAAGGCAGAGGCGGAAGTGGGAGATGGATGGTTGGAGAGAGAGGAAAGAAATAAAGGGAAAAAATTTGCTAATGAATTTGTAGGGATCACTAGGTAATTAAAATTTGTAATTATAGCTAGAAAAGGAAGTTAGTTAGTTGGGGGAAGAAATGAGGAATGATAGATGGGGGAAGATATAATTACCCTAATGTATATGTCCGTTCCACCTATCCTTCAACTATTCATTTTTTTTCTATCCAAGGGCTATATACTTGGAATTCACATCACCTCAAGTTACCTGACTCAAGCAAATTATGATCGGATGGTTCTTTTAACATGGCACGAATCAGGCCCCTTACAGTCTTCATAGGCACCGGATTGAGGTTGGCCCGGATAGGATTAATTTGGGCCATCTGTTTCAATTTGCTTGAGTCAGGTACCTGCGAGGATACGGATCCATATACTTGTGTGGTTTATGCCTGCACATCAACATTGATCTCTGAAAATCACAAACTTTAGAGATCATTTCATTTCTGTCTTTCTAGAGTTTCTCTTGAAATCAACCATCCTCTTAAAACTTACTCAAGTAGTAATCATGTCCAATGGCGAATCGTGTACCGATATGTCTGAAGAGAAACCTATCGAGCTTAACATAAGTGATGATCCGGCTGATCAAAAGGCGAAAACAACCGATCTCATCTCATCTCCCTCTCTCCACATTGGGATCCACACTACATTGTGACGTGTGATCTCTGTCTGAATCGAGGGCATCCTTACTGTATGGTTTACTACGCCTCCTGCATGTACTGCTCCTTCTCACTACTGGTGCACACATCCTGAGGCAGTATCCGTGGATGATCAGTTACTTACTAATTCAAAGTGTTTTTTTTTTTTTTTTTGCATAGAGAAAGAAGAGTGTGCCCTTGACAATCGACAAAATATGTGAACTAAGTATTCGGATTATTCTGACAATAAAAAGGAAGAAGGGTGTGCTATTGACAAACGACAAAAACTGTGGACTAAGTATTCGGAGGGTTCTGACAATGAAAAGGAAGAAGGGTGTGTTGTTGACAAACGACAAAATCTGTGGATTAAGTATTCAGATGATTCTGACGATAAAGAGTAGTAGAATGTCAGTATCTATTTCAACGTACGTCATAGATATCTTTCGATAACATATCTCTTATGATTGGAAGTTTAAATTGTTGATTGATAACTATGAATGATTTCTCACGAAACATTATATCATCGATAATATTTATATATATTTATATTTGGAGAGAGAATCTGTGTGAAATGCATTTCAAATCGGGCCAATCAATTGATTATTTGTTTGCATGGGACAAATCTCCATTCCATTATTAAGTACGCTGGGTGTCTGATCCGCCAAGGTCTACGATTGAAAGATGAAATTTCAGATTTAATCTTAGCCCTCCAATCAGATAATCTGTCTTCTTTTAATTAAATGCATCTATTTTATGTGTAGAAGTCTAAATTTAGTTAAACCATACTTGCCACACGTACTGCCACATGATATGTTACAATTATAATTGAGCAGAATCCAAAATTTAGCAATATATTTCTCCGTTGAGGAGAGATCAAGTTACAACAAAGTTACCACAATCATTTTTTTCATTTTCAAAGTCCAAATCGTCGATCCAAACCATTCAACATGATCTCCACAATAAAATGCGCTTGCAGATCAAATTTTACATTTTTTTGAATTTGTTTACTATTTATTAAGTATTTTACAAAAACTAGTCAAATTCAGACCATTGAATTTTGTATCCATCTTAATAAATGTAAAAAAATTCAAAAAAATGTAAAATTTGATCTGCAAGCACATTTTATTGTGGAGATCATGTTGAACGGTTTGGATCGACGATTTGGACTTTGAAAATGAAAAAAATAGTTGTTGTAACTTTGTTGTAACTCAAAATTATTGTAACTTGATCCCTCCTCTTCTCTGTTTCCTTATTTCTTTGTTTTCTTATTTCTCCCTCTTCAATTGAGCAAACTCCACCTTCCGTTTTCTTATTTTATTTTTATTTCCTTACTTCTTCTTCATTTCTATACGAATCACAATGGAAATCGATTTTTTTCTTTATTTCCATATTTCTCTTTCTTTGTTTCTATACATATTGTTGTGGAAAATCTAGAATATATTTCCAATTTTGTTTCTATACAGATCTAACCTATAGCATCCAGGTAATCGTGGTCACTGACGGAGAGCGAATTCTGGGTCTTGGTGAACTTGATTGCCAGGTAAATTTTCAAAATTGCCCTCTTATATTGGTAATTTTTGAAAACCATGTAAATCGCTAAAATATTTGTTACTGACAGGGTATGGGGATACCTATGGGCAAGCTCGCGCTATAGACTGCCCTTGGTGGGGTCCGACCTTCTCTGGTAAACACTTCATACTTAGTTTAACAATACCATTCAGATAAGTTTGCCTATTATGCGGTGAAGTTCCTCAAATATTTTCATTTTTTTGTTGTCTTTTTGGTGCTTACCCATTACAATATATGGATGTCGGGACGAACAATGAAGAGCTGCTTAAGGATGACTTTTACATTGGATTAAAGCAAAGAAGAGTAGTTGGCCAGGTTTTTTTATTCCATGTCTCTATTTTTAAATTTTCATTAGCATTAAGTCCATATTTTTTTCTTGAAATCCGTTCTTAAATCGTTTTTTATTCGTGTTGTGTATCAGGACTACAAAGATTTTCTTCATGAGTTTATGACCGCTGTCAAAGCAAAATTATGGAAAAAAAGTTCTCATTCAGGTATGGGGATATTGCGCATCAATGATTTTGTAACTAATAAACTTTTGTATTTTATCAAACATACATAATTTTGTTCAAATTTTTGTCCAATTTGAAGATTTTTGCAATCCATAATGCGTTCGACCTTCTTTCAAGATATCGCTCAACTCACCTTGTCTTCAATGATGACATACAAGTTATGAGGTTAGTATTGTGTTTAAATTTAGAACCATTAAGTTACTGAAGTTTCAACATTCTTTCTCCTTTCAGTTACAAATATAATGTTCACTTTCTCAAATAAAAACGAATCGCTGAATTTTTTTGCTTGCTTATTAAGAAATTCTTACTTGCTTCTGAGAGTGTTTTTTATATAAAAATACAATATGTTTTAGTATTTCAGGGTACAACCGCTGTTGTTCTTGCGGAGATTATTGGAGCTCTAAATTTTATTGAGGGGAGCTTGTCAGGTCACACTTATCTATTCCTAGGTGCTGGAGAGGTTTTTCTATTTTCAATTTTACGTATTTCACCTCACTGTTTCATGCTATCTTGCAAAGGTGCCTAATATTACTAAATTCCACATGTGACCCTTCCCTGTTTGCATGTGGAGCCATATTTGTTTTCCTTATTGTAAATAAAAGCACATATCTCTTTAATGAATGTTCTTATATATGGTTTATTCTTTTAATCGACCTTTTCATGTTAACGGGACTATATCAAAATTTCAAACAATATCCTACTTCAGATATGTTAAAGGGTGGTCAAATTTCTATCTAAATTCTAATTTCTTAAATAGGTGACTATAGTTAAGTAAGTCAATTAATAAAATTGCATTCGGCTTTTGCTTAATAATTTAATTAAGAACTTCAATTGCAACAACTCCAGTGATTGACATAAAAAAAATGATAACAAGTCTTTTTGGGGTCAAAAGATATTAACTGGAATTGTGATGATATATTCGATATGATGTTGATATTTGCAAATTCGTTGAAACTGGAAATAGACGTTTAACCTGTCGCAAGATTGGTTTTTGAATTCTTATATTTATTGAAGTTATTGAACTTTGGATTTATTCTAATCGTAATAATAGAAACTAATGGAGTATCAGTTCATGCTCAAATTAGCAAAAAAATAAAACAAAAAATAGGCTACATTTACAAAAAAGATGTCCGTATTAGTTAAACAAGTTAATGTCAACAAAAAGGTCTCTCCATATTCTATATAATCTTATAAGGTCTCTCCATATTCTACATTTACTTAATATGCACAACTCACTCAGAACTGACAAATTGTTATTGTGTGTCATTACTGATTGGCATCATCACTTGTTGTATATTGATGCACATGATCGACTTTATGTAGATCAGATCTTAAAAGAAAGAAAGGAAATATCATGATCAAATTAAATCAAGAAAATGTGTATGTAGGTCAAATCTGCTGGTACCCTGTTTGAAAACACTTGACTTCATTTGAAATTTTGCACACTGCAACTGCAATTTCAAGAATTTTCCATCATATATTGGATTTTACTATCAATACTTGATATGTACATTTGTGATCGCCTCGTGCTTAAGGTAGGTAATTCATGCATACTTGGACTCAGTCTTGATAAAAGTGTGATTCCATCATCTTTCCAAATTCTATAGGGATATATGCATTAATTAGGACTATATGCGACACATTAATTCAATAGACCAAATTATTGCTTGCAATATTAGTTCAATCTTATCGAATTCAATGACTTTGTCACCAATAAGTGGCAACTCTATTACAATATACAAACTCACACGAAAAATTCACAGGAGATCAATTTAAACAGTCACATTTATGCCACCATATTATCTTGAATTGTGTATTTTACATTCATGTCCAGTTTTACATGCATACCCAATGTGCCATTTTTCACATATGTTAGAATTGTTAACTTGCTTACAAGAATCCATGTTGTCTATTGGATTCACTATAATAAGATGAAAGACAACTAGAAGAAGATAAAAGACAACTAGTACAACATAAAAAAACAAGTAGTAGTACAAGATGAATGACAACTAGTAGTAAATGAGAGACAACTAGAAAAAGATGAAAGACTACTAGTAGAAGATGAAAGACAACTAGATGAACATTAAAGACAACTAAAAGAAGATGAAAGACAACTTGAAGAAGTAGAAAGACAAGCAGTAGAAGATGAAATACAACTAGAAGAAGATTTTATACAACTAATAATAGATGAAAGACAACTAGAACAAGATGAAAGATAACTAGAAGAACATGGAAGACAACTAGTAGAAGATGAAAGACAACTAGAACAAAAAGAAAGACAACCAGAAAAGATGAAAAATAACCAATAGAAGATGAAAATAACTAGAAGAAGATAAAAGACAACAAAAAGATGATGAAAAACAACCAGTAGAACAAGAAAGACAACCATTAAAACATGAAACACAATCAGTAAAAGATGAAATACAACTACTACAACATGAAAAACAACTAGAAGAAAATGAAAAAGAAAGCAGTAGAAGATGAAAGACAAGCAAAAGAAGGTGAAATACAACTAGTAGTGGATGCAAGACAACCAGTACAACATGAAAGATAACCAGAAGAACATGAAATACAACTAGAAGAAGATTGAAGACAACAAGAAGAAGATAAAAATACCACCTAAAGAACACGAAATACATCCCGAAGAAGATAAAAACAACCAGAAGAAGAAAAACAACTTGTACAAGATGAAAGACAACTAGCAGAAGTGGGAAAGACAACTAGAAGATGATGAAGGACAACCAGTACAAGATGAAAGACAACCAGAAGAAGGTGAAAAGAAACTAGTTGAAGGTGAAAGACAACCAGTGCCTTTAGCTAAAATTTTGTGCTCAAGAACATCAAGAGGGGACCCTATGTGTGCCGTGTGTAGTCAAGGAGAGGAGGATATTTTGCATATGTTGTTTCATTGCCCGTTTGCATGAGTATGTTGGTTGATGGGTCCACTAGCTTTACGTACTGATGCGTTGCCTCGAGATTTATCTATAATTTTGGATAGCCTCTTTAAGCATGAAACTGATGAGGTTTGGACGATATTAGCTAACTCTGCTTGGGTAATATGGAGATGCAGGAACGAAAAAACATACGGCGGAAAGGTACCAACTTTTGAATGGTTTCTCTCAATTCTCAACTCAGTGGGTGTTGAAACAAGAATAGCTGCTGCTGCCAATAAAAAGAAGGATGTACAGTTGGAGGAAACAAATGCGTCTAATTCACAATATAGATGCAAAGTGGACGGATCCTGGAAATCTCCATGAATGGGAGGGTTGGGGTTTGTCGTGGAGGAAGGAGAACTGTTGAAGGGTTATCGAGCCGCTCCCAGTGTTGTATGTTCTCCGATGCAAGCTGAAGCTGTGGCCTTAAGAGAGGCTATACACTTTGTCAAGAGCCTTAATTTTCCATAATGTATTTTTTGTACAGATAATCAAGATCTTGCTAAAGTTTGTATGGAGTTGCACCCACCAATTGATGCTGACTGGAGAGCATATAGGGAGATAAATGAGGTTTGGAGGTTACTAAAAGAATATGATTATGAGTGTTGGTATATTCCTAGAAGCCAAAATTGCGTGGCTGATCATCTAGCTAAAGTAGGTAGCAGGTTGGGTGAGGGGTTTACTGGATACTCATTTCCAACATTTAAAATCTGATTGAAGTTCTGAGTAGCTAGGCATTGTGGTAACTATGTTATCTGTTGTAATATGCGAACTATTGTAACTTGAAAGTTTTGTTGAAATGAAAAGCCTACGGGCATGTTGCATTGCAAAAAAAAAAAAAGGTGAAAGACAACTTGAAGAAGATGAAAGGCACTAGTATGACATGAAAGACAACCAGTGCAATATGAAGGACAACTAGAGAAGATCAAAGACAACCAATACAAGATTAGAGACAATTAGTAGAACAACCCCAAAAACAAGTAGTATTAGATGAGAAACAACTAGAAAATGATGAAAGACATCTAGTAGAAGAGGAAAGACAATTAGAAAAAGATGAAAGACAACTAGAAGAAAGTAAAATACAACTTAAGTAGTAGAAAGACTACCAGTAGAAGATGAAATATAACTAGAAGAATACTAAATACAACTAATAGTAGATGAAAGACAACAAGTACACATGAAAGACAACCAGTACAAAATGAAAGACAACTTGAAGAAGTAGAAAGACTACCAGTAGAAGATGACATACAACTAGAAGAAGATAAAATACAAATAATAGTAGATGAAAGACAACAAGTACACATAAAAGACAACCAGTACAACATGAAAGATAACTAGAAGAACATGGAAGAAAACTAGTAGAAGAGGAAAGACAACGGAAAAAATACGATGAATAGACAACTAGAAGAAGATGAATAACAACCCGAAGAAGATGAAAAACAACCAGAAGAAGATGAAAGACAACTAGTACAAGACGAAAGACAATTAGTAGAAGTTGGAAAGACAACTAGAAGATGATAAAAGACAACCAGTAGATAATGAAAGACATCCATTACAAGATGCAAGACAACTAGTAGAACATGAAAGACATCCAATAGCATATGAAAGACAACCAGTAGCACACTAAAGAAAACCACTACAAGATGAAAGAAAATCAGTAGCACATCAACGACAACCACTACAAGGTGAAAGACAACTAATAGAAGAAGAAGAAAGACAATTAGTACAAAATGAAAGACAAGCAGTCGAACATGAAAAACCACCAGTACAAGATGAAATACAACTAGAAGAAAATTAAATACAACTTAGTAGATCAAAGACAACAAAAACAAGATGAAAAATAACTAGAAGAACATGGAAGACAACTAGAATAAAAAGAAAGACAACCCGAAGAAGATGAAAAACAACCAGAAGAAGATGAAAGACAACCAGTAAAAGTTGGGAAGACAACTAAAAGATGATGAAAGACAACTAGTAGAACATGAAAGACCATCATTAAAACATGAAAGACAATCAGTAAAAGAAGAAATACAACTACTACAAAATGAAAGACAACTAGAAGAAAATTAAAGGAAAGCAGTAGAAGATGAAAGACAAGTAAAAGAAGGTGAATTACAGCTAGTAGTGGATGCAAGACAACCGGTACAACATGAAAGATAACCAGAAGAACATGAAAGACAACTAGTAGAAGATGAAAAGACAACAAGAAGAAGATAAAAATACAACCAGAAGAACACAAAACACAACCTGAAGAAGATGAAAAACAACCAGAAGTAGATTAAAAACAATTTGTAAAAGATGAAAAACAACTAGTTGAAGTGAGGTTGACAACTAGAAGATGATGAAAGACAACCCAGTGGATGGTGAAAGACAACCAATACAGGATTAAAGACAACTACTAGAACAACCTGAAAGACAAGTAATAGTAGATGAGAGACAACTAGAAGATGATGAAAGACAATAAGTAGAAGAGGAAAGACAATTAGAAGAAGATGAAACAACTAGTAGAACATAGACAACTAGAAGAAAATAAAAGACAACTTGAACAAGTTGAAAAACTATCAGTGAAGAAATACAACTAGAAGAAGATAAAATACAACTAATAGTAGATGAAAGACAAGAAGTACACATGAAAGACCACCAGTACAAAATGATAACTAGAAGAACATGGAAGAAAACTAGTAAAAGAGGAAAGACAGGGGGATATACAACTAGTAGTGGATGCAAGACAACCAGTACAACATGAAAGATAACCAGAAGAACATGAAAAACAACTAGTAGAAGATGAAAGACAACAAAATGATAACTAGATGATCAAAGACAATCAGTAGAACATGAAAGACAACCATTAAAACATGAAAGACAATCAGTAAAAGATGAATACAACTACTACAACATGAAAGACAACTAGAAGAAAATGAAAGGAAAGCAGTAGAAGATGAAAGACAAGTAAAAGAAGGTGAATTACAACTAGTAGTGGATGCAAGACAACCAGTACAACATGAAAGATAACCAGAAGAACATGAAAGACAACTAGTAGAAGATGAAAGACAACAAGAAGAAGATAAAAATACAACCAGAAGAACACAAAACACAACCCGAAGAAGATGAAAAACAACCAGAAGTAGATTAAAAACAATTTGTAAAAGATGAAAAACAACTAGTTGAAGTGAGGTTGACAACTAGAAGATGATGAAAGACAACCCAGTGGATGGTGAAAGACAACCAATACAGGATTAAAGACAACTACTAGAACAACCTGAAAGACAAGTAATAGTAGATGAGAGACAACTAGAAGATGATGAAAGACAATTAGTAGAAGAGGAAAGACAATTAGAAGAAGATGAAACAACTAGTAGAACATAGACAACTAGAAGAAAATAAAAGACAACTTGAACAAGTTGAAAAACTACCAGTGAAGAAATACAACTAGAAGAAGATAAAATACAACTAATAGTAGATGAAAGACAAGAAGTACACATGAAAGACCACCAGTACAAAATGATAACTAGAAGAACATGGAAGAAAACTAGTAAAAGAGGAAAGACAGGGGGATATACAACTAGTAGTGGATGCAAGACAACCAGTACAACATGAAAGATAACCAGAAGAACATGAAAAACAACTAGTAGAAGATGAAAGACAACAAAATGATAACTAGATGATCAAAGACAATCAGTAGAACATGAAAGACAACCATTAAAACATGAAAGACAATCAGTAAAAGATGAATACAACTACTACAACATGAAAGAAAACTAGAAGAAAATGAAAGGAAAGCAGTAGAAGATGAAAGACAAGTAAAAGAAGGTGAATTACAACTAGTAGTGGATGCAAGACAACCAGTACAACATGAAAGATAACCAGAAGAACATGAAAGACTACCAGTACAATATGAAAGACAACTAGAAGAAAATAAAAGACAACTTGAAAAAGTTGAAAGACTACCAGTGGATGATGAAATACAACTAATCGTAGATGAAAGACAAGAAGTACACATTAAAGACCACTAGTACAAAATGATAACTAGAAGAACATGGAAGAAAACTAGTAAAAGAGGAAAGACAAGGGGAAAAGTATGATGGATAGAAAACTAGAAGAAGATAAAAGACAACTAGTACAAGACGAAAGACAACTAGTAGAAGTTGGAAAGACAACTAGAAGATGATGAAAGACAACCAGTAGATAATGAAAGACATCCATTATAAGATGCAAGACAACTAGTAAAACATGAAAGATAGCCAATAGCACATGAAAGACAACCACTACAAAATGAAAGACACCCAGTAGCACATTAAAGACAACCACTACAATATGAAAGACAATCAGTAGCACATGAAAGACAACCACTACAAGGTGAAAGACAACTAGTAGAAGAAGATGAAAGACAATTAGTAGAAAATGAAATACAACCTGTGGAACCACCGGTACAAGATGAAATACAACTAGAAAAAAATGAAATTAAATTAATAGTAGACGAAAGACAACTAGAACAAGATTAAAAAGAACTAGAAGAACATGGAAGACAACTAGTAGAAGACAACTAGAACAAGATGAAAAACAACCAGAAGAAGAAGATGAAAGACAACCAGTAGAAGTGCGGAAGACACCTAAAAGATGATAAAAGACAATCAGTAGAACATGAAAGACAACCATTAAAACATGAAAGACAATCAGTAAAAGATGAAATGCAACTACTACAACATGAAAGACAACTAGAAGAAAATAAAAAGAAAGCAGTAGAAGATGAAAGACAAGTAAAAGAAGGTGAATTACAGCTAGTAGTGCATGCAAGACAACCAGTACAACATGAAAGATAACCAGAAGAACATGAAAGACAACTAGTAGAAGATGAAAGACAACAAGAAGAAGATAAAAATACAACCAGAAGAACAGGAAAGACAACTAGTAGAAGATGAAAGACAACAAGAAGAAGATAAAAATACAACCAGAAGAACACGAAACACAACCCGAAAAAGATGAAAAACAACCAGAAGTAGATGAAAAACAATTTGTACAAGATGAAAAACAACTAGTTGAAGTGGGGTTGACAACTAGAAGATGATGAAAGACAACCAGTGGATGGTGAAAGACAACCAATACAAGATTAAAGATAACTACTAGAACAACCTGAAAGACAAGTAATATTAGATGAGAGACAACTAGAAGATGATGAAAGACAATTAGGAGAAGAGGAAAGACAATTAGAAGAAGATAAAAGACAACTAGTATAACATGAAAGACAACCAGTACAAGATGAAAGACAACTACAAGAAAATAAAAGACAACTTGAAGAAGTTGAAAGACTACCAGTGGAAGATGAAATACAACTAGAAGAAGATGAAATATAACTAATAGTAAATGAAAGACAAAAAGTACACATGAAAGACCACCAGTACCAAATGATAACTAGATGAACATGGAAGAAAACTAGTAAAAGAGGAAAGACAAGGGGAAAAGTATGATGGATAGACAACTAGAAGAAGATGAAAGACAACTAGTACAAGACGAAAGACAACTAGTAGAAGTTGGAAAGACAACTAGAAGATGATGAAAGACAACCAGTAGATAATGAAAGACATCCATTATAAGATGCAAGACGACTAGTTAAACATGAAAGACAACCAGTAGCACATTAAAGACAGCCACTACAATATGAAAGACAATCAGTAGCACATGAAAGACAACCACTACAAGGTGAAAAACAACTAGTAGAAGAAGATGAAAGACAATTAGTAGAAAATGAAATACAACCAGTGGAGCATGAAAAACCACCGGTACAAGATGAAATACAACTAGAAGAAAATGAAATTAAATTAATAGTAGATGAAAGACAACTAGAACAAGATGAAAAAGAACTAGAAGAACATGGAAGACAACTAGTAGAAGACAACTAGAAGAAGATGAAAAACAACCAGAAGATGATTAAAGACAACCAGTAGAAGTTGGGAAGACACCTAAAAGATGATAAAAGACAATCAGTAGAACATGAAAGACAACCATTAAAATATGAAAGACAATCAGTAAAAGATGAAATACAACTACTACAACATGAAAGACAACTAGAAGAAAATAAAAGGAAAGCAGTAGAAGATGAAAGACAAGTAAAAGAAGGTGAAATACAACTAGTAGTGGATGCAAGACAACCAGTACAACATGAAAGATAACCAGAAGAACATGAAAGACAACTAGTAGAAGATGAAAGACAACAATAAAAAGATAAAAATACAACAAGAAGAACACGAAACACAACTCGAAGAAGATGAAAAACAACCAGAAGTAGATGAAAAACAACTTGTACAAGATGAAAGATACTAGTTGAAGTGGGGTTGACAACTAGAAGATGATAAAAGACAACCAGTGGAAGGTGAAAGACAACCAATACAAGATTAAAGACGACTAGTAGAACGACCTGAAAGATAAGTAATAGTTGATGAGAGACAACTAGAAGATGATGAAAGACAATTAGTAGAAATGGAAAGACAATTAGAAGGAGATGAAGACAACTCGTAGAACATGAAAGACAACCAGTACAAGATGAAATACAACTAGAAGAAAATAAAAGACAACTTGAAGAAGTTGAAAGACTACTATTGGAAGATGAAATACAACTAGAAGAAGATGAAATACAACTAATAGTAGATGAAAGACAACAAGTACACCTGAAAGACAACCAGTACAAAATGATAACTACAAGAACATGGAAGAAAACTAGTAGAAGAGGAAAGACAAGGGGAAAAGTATGATGAATAGACAACTAGAAGAAGATGAATAGCCACCCGAAGAAGATTAAAGACAACTAGTACATGACGAAAGACAACTAGTAGAAGTTGGAAAGACAATTAGAATATGATGAAAGACAACCGGTAGATAATGAAAGACATCCATTACAAGATACAAGACAAGTAGTACAACATGAAAGACATCCAATAGCACATGAAAGACAACCAGTACATGGTGAAAGACAACCAGTAGCACATTAAAAACAACTAGTACAAGATGAATGACAATCAGTAGCACATGAAAGAGAACCACTTCAAGGTGAAAGACAACTAGTAGAAGAAGATGAGAAAGACAACCAGTGGAACATGAGAAACAACCAGTGCAAGATGAAATACAACTAATAGTAGATGAAAGACAACTAGAACAAGATGAAAGATAACTAGAAGAACATGGAAGACAACTAGTAGAAGATGAAAGACATTTAGTAGCACAAGAAATGCAACCACTACAAGGTGAAAGACAACCAGTAGCATATGAAAGACAACCACTACAAGTTGAAATACAACTAGTAGTACATGAAGGACAACTACTACAAGATGAAAGACGACCAGTAGCACATGAAAGACAAACTCTACAGGATGAAAGACGACCAGTAGCACCTGAAAGACAAGCTCTACAGGATGAAAGACAACCAGTAGCACAAGAAAGACAACCACTACAAGGTGAAAAACAAATAGTAGAAGAAGATGAAAAACAAATAGTAGAAAATGAAAGACAACCAGTGGAACATGAATGAACATAGAAGAATGTGAAAGACAACTAGAAGAAGATGAAAGAAAACATGTACAAGATAAAAGACAAGTAGTAGAACAAGATGAAAGACAACTTGTAGAAGAGAAAAGACAACTAGATGAAAGACAACCAGTACAAGATGAAAAACAATCAATACAAGATAAAATACAACTTACTGTAGATGAAAAACAACTTGAAAAAGTAGAAAGAAAAGTAGTAGACGATGAAATACAACTAGAAGAAGATAAAATACAACTTATTGTAGATGAAAGATAACTAGAAGCTGAAAGACCAAGAGAACAAAATGAAACACTACCCAAAGAAGATGAAAAATAACCAGAAGAAGATGAAAAACAACCAGAAGAAGATGGAAGACAACTAGTAGAAGTTGGAAGCCAACTAAAAGATGATGAAAGACAACCGGTAGAACATAAAAGACAACCATTAAAACATGAAGACAGTCAGTAAAAGATGAAATACAACTATTACCACATGAAAGACAGCTAGAAGAAAATGAAAGAAAAGTAGTAGAAGATGAAACACAAGTAAAAGAAGGTCAAATACAACTAGTAGTGGATGCAAAATAACTAGTACAACATGAAAGATAACTAGAAGAACATGGAGGACAACTAGTAGAAGATGAAAGACAACAAGAAGAGGATAAAAATACAACCAGAAGAACATAAAAAACAACCCAAAGAAGATGAAAAACAACAGAAGATGATGAAAAACAACTTGAACAAGTAGAAATACTACCATTAGAAAATAAAATACAACTAGAAGAAGATGTACAACTAATAGTAGATGAAAGACAACAAGTACACATCAAAGACAACCAGTACAAGCTGAGAGATAACAAGAAGATAAGACAACGGAAAGAAGATTAATAAACAACTAGAAGAAGATGAAAGACAACTAACAGAAGTGGAGAAGGCAACTAGAAGATGATGAAAGACAACCAGTACAAGATGAAAGAACAACCAGAAGAATGTGAAAAACAACTAGTGGATGGTGAAAACAACTTGAAGAAGATGAAAGGCACTAGTAGGACATTAAAGACAACCAGTACAATAAAAAAAACAACTAGAAGAAGATCAAAGACAACCAATACAATATTAAAGACAACTAGTAGAACAAGATGGAAGACAAGTAGTAGTAGATGAGAGACAACTAGAAGATGATGAAAGATAACTAGTAGAAGAGGAATGACAATCAGAAGAAGATGAAAGACCACAAGTACAACCTGAAAGACAACCAGTACAAGATGAAAGACAACTAGAAGAAGATGAAAGACAACTTGAAGAAGTAGAAAGACTACCTGTAGAAGATGAAATACAACTAATAGTAGATAAAAGACAACATGTACACATGAAAGACAACCAGTACAAGATGAAACATTGAAGAACATGGAAGAAAACTAGTAGAAGAAAGACAACGGGAAGAAGATGAGTGACAACCCGAAGAAGTTGAAAAACAACCAGAAGAAGATGAAAGACAACTAGTACAAGACAAAAGACAACTAGTAGAAGTTGGAAAATGAAAGACCACCAGTAAAAGATGAAAGACTACTAGAATAAGATGAGAGACAACTAGAAGAAGTTGAGAGACAACCAGTTGAAGAGGAAAGACAACTAGTAGAACATGAAAGACAACCAGTACAACATGAAAAACAACATGTACAAGATGAAACACAACTAAAAGAAGATGAAAAACAACTTGAAGAAATAGTAAGACAAACAATGGAAAATGAAATACAACTAGAAAAATAAGAAATACAACTAGAACATGGAAGACAACTAGTAGAAGATGAAAGATAACTAGAACAAAATTAAAGTCAACCAGAAGAAGATGAAAAACAACCAGAAGAAGATGAAAGACAACTAGTAGAAGTTGAGAAGACCACTAAAAGATGATGAAAGACAACCAGTAGAACATGAAATACAACCATTAAAACATGAAAGGTAATCAGTAAAAGATGTAATACAACTACTACAACATGAAAGACAATTACAAGAAAATGTTAGAAAAGCAGTAGAAGATGAAAGACAAGTAAAATAGGGTGAAATACAACTAGTAGTGGATGCAAGACAACCAGTACAATATGAAAGATAACAAGAAGAACATGAAAGACAACAAGAAGAAGATTGAAGACAACAACAAGAAGATAAAAATACAATCTAAATAGTAGATGAAAGACAACAAGAAGAAGATAAAAATACAACCTAAATAGTAGATGAAAGACAACAAGAATAAGATTGAAAGATAACAACCAGTACAAGATGAAAGACAGCTAAAATAAAATGAATAACAACTTGAAGAAGTAGAAAGACAAGCAGTAGAAGATGAATAACAACTTGAAGAAGTAGAAAGACAAGCAGTAGAAGATGAAATACAACTAGAAGAAGATGAAACACAACTAAATAGTAGATAACTAGAAGTAGATAACTAAATAGTAGATAACAAGTACACATGAAAGACAACCAGCACAAGATGAAAGATAACTAGAAGAATTTGGAAGAAAACTAGTAGCAGATGAAAGACAACGGGAAAAAGATGAATAGACAACTAGAAGAAGATGAATAACAACCAGAAAAAGAAGAAAAACAACCATAAAAAGATGAAAGACAACTAGTACAAGACGAAAGACAACTAGTAGAAGTTGGAACATGAAAGACCACCTGTAAAAGATGAAAGACAACTACAAGAAGATGAAAGACAACCAGTACAAGATAAAAGACAAGTAGTAGAACAAGATGAAAGACAACTAATAGTAGACGAGAGACAACTAGAAGCAGATGAAAGACAACTAGTAGAAGAGGAAAGGAAACTAGATGAAGATGAAAGACAACTAGTAGAACATGAAGACAACCCGTACAGGATGAAAAAGAACCAGTACAACATGAAAGACAACTTAATGAAGATAAATAACAACTTGAAGAAGTCGAAAGACAAGCAGTAGAATATGAAATACAAGAAGAAGAAGAAGATGAAACACAACTATAGTAGATGAAAGACAACTAGAACAAGATGAAAGTTAATTAGAAGAACATGGAAGACAACTAGTAGAAGATAAAAGACAACTAAAACTACATGAAAGAAAACCAGAAGAAGATGAAAAACACCAGAAGAAGATGAAAGACAACTAGCAGAAGTTGAGAAGACAACTAAAAGACGATGAAAGACGACCAGTAGAACATGAAAGACAACCATTAAAACAAGAAAGACAATGAGTAAAAGATGAAATACAACTACTACAACATGAAAGACAACTAGAAGAAAATAAAAAAAAAGCAGTAGAAGATGAAAGACAAGTAAAAGAAGGTGAAATACAACTAGTTGTGGATACAAGACAACCAGTACAACATGCAAGATAACCAGAAGAACATGAAAATCAACTAATAGAAGATGAAAGACAACAAGAAGAAGATAAAAGTACAACCAGAAGAACACAAAATACAACCCGAAGAAGATAAAAAAAAAACCAGAAGAAGATGAAAAACAACTTGTACAAGATGAAAGACAACTAGCAGAAGTGGGAAACACAACTAGAAGATGATGAAAGACAACCAGTACAAGATGAAAAACCAACAGAAGAAAATGAAAGACAACTAGTAAAAGATGAAAGACAACTACTAGAAGTTGGGAAGACAAACAAGTAGATGATAAAAGACAACTAGTAGAACATGAAAAACATCTTGTACTAGATGCAAAACAACTAGTAGAACATGAAAGAGTAGCACATGAAAGACAACCACTACAAGGTGAAAGATAACCAGAAGCACATGAAAGACAACTACTACAAGGTGAAAGACAACTACTAGAAGTTGGGAAGACAAACAAGAAGATGATGAAAGACAATTAGTGGAACATGAAAAACATCTTGTACTAGATGCAAGACAACTAGTAGAACATGAAAGAGTACCACATGAAAGACAACCACTACAAGATGAAAGACAACGACTATACGATGAAAGACAACCAGTAGCACATTAAAGACAACCACAACAAGGGGAAAGACAACTAGTAGAAGATGATGGAAGACAATTTGTAGAAAATGAAAAACAACCAGTGGAACATGAAAGACCACCAGTAAAAGATGAATGACAATTAGAAAAAGATGAAAGACAACTAGAAAAAGATGAAATATAACCAGTACAAGATAAAAGACAAGTAGTAGAACAAGATGAAAGACAACTAGTAGAACATGAAAGACCATGAAAAACAACTAGTACATGATGAAAGACAACCAGTACAAGATGAAAGACAATAAGTACACATGAAAGACAACTAGTACAAGATGAAAGATAACTAGAAGAACATGGAAGAAAACTAGTAGAAGATGAAAGACAACGGGAAGAAGATGAATAACAACTCGAAGAAGATGAAAAATAACCAGAAGATGAAAGACAACTAGTACAAGACGAACGACAACTAGTAGAAGTTGGAAAGACAACTAGAAGATGATGAAAGGCAACCAGTAGAACATGAAAGACAACTAGTAGATCATCAAAGACGAAAGATAACTAGAAGAACATGATGAAAGATAACTAGAACAAGATGAAAGATAACTAGAAGAACATGGAAGACAAGTAGAAAATGGAAGACAACAAGTAGAAGAAGTTGAAATACAATAAGTAGAAGATGAAAGACAATTAGAAGAAGATGAAAGACACCAGTAGAAGATGAAAGACAACTGGAAAGACAACTGGAAAGACAACTAGAAGATGATGAAATATAGCCAATAGAAATGAAAGACAACCTATACAAGGTAAAAGCCAACTAGTAGAAAAAGATGAAAGACAATTAGTTGAAAATGAAAGAAAACCAGTGGAACATGTGAGACCACCAGTAAAAGATGAAAGACAACTAAAAGAAGATGAAAGACAACTAAAATAAGATGAAAGACAGCAACCAGACAAGTAGTAGAACAAGATGAAAGACAACTAGTAGTAGATGGGAGACAACTAGAAGAAGATGAAAGATAACTAGTAGAAGAGGAAAGACAACTAGAAGAAGAAGAAAGACAACTAGTAGAACATGAAAGAGAACTTGTAGAAGATGAAAGACAACTAAAAGAAGATGAAAAACAACTTGAAGAAGTAGAAAGACAACCAGTAGAAGATGAAATACAACTTGAGAAAGATGAAATACAACTAATAGTAGATGAAATATAACAAGTAGAACATGGAAGATAACTAGTAGAGGATGAAAGACAACGGGAAGAAGATGAATGGACAACCTGTACAACATGAAAGACAACCAATTGAGACAAATAGAAGAAGATGAAAAACAGCTAGTAAAATATGAATGACTGTAACAGAAGATGAAAAACAACTAGTACAACATGAAAGACAACAAGTTGTAGATGAAAGATAACCATTACAAGATAATAGACAACTTGAAGAAGATGAAAGACAATCCGTACAAGTTGAAAAACAACTAGTTGAACAAGATGAACGACAACTAGTAGAAGATGTGAGACAACTAGAAGAATATGAAATACAACCCGTAGTAGATAAAAGACAACCATCACAACAGGAAAGTGATCAGAGTCAAAATAATGATGATTTACGTAGGGTTTTGGCTTAGGTTTTGCATATTTTCTCACACTTATGTTTAATTAATTAGAGAAAAAGGCTACTGTCACCCTTCTTTGTGTTTTATTGCAGATAACAGGTTTGGGGACTATTTTACACCAAATGGAGCTAGAATTGGGTCAATCGGATCAGCGACGCTCATCGACAAAGTCTCTGTTACGGTCCGTATTGCCTAATACGGACCAGGCCTAGCACAGACCAGAAGATAGCGTTGGAAGCATTCAACCCTAACCGTCAAGGTCCTAATACGGACCGTATCAGGTGATACGGTCCGTAACTGAGGCGCCTCTTGGGGAATAACTGCCGACAGCTGTTTCCAGATCAGTTTCTTAGCCCCTACTCAATCTCCAGACATCCCTCCACTCCTATATAAAGCCCCGGGGCAGAAGAATAACTTATCTTTGTAATTAGGGTTAGATTTGATTAAGGTGAGAAGAGAGGAGTGCTTGTAACAATGCCGTTCCACGGCTAAGTTCATTTTGTTAGGGCTAGGCAGTAAACCTTGTTACTCTTGATATTTTGATCTATATATTTCTGTTGATTATGATTTCTTGTTGTTGAATCGAAATGCTTTTGTGATTTACTATCTCTTCATCTAATTTCAATGATCTAGTTTGGGTCCGTTAAGGTAGTGACAGTACTTTAATGGTAAGAGAAACTATTTGGATGAATTAGCATTGTTTAGATCTATTAGGTTTATGTGAAGAAAATCTTAGCGGGGAAACCATAAACCAGACCAACAAAACGTGTACCAAATTCCATCACTTGCATAAGGAAAATCACAGTGATATGTGTAGTAATTTGGGGTAGTTAAGAGATCAGTCATTTGCGTAAGGAAACTCGCAGTGTCCTATGTAGAATCTCAGTGAAAGATCTGTCATTCTTGCGTAACATAAATCGCAGTGACCTATGTGGTGTCTTTCATTAAACAACAACAGGAAATCAGACGCAACATGAATATATTGTCAAGGCGGATTGAGTGGCAATGGTGTGCCGAAACCCTAGGAATCCTCATCTCTATCTTTATTTTAATTACTTTTAATTGCTTCCTAATTTACATTGATCACAACAACATCTCTCAATTTTCAGATTTCGTCTAGCCTTTCGAAAGATTGTGATTCGATCGCTCAAAGCATTGAACCAATATTTCCTGTGGATCGACCTCGAATATACTACTCGATAGGATTGTGCGCTTGCAGTCCGAACCGATAGCATTTCCGAGTTTATAAATATTAAAATAAACATTGCTCTCTTTTGAGTGATCAACCTTTTTGGCGCCGTTGCCGGGGAATAACGATTCATTGTGCAAGGCCTCGCGAGACGCCCTTGCTTTGACCATTGAATCCAATTAATTAGAAACGCCTAGATTTCTTTTTATTTTTTGCATTTTTTTATTTATTTTCAATTTCGTTTTTATTTTTATTTTATTTTTATTTTCAGTTTTTAGTTTAATTTTCATATTTTCTTTTCTTTTTAGGACACTGCACGCTGGCCGAATCATCCGTACGAAGACCCGAGAGGATTGCTAGTAGGAGAGGACAATTCGCTTCCACATCACCGATAAGAACCAATCATAGTTCTTCATCGAGTAATTCTGAAAGCGAAGAAGACTCAGATTCGATCAACATGAATATCCCACCGAACGAACCGATTAATAGAAGACAAAACAATGGTGATAATGAAGTTCACGATGCAGCAAGACCCAAACTTCTACGAGACTATTGCGTACCGCGCGCGAATGATCCTAATTCTAGTATAAACCCGCCAACTGTTACGAACCGTAATTTTTAGATCAAACCTGCTCTCATAAATATGGTTTCGCAACAGCAATTTGGAGGATTTCCAAATGAAGATCCACATCTTCACTTGTCAATTTTCCTAGGGATATGCGAGACGATAAAGATCAACGGAGTTACCGATGAAGCAATCAGGCTAAGGCTATTTCAATTCTCATTAAAAGATAAAGCAAGAGCATGGTTGTTTTCCTTACCGGCCAATTCCATTCAAACTTGGGACCAATTGTTTCATGTGTTTATTGCAAAATATTTTCCACCGTCCAAAACTTCGAGGTTTAGAAATGCAATTACTAATTTTGAACAAAGGGATGGTGAAACATTATGTGAGGCATGGGATAGATATAAGGATATGTTAAGGTGTTGTCCACATCATGGTCTAGAAAGATGGCTGATTGTCCAAACTTTTTATAATGGTCTAAACCCTACCGATAGGTTGTCTATTGATGCTTCCGCAGGAGGAGCAATCATGAACAAGGAACCTAACGAGGCTTACAACCTAATTGAAGAGATTACAATCAACCAACACTACTAGATCCCTGAGCGAAAGAAGCCAACTCTAACACCTGGCATGCACCGAGTAGATGATATATCCATGCTAAGCGCAAAGATTGATGCTTTGCAAATGGCACTCAACAAGCAAACCAAGCAGCGAACGGTAGCAGCAGTCAATGCCGCAACAGCATGTGGCTATTGTGGAGGAGCGCATGAGATGACCGAATGTATGAATGTGACGAAAACTGAGGAAGAAATAGAGCAAGCAAACGCAATCGACAACAGCTTTCGACCTCAGCCCGCCTACAATACATACCTTCCGAACAACCGAAACTATCCAAATCTCTCATACACAAACAATCAAAGGCCTGCCGCACCTCAACAGAACTATCAACCACAGCCCAATTATCAACCGAGATACAACAATCCCCAACCGAATTATCAACCAAGGCAGTACAACCAACCACAGCAACCTGACATCACATCTTTAATGGAGAGATTCCTAGAGAAGCAAGACAAGGCTAACGCTGAAATCTCGCAAAAGATCGAATCCTTAACAAACCGCAACAAAGACTTAGAAGACAATGTCTCTAATATGGCAAAAGAACTCTCGAGTATTACACGCGGAAAAGGCAAATTTCTGGGCCAACTGGAAGAAATCCCGAGATAGACTTGCAAGAGCATAACATTAAGGAGCGGTACAACTTATCAAGGACCTCCCATGCCCGATCAAACTTTCGATGAGATGCATGCAGAGCCATCGCATTCCGAAGAATACGAGTCATCGCAACAACCGGAGCCGCCCGTACTCGAAAGCAGGCAGACCCTATTGAGGAGTAGAATGACACCGTAGGTGGAGACGAGCGACAACCCGAACCTGAATATATTGCACCACCACCCTACAAGCCACCTCTGCCATTCCCTCCAAGGCCGGACAAGCATAAGATGGAGCCGCAATTCGCGAGATTCATGAAGACACTTAAGCAACTACAAGTCACAATCCCCTTCAATGAGGTAATTGCAAGCATACCCTCGTATGCTAAATTTCTGAAGGAGATTCTTTCAAATCGCAGTAAACTCCAAGAACTCTCAACAATTCCGCTCAATCTGGAATGTAGTGCGCTCGTGCAAAGCAAATTACCGACAAAGTTGAAAGATCTGGGAAGCTTTTCAATACCATGCACAATTGGCACAACAGATTTTAAGAAAGCTTTATGTGATCTGGGGGCAAGTGTAAGTTTGATGCCAAAGGCGGTATTTGATAAATTGAATTGTGGAGACCTATCACCAACTCCAATGGCATTACAACTGGCTCATCGGTCAATTCGGTATCCTGAAGGAGTATTGCTAGATGTACCGATCAAAGTTGGAGACTTTTGGATACCTGGAGATTTTGTTGTGGTTGACATGGAAGAAGATGAACACATTCCAATCATCATTGGAAGGCCATTCTTCGCCACATGTGGAGCAATGATTGATGTCAAGAATGGAAAAATTTCACTGAATGTCGGAAAGAACAAGGTTACTTACGACATAAACAGAGCTCTAAAATACCCTTCTGACATTGATCATGTCTTCAATTTGGGCATCACTGATGAATTTGAAGAGGAAGAATATCCATTCGATGAATTTGGAGAGTTCATGGATATAGAGGATTTGGATAGCCTTCTTGGAAGGGAAGATGACGAAGCGCAACCTGAACAAGATTTCACCACTAAACCTGACGAGGTTTATAATGAAACATGCGCAAGTTGCACTACTGTCACAGAAAAAGGAGAAGTAATTCCCGCATTCAAAATCCTACAACCGGTATTTCCCAATACGGTTAGTAGCGAAGAGAAGAAAAAGGAAAAGGCAACCTCTCCTCCACAACTCGAACTTAAACCTCTTCCACCCAACCTACAATACGAATTTCTAGGTCCAAATCGAACCTATCCGGTAATTGTCGTCTCTCAGCTTGACAAGACCCAAATCAGCAAACTCATCAATACACTCAGGAAACACAAGAAAGCCATTGGCTACACGATCGATGACATCAAAGGCCTCAGTCCTACCATTTGCATGCACCGAATTCTGCTAGAGGAAGATCACAAATCTTCACGAGAACCGCAAAGAAGACTTAATCCAAATTTGAAGGAAGTGGTCAAGAAAGAAGTCCTGAAGCTGCTAGATGTAGGCATCATTTACCCCATCTCTGATAGCAACTGGGTGAGTCCCGTCCAGGTCGTTCCAAAGAAGGGAGGCACCACAGTTGTGAAAGGAGATAACAACGAAATGCTCCAAACAAGAGTCGTTACAGGATGGTGAATGTGCATTGATTATCGGCGGCTAAATGTGGTGACAAGAAAGGACCACTACCCTCTTCCATTCATCGATCAACTGTTGGAGCGAATAGCAAAGCATTCATACTTCTGCTACCTCGATGGATACTCCGGCTTCTTCCAAATTCCAATTCATCCTCAAGATCAAGAAAAGACCACATTCACATGCCCCTACGGAACGTTCGCCTACCGGCGCATGCCCTTCGGGTTGTGCAACGCTCCGGTGACTTTCCAAAGAGCCACGGTGTCTATCTTTTCAGATTTTGTTGAAGAAATAATTGAAGTATTCATGGATGATTTTTCAGTTTATGGGGATACTTTCGACTCATGTTTAAAGAACTTGTCTAAAGTTCTAAAAAGATGTGAAGAAGTAAACCTCGTATTAAATTGGGAAAAATGTCATTTTATGGTACAAGAAGGAGTTGTGCTTGGTCACACCATTTCCTCTAAGGGAATGGAGGTCGACAAAGCAAAAGTTGAGGTACTTGAAAAACTAACTCAGCCAACATGTGTTCGTGACATTCGCAGTTTTCTTGGACATACAGGTTTTTATCGAAGATTCATCAAGGACTTCTAAAAAATCACGAAGCCACTCTCAAACTTGACCATGAATGATGCCGAGTTCATCTTCGATGGGAAATGTGTTGAAGCATTCAACACACTCAGGAATGCTTTGATTTCAGCCCCAATTCTCCAACCACCTGACTGGGACCATCCTTTTGAGATCATGTGAGATGCAAGTGATTACGCAGTAGGAGCAGTCCTGGGGCAGCGGAAGGATAAGAAGCCCTATGCAATCTATTACGTGAGCAAAGTTCTAAATGAAGCTCAATGCAATTACACAACAACTGAGAAGGAACTACTCGTAGTAATATTTGCAATTAACAAATTTCGATCTTACCTTGTAGGTTCAAAAGTCATCATCTATACAGATCATGCAGCAATCAAGTACCTCATCAACAAGAAGGACGCAAAACCTAGACTCATCCGATGGGTACTTCTCCTACAAGAATTTGACATCAAAATTAGGGATAAGAAGGGCACAGAGAATTCGGTAGCCGACCACCTGTCAAGATTGAGACAACCAAGCGAGAATGATCAGCCGATCGATGACTCCTTTGCTGACGAACACCTCTACTCTGTAGAAATAAGCAAACGGCCATGGTACGCGGATCTGGCCAACTACATTGCATGCGGGGCCATCCCATCCGACATGACATTTTAGCAAAAGAAGAGATTCTTGGCAAATGCTAAACACTTTTACTGGGATGACCCTTACCTCTTCCGCCTTTGTATAGACGGAATACACAGGAGATGTGTCACATACGAAGAATCGAAAGGCATCATCCATGATTGCCACTCTTCGCCATACGGTGGCCATGCATCATTCCAAAAGACAGCATTGAAAATCTTTCAAGCAGGTTTTTATTGGCCTGACATCTTCAGAGACGTTAAGGATTATGTCTCCCGCTGTGACGTATGTCAACGGACGGGAAACATATCTAAACGCGATGAGATGCCACAAAATTCAATCCTAGAAGTAGAGATTTTTGATGTTTGGGGAATCAATTTCATGGGGCCATTCCCAAGCTCAGGTACAACAAGTATATCCTCGTAGCAGTCGACTATGTCTCAAAATGGGTGGAAGCAATTCCAGCGCCATCAGCAGATACAAATGTAGTCAAGCGGCTGTTCCAGAAGATCATATTTCCAAGGTTTGGCATTCCTCGAGTAGTGATAAGTGATGGAGGATCGCATTTCATCAACAATCAATTCAACAATCTTCTGAAGAAATATGGTGTCACACACAAGGTGGCAACTCCTTACCATCCACAAACCAGTGGACAAGTAGAAATTTCAAACAGAGAAATCAAGACCATCTTGCAAAAGACGGTGTCTTGGTCCAGGAAAAATTGGGCACTCAAACTAGACGAAGCACTTTGGGCTTATAAACCTCGTTCAAAACTCCGATCGGAATGACACCCTATAAGCTGATCTACGGAAAGGCTTGTCATCTGCCGGTGGAATTAGAACACAAGGCATATTGGGCAATCAAAACGTTCAATTATGACCTTAGGGATGCAGGCTACTTGATCTGAATGCACTAGATGAACTGATACTCCATGCATACGACAATGCAAAGATGTATAAAGAACGGGCGAAATTCTACCATGACAAAAAGATCAGAAAAAAGGAGTTCAAGGAAGGAGACATGGTGCTTCTTTTCAATTCACGACTTAAACTCTTCCCCATAAATTGAGATCCAGATGGACGGGACCGTACAAGGTCACTTACGTGTACCCTTATGGAGCAGTCCAAATCTGGAGTCAAGAAACCGGGTATTTCAAGGTGAACGGCCAGAGGTTGAAGCACTACATCGCAGGAACAAATGATGAGCATAAAGAGATCTATTCCTTCGGGAATCAGCCAAATGAAGGATGAGAAGAAAAAGTCAAGCTAATGACTCTAAACAAGCGCTTCTTGGGAGGCAACCCAAGGCCACTCTTTACTTTCTTTTCATATAAAAACATAAAAATAAAAAAAAATATTTTATTTCATCCTAAACTATTATACTGATCACAAGGTTACTAATCTTACCTACAGGAAGAGATGCTGGAAGAATTTGGTCGAAAAATTCGAAGCCCGTCATGAAGTTTTACTCTCTGTTACGGCATGTATCAGTCTAATACGGGGTAACACTCTAATACGAACCTATCTCGGACTTGGCGCAGAAAACACAGTTTGACTCGAAACCGCACAGTGGTTACGGACCGTATCCATTGATACGGACTGTATTCACTAGGCAGAATAACCGACTTTCCATTTTCTGTCGCTCCAAAGAAAGAAATTCAAATTATAACTGAATTTAAGCTCCCATTACCACCACTTCCTGCACCTTCATCACATCCTTTCACTGCCATATAAACCTTTCATCCACATCCCTTTCTCCTGCACCATTTTATAGAATTTTCAAATAAAAATTCGCATCATGTTCTCAGAAATCCTCCAAGTCAGGTCCGTATTAGCCCCGTATCAAAATAATATGGCCCGTAACAGAGCCCGAAAACCCGAGAAAAATGGCGCACAATAGCCCTCGATCCTCCAACTCGCAATCCGACGATGAAAACACCTTCGTGACAGCCATGGAAATCAAATTCCGCGACCAACATGAATTCGACCGTGCTCAAACGATGCTTGATCGCACCATCGCGAACAACAAAGCGATGTGTATTAACACGATGAAAGTCTTTGGCTTCTATGATTATGTACGAGTATCTCTTAACAATATCAACCTATGGGATATAGCCGACCGCCTATGAGCCACAACTGTCTATTTGAGGACCTCCATCGAATTCCTATCAACACTACAATGGGATGGCGACATGATCAAATACCGATTATTCAACCGCCCCTTTGCCATAACAATGGAGGAGTTTTGCAAGGCGCTGTCCATTCCAACCAACGGCGAAATTGAATTAGGCACGAGGGAGAAACGCATGAAGTACTGGGAAACGATCGCCATAGATGAGCGCAAAATCTACCGCAAAGACTCGCGCCTCATCTCATCCATCGAACTAAGGTATATTCATATCATTTTGACTAATTCTATTTTTCCCACAGGAGAAGACACAACGGAGGTTAGAGAAAGGGACATCTACATCATGCGGTGCATGAGGAGTCGCAAGCATCAACCACACATTGGATACCACATCTTACACCACCTCAAATCGGTGGCCGCTGACAAGAAAAATAATCACGTGGTTTCCGTTGGTTGTTATGCGACCCTTCTTGCGCACCACCATAACATAAAACTCGTCGGCAAAAATGAAGTATTCGGAGCCAACCGCCTCAACATGAATTACCTAGTAAACAACGATCACGTGCAAGCGGTATTCAATGCACACACAGGAGACATCAAGTACACGTTGAAAATATGCGAGGGAATGACCCTCCATATTGGAACGGATAAGGGGTCATTCCAGTTTGGATACGAATTCGAACATGACGATGATGTACGACACGACGAGGAAGAACCGACCGAGGAGGAACCAACCGAAGAGCCCATGGAGGAAACACATAGCGCATCGCACCACTCATCACGCCGCCATCATGACATGGCTTTTGTTCGCCACCTCATCCCTCCGCACGACAACACCGACGAAGCAAACTCCATGCTCGCACCTACCGGCTGGGACCAAGAGATATCCATATCTCAAGCTCGTGAGCCCGGTCCAACCGCACGTTACGCCAACAATACCCTCGAGAATTTGAAGAAACGCACCCGCTACTTGGAGGAATATTTGGACAAGGTAAACAAAGCCCACGAGAATTTCTACGAATATTGCCTTTCCAAGGGAATACCATTCACACCACCGATTCCATTCACCCCACCACCACCCCTTCACCACGAGTAATCTGTGAGATATTTCTTATCCCTCTCTTATTTGTTTATTTTTTTGCATTAAGGACAATACAAAATTTAAGCATGGGGGTAGGGGTAAGAAATTAGTTTAGGAATTGCATTGTATCTAGGATCATAGCATGTAGGACCTTTATTTTTCATTTTTTTGCTATCTAGCAGTTTTACTCAATCGGGACCGCTTCTCAAGGCTTAACCAAGAGAAGTTGGGAGGAACGATTGAGGTTTTTATCTAGCGCGCATATAGACATTTGCATTGATAGGAGCATATAATTTAGGGGTAAATTGCATTGATACGAATTGTTTTGAATTGAATTAGGCTAAGGTTTAGACAATTGGCCATGATACCAAAAATTCAGAATTTTTAAAATAATTAGTGATCTCAAAGTGAACAATTAATTGCTAACCATGAAAGTTGACCAAAATTGCAAACCCTAGAAATTTTAATTGTTGAGTAATTTATTCTTGCAAAGTCTTTTAAGCTTGATAGGGTTTTAGAATACCCATTTATTATAGATAGACCCCTAGCGAAACTATGCAATAATTCCTTGTATGAATGAATACTTGGAATTGTGTGTAATCATGGTGCTTGTGACATAAAAATATTTTATTTTTCAGAAAAATACAAAAATACAAAAAAAAATCAGAAATGAGAAAAATCAAAAAAATAGAAAAAATCAGAAAAAGAAAAAAAAATAGAATAAAAGATGGAGGATAAAAAGAGTACGGGTGCCTACGCAAGACTGGTTACTAATAGGCTCGAGAAAACCTCATAAATTTTAATTCTTGTATATATTTAATCTTTCAAAAAATAGTCACAAATACCAACACACTTAGTTGTCATACTTTGCTCCAATCAATTGGGAAGGAAAATCAAAATTTATATCATTAGAATTCCTACTGATTGGAAATAATCCATTTATAATCGAAGGGGAAATTAATACTCTCAAATTTAAGGATATTTGCGAAGTAAATTGTTCAATAATAATTTTTCTAGGGTAAGCATAATGAGGTCAATCATGGGGTGAATAAATTATTCAAGGGAGAGGTCATGAATATTTTAAAGTTCTAAATTTTTATTGTCATGCCAATTGTACCAAACCCAAGCTCTAATTTAATTTTTAACAAGTCCTTGAGATTGTATGGTTTAAACTAGACCGGACCTTTGACCAGCTGGGATGTCGTTGCTTGAGGACAAGCAACAATTCAAGTTGGGAGGCGTGATCAGAGTCAAAATAATGATGATTTACGTAGGGTTTTGACTTAGGTTTTGCATATTTTCTCACACTTATGTTTAATTAATTAGAGAAAAAGGCTACTGTGACCCTTCTTTGTGTTTTATTGCAGAAAACATGTTTTGGGACTATTTACACCAAATGGAGCTAGAATCGGGTCAATCAGATCAGCGACGCTCATCGACGAAGTCTCTGTTACGGCCCGTATTGCCTAATACAGACCAGGCCTAGCACAGACCAGAAGATAGCGCTGGAAGCATTAAACCCTAACCGTCAAGGTCCTAATACGGACCGTATCAGGTGATACGGTCCGTAACTGAGGCACCTCTTGGGGAATAACTGCCACAGCTGTTTCCAGATCAGTTTCTTAGCCCCTACTCAATCTCCAGACGTCCCTCCACTCCTATATAAATCCCCTGGGCAGAAGAATAACTTATCTTTGTAATTAGGGTTAGATTTGATTAAAGTGAGAAGAGAGGAGTGCTTGTAACAATGCCGTTCCGCGGCTAAGTTCATTTTCTTAGGGCTAGGCAGTAAACCTTGTTACTCTTGATGTTTTGATCTATATATTTCTGTTGATTACGATTTCTTGTTGTTGAATCGAAATGCTTTTGTGATTTACTATCTCTTCATCTAATTTCAATGATCTAGTTTGGGTCTGTTAGGGTAGTGACAGTACTTTAATGGTAAGAGAAACTATTTGGATGAATTAGCTTCGTTGAGATTTATTAGATTTATGTGAAGAAAACCTTAGCGGGGAAACCATAAACCAGACCAACAAAACGCGTACCAAATTCCATCACTTGCGTAAGAAAAATCGCAGTGATATGTGTAGTAATTTGGGGTATTTAAGAGATCAATCATTTGCGTAAGGAAACTCGCAGTATCCTATGTAGAATCTCGGTGAAAGATCTGTCATTCTTGCGTAACATAAATCGCAGTGACCTATGTGGTGTCTTTCATTAAACAACAACAGGAAATCAGACGCAACAGGAATATATTGTCAAGGCGGATTGAGTGGCAATGGTGTGCCGAAACCCTAGGAACCCTCATCTCTAGCTTTATTTTAATTACTTTTAATTGCTTCCTAATTTACATTGATCACAACAACATCTCTCAATTTTCAGATTTCGTCTAGCCTTTCGAAAGATTGTGATTCGATCGCTCAAAGCACTGAACAAGTATTCCCTGTGGATCGACCTCGAATATACTACTCGATAGGATTGTGCGCTTGCAGTCCGAACCGATAGCATTTCCGAGTTTATAAATATTAAAAGAAACATTGCTCTCTTTTGAGTGATCAGGCATTTGCATCTTTAAATCTAGTGAAATCTCAATGATATGTCCTTCAAAATATCAAAATATAATTTTGATAAAAATCGGGGACCTCTCTGTAAATTTCCAATTTTCTGACAATTTTTGATATTTAAAAATATAAAAACATGAAACATGATTTTTGGAGCTTCCTTTTGTTTGATTGGTACCAAATAATAGCTCAAAAGCTATGAAAATTTATTTAAATGATGAATAATTCACAAACCCATTTGTAAATACCTTAAACCAGTCCCTAATACCCTCTGGAATAGTGGACCAGCACCAAATCTCAAGGCATGTACCACTGGTACAAGGAAAGCACTCAAAAGTGCTGAAATGACCCCTGCTGGTAAAATAAACAATCTGAACTGACATAGGGACCAAACTGAAAAATGGAGTTTATCATCATGTAAAGGACTTCAAGACACACAAAAATGACACAAATTTTACATTTTTCTGATTTTATTTCAATTTTATATGAATTTTCAAAGTTCATCTTTTAAAAAAAAGAAAAATCCAGCAATTAAATTGGTAAAATGACCACTGTTGCCCCTCTGAATAAATAAATGCTTTAAAAATAGAAATAAATCTCTAAAAATCATAAAATTCAATCTGAGCATAGTGCAAATACTCTTCTATGAATTGATAACAAAAAATCATATAATCATTCACAAAAATGGAGAATTAGAATTAATTCAATGTTGACAAAATATGAAATTTCATAAAACTCATGCCCATTAATATTCCAAAACCGAAATTCATGATTGAAGAACAAGTCTAGATTGTTTTAAAGGGTTCAAGATGTTTAAATGAATGCCTCTCACCTTCCAGTTATGATTCAAAAGATCCATCACCCCAGTTGGTACCAAGTCGGTACCAAGCCGAGAATCTCACAACCCAATTTCAATTAATGCTTAATTAAACCCAAAGTCATAGCTTCCATTAACTGTTGTATGATAAAACGAAGATAAACAATCAATTAGTAAAGGAAAATTATCATGATCATGCTAAGAAAATCAAATCAAAACTCAAACCGGTACCGAATCATGCATTGGCCGGAACTGACATCTCCGGTAGTCAATGGTTGCCGATAGTGGGTGGAACAAAATCAGGAGATTGAGACGATCACGACTGTACCCTTCTCTGCCTTGGCCGTGACCGGATTGCCGCCAGAGCTCGAACCCCTGATAATCGGAGAAGAAACCTAGTTCAGGTGTTAGACCCGATCCACTATCCTGCTTGCACGAACCTCAAAGCACCGCTAAACCATTTGATTAAGGCGCCAAGCAAGAGTTTAAATGAAAAGTGCAGATCTTAAAGCGGGATTCAAATCGAACGGTCAAGTAAATCCCTGCCTTACGGGACCCATCTGTCGGCAAACTCGACTCAAACTCAATACCCGTCGATCGAATCTTGAAGTCATATTCGGATATCTAAAGACTCAGTGCCAATCTCAAAGCACAATAAATATGTTGAATGACTATGCGAATCTAAAACCCAAAATGCACATCTTAAAGCCCAAAACCAAACTTAAAGGCCCAGTACGCATCTCAAAGCCCAAATACTCAATAAAATCTTTAAATCAAACCCTTTTGCAATGAGGTCCCTCTGTCTTTTAATGTGTACACCGAAGCCCCTGTAATTTTATAATCAGGTCCCTAGCAGTATAAAACCCTTTCAATAAAGCCCCTAAAAACCCAATTTGGCATTTTAACCCTACATAAAGCCCAAATTACAATTTCACACCCTTTCAGACTTATGAATAGGCCTTTAACAGAAAATAAATGTTTACAAATAGGTCATTCTCAATCCTTTTTAATCATAACTTTTTCATTCTAAGTCCAAATTGACTCAAACCATCTCCAAATGAACTCAAATCAAATTCCCTATATTCCTAAATCAAAATTGAACATGTTCAAGCATCAGCCAAATCCTGAAATGACCAAAATACCCTTTCTTCAAAATTAAATGATTTTATTTCTTAATAGAATGTAAATAATCAACAAAATGTAAATAAATGTATTATAAATTAAATATAAACAAATAATGTACATACACTTCTCAAGTATCCAAATTCCTATTTTAAGAAGCAATAAATATCATTCTTAATACAAAAATCATACACACACACACACACATGTCCAAACCAAGAAACCCAAGTCAAAACCAAAGTCAATACATGAGTCCCCTTTTAGCCCCTTTATTCAATTCACATAGAGATAGGCACAAATTCCGGAATGGACGAGGTGTTCAGCATGGCTTGGAAGGGTCATCTGATGTAATTAACAGCGGGGGCTTGCGCCCACTGGGAGTTCAACGTCCCTATAATCAATAAACTCTCTCGATAGACTGATTATGAACGGTAGGTCTATCGAGGGTGAACCGAAGGAATTGTAGAAAGAAATGAATGTTTTAAGTTCGATGTTCTTCTCCATGTCTTGAAAACCGAGAACATTGAACCCTGAGACATTTAACACATGCACACACCTTCCACCGTTGTGCAACTTTCTACGCCCTACAAAAAAACAACTAGTACGAGATGAAAGACAACATGGAGAAGATGACAGACAACCCGTAGAAGATGAAAGACAACAAATACGAGATGAAAGTCAACATGTTGAAGATGAAAGACAACCAGTACAAGATGAAAGGCAACTAGAAGAAAATGAAATACAACAAGTAGAAGATGAAAGACAACTAGTACAAGATGGAAGACAACCAGTACAAGATGAAAGACAACAAGAAGAAGATGAAAGACAACTAGTAGAAGATAAAAGACAACAAGTAGAAGATGAAATGCGACCAGTTATAGATGATAGATAACCCGTAGAACATGAAATACAACCTGTACGAGATGAAAGACAACATGTAAAGGATGAAAGACAGCCCATACAACATGAAAGACAACTAGTATGAGATGAAAGACAACATGTAGAAGATGAAGGACAACCAGTACAAGATAAAAGACAACCAGTACAAGATGAAAGACAACTAAAAGAAGATGAAATACAACTAGTAGAAGATAGACAACCAGTAGTATATGAAGGACAACTCGCAGAACATGCAATACAACCAGTACGAGATGAATGACAACATGTAGAAGATGAAAGACAACCCGTAGAACATGAAAGACAATCAGTGCCAGATGAAAGACAACTTGTAGATGATGAAAGACAATTAGTACGAAATTAAAGACAACTATAAGAAGATGAAATACTGCTAGTAGAAGTTGAAAGACAACCAATAGTTGATGAAAGACAAGTAGTACAAGATAAAAGACAACTAGAAGAAGATGAAATACAACTAGAAGAATATGAAATACAACCAAAAGTAGATGAAAGTCAACCTGTAGAACATGAAAGACAACCATTACAACATGAAAGACAACTAGTATAAGATGAAAGACAACTAGAAGAAGATCAAATATAACTAGAAGAATATGAGAAACAACTTATAGAATATGAAAAACAACTAGTAGAAGATGAAATATAACTAAAAGAAGATGAAATACAACCAATACAAGATGAAAGACACCTAGAAGAAGATGAAAAACTGTTGTTGTAAGCAATCTTCTATGCTGTTTTACTAATTTGCAAAACATATAAACATTGAATTTTACAGTTTCTTTGTTTGAGATGTATGCATGATTAATTAGTTGTTATGTTTAAAGGTCAAAGAAAGTCAGTGATACATATCATGAGAAGTTGACGTGACAAGTTGTACAAGATAATCATATACATGATCTCCTCGAGCTATAAGGAATGATTTGATACAGATGATCTGAAGGATGATTCACACAGGCCATTTGGAATGTCGGATATTGAGGAGATGCTGAATCATAAAGATTACAAAATATCATGGAGATCGAGATCATAAAGATGATAAAGGTCACACTTTACTATTTTGTTTTATCATTTTTAATTTATATCTAAAAGTATGGTAAAGTAGATATGAGGTTGTGACTGCGTTAGTCTAGCCGTTGCATGGCTGGAAGTCCAATTCAAAATTTAAACAATCGGGCATGGATTAATACTTGAAAAATAGGCACAAGCAAAATAGGCTAATCCTTTATTCTGTAGATCTTGTGATCTGCATAAAGCCATTGGAAAACTCTTTAAATCCCATTATAAATTGTGGGCTCTGTCATCTGTCTAAGAGAGACAAAAAATACCCTTACAAATCTTACACTTTAGAAATCTTTTGAGAGGTTTAGCCTAACCCATTGTTGCTTTTACCTAAACTTCAATTATTTTTCCAGCAACCTCAAATATACTTCACCTAAATTGATCAGTGTGAGATTAGAGTGAAGTTAATGATTTTTTTAACTTAGAGCCTTTGTTGCTAGCCTACTCCAAGCTGTTGTGCTTGTTTCTGAGCCTTGGTTGTTCACTTCTTTGCTTGAGCCTGTAGTGCTCACCTTTATGTTTTTGTGGATCGATGGAGTGTAGTCTCGCCAGTGACAACTTGTATTCCTTTATGTAGGTTATAGAAAGGCACGCCTAGTTTTGGTTACGTTGTCCTAGAGGCATAGGTCTTTCAGTTAGTCGAACGTCAACTCATGTGTCATTTTCTCTAACTCTATCTATTTACTTTATTGCCTTTTATTTATTCCGCCAAGAACTTCACGTAGATAGATTTACTTGAACATAAGAACAACTTTTTAACTTGTCTATCCGACTGATAGTTACAAGTTATTGGGTTCAAACTTTAAGCAACCCCATATTCGTCCCCTTTAAGTGTCGTTTGGGACAACAAAGTGGTATCATAGCAGGTTGCTCATTTTAGATCCAATATGGCACCGACCACATGTTTAAATGACTTTAAGAGGTTTAGCCTAATCCATTGTTGTTTATGTCTAAACTTTAATTATCTTTCCAACAACCTCAAATATATTTCACATAAATTGATCAGTGTGAGATTAGAGTGAAAGTTAGTGATTGTCTGGACTTAGAGCCTTTTGTTGCTCGCCTATTTTAAGCCGTTGTGCTTGCTTTTGAGCCGTGTGTGCTCACTTCTTGGCTTGAGCCTATAGTGCTCACTTCTCTGTTCTTTGGACCGTTAGATGGTTGTCTCGCCGGTTCCAACTTGTATTCTTTTCTGCATTGGGTAATAGAAAGACGTGTCTAGTTTTGATTGCGTGGATTTTGTGAAAATGCGCATGAAATTTTGATCGAACGTACGAGAATTTACCTGCAAGTAGAAATAAATCAAATAAATAATAATAATAGTAATGATAATAAAAGTAATAATAGTAATAAAACTAATACTAATAATAATAATAATAATAATAATAATAATAATAATAATAATATTGATAATAAATGATGGAAAATATATTCATCAAAGTTAACTTATAAACCTTCTTTTTCGGACCGCTTGAATTTGTAATAAATTAGTTCAAAAATCTATAAAATTTGCATATAAACACATCTCTCGTACGTAAAGTAGATCAATTTCAGCAGTTTGTATTCGTCTTTTAAAAGCAATACAATATTTATTTAGTTAAGCTCAACAAGAACACCCACCTACTACTACTGTTGTTGTTATTATTATTACTATTATTACTATTAGTATTTATTACTATTATTACTACTATTATTATTATTACTTTTATTATTACTATTGATTTTAGTATTATCTTCTTTATTTTTGCTTGGAGGTAACTTCTGAAAATATCTGTGGCAGTTGCCATCAAAGAAAGATAAAGAAATGGCGCAAGAGCCACTAATTAATACAATATCATGTTTTGGTGTGCCATCATAGAATATGATTCCAACATTGCTACTTTAAAGTGTCTTTAAGTACTTGAATATGATTGCATTATTTTCTCTCCAGCAAATATAAAATATTTTATTCCTTTTCTCTGCTCTTCACTTTTGCAAATTGGCACATAAGCATGAATATTTTCATTATCAGCGTTGGTTCTAGACTCTATGTATCTCCTTCAAAGCATACATAGGGTGATGACACTAACACAATGGATGTTTTCATTAACACAATAAATTGAAAATATTTTACTTGTATGGACAAATTCGTCCTTGCTTAACTGCTCTTTAAACGTCATATTTATTTTAAGATGCACTTTCTTTATTTTAATGGTCATCGCTTATTTATTTTATTTCCATAACTAAAACGCCCAAGGAAATCTCTTATTTACTTATTGAGAATGTTTCATTTTTTCAAATTTGAAAAATATAGATACACGAATTTACTAAGCAAACATTTCTCCTAGAAAGAACCTTAGTTGGATTTGCAACATTGAATATGCCATATCTTGCATCATATGTGGTTTTTTTTTTTAATGTTACTTATTTATATCATTGAGTTTTGGAAAAAAAATATAAACTATATTTAAAATATATTATCATAGTCTACAGAAAGACACTAAAATCTATATTATCTTATTAATTGAAAATAAACTCGTATTGAAACAAAATATTATATGCTAAAAGAGTTGTTTGATAGAATGATTTTTCCTTGCGTAAAGAATGGGATTTTTAGTTTATTATTTCTATTCTTTGAAAATGAAATGTATTAGATGAATATTCCATTATGAAAATGATATTTATAATAAAGAGTCATTAATATGAAAAAATAAACATATATCTTATTGGTTGGTAATCCATAAACAATTTGACCATACTTAAAAATTAACCTGTATCTTATGTGATTTCTTATTTGGATAAAAAATAATGTTTACCTTTTGTATATGATATTAATTAATAATTTATCTTGATTTTTAGAAATAAGATTTAAATCTATTATTAAATTACATAATAATAGAATATATGACCATATTAAAAAAATAATGGATAGTTTTCAAAATATATACTTTTAACTAAAAATAAAACATTAATGAACATTCCAAAGATACATGGGTTATTTTTTTGTTGTTGTTGTTCTTATAAATTAAAGACAACGAGAAGAAGATGAAAGACAACTTGAAGAAGTAGAAAGACTACCAGTAGAAGATGAAATACAACTAGAATAACATGGAAGAAAACTAGTAGAAGATGAAAGACAACGAGAAGAAGATGAATAGACAACTAGAAGAAGATGAATAACAATCTAAAGAAGATGAAATCAACCAGAAGAAGAATAACTTATCTTTGTAATTAGGGTTAGATTTGATTAAAGTGAGAAGAGAGGAGTGCTTGTAACAATGCCGTTCCGCGGCTAAGTTTCTTTTCTTAGGGCTAGGCAGTAAACCTTGTTACTCTTGATGTTTTGATATATATATTTCTGCTGATTATGATTTCTTGTTGTTGAAACAAAATGCTTTTGTGATTTACTATCTCTTCATCTAACTTCAATGATCTAGTTTGAGTCCGTTAAGGTAGTGACAGTATTTTAATGGTAAGAGAAACTATTTGTATGAATTAGTCTCGTTGAGATCTATTAGGTTTATGTGGAGAAAACCTTAGCGGGGAAACCATAAACCAGACCAACAAAATGCGTACCAAATTCCATCACTTACGTAAAAAAAATCGCAGTGATCTGTGTAGCAATTTGGGGTATTTGAGAGATCAGACATTTGCGTAAGGAAAATCGCAGTGTCCTATGTAGAATCTCGGTGAAAGATCTGTCATTCTTCCGTAACATAAATCGCAGTGACCTATGTGGTGTCTTTCATTAAACAACAACAGGAAATCAGACGCAACATGAATATATTGTCAAGGCGGATTGAGTGGCAATGGTGTGCCGAAACCCGAGGAATTCTCATCTCTATCTTTATTTTAATTACTTTTAATTGCTTCCTGATATCTCACAAACTTATCTATATTTCGACCTTCAAATTGTACCAAACTTGTGTTTAAACTCATTAATTCAGTTGTATTTCATCGAATATCTTTAGAATGTGGTACTGCTGCAAGTTTATCTTATTTTGCAGGATTCGGGCGAAATCGAGGAGAAAATCTGGAATCAAGAAGTCTCTACACGGTCCGTGTCACATTCAGCACGGGCCGTGTCAACCTCGACTCAACCGCTGATCCGACCACAAGCAAATGCTGACTCGACCACTGAAAGAACACAAGTTAACACGGGCCGGACAGATTTGACACGGCCCGTGTCAAGCAAATCCGGAAACAGATCCAGAAATCTGGAAAGTAGGCTATTGATGGAAGGTCGACCAATCAAGCATATAATTGAGATTTCTCTCCAGGAAAGGTCATTCTGGAATAGGAGAGCACATTCTAGGGTTTGTCTTTGGCAGCTAAGCTTGGAGGCGAATTGGAGAAGCGAATTTCTTGCATTTTCGATTGATCTTCTTTGCACATTGGGTTTTGTCATGATCAACTCTATCTTTATTTGTATTTGCTGTTTTAGAACCATGAGTGAGTAATTTACTTTGTTTCTAGGGTTTTGATGTAATCGAATGTTTTGTCTTGCATGCTAGTTATTGAATCTTTGTATTGAAGTTTGTGTATGATTGATTGAGTAGTATTTTAATTGCTTAGATTGAAGTGTTTGACTTATATTGGTTTGCTACTAGATGAATGCGCACATCTAGAAGGCATTATAGCCCTTTAGCGTCTCTCAACCAAACTAAGTACATGAGGTAGGATTTGTGATCCGGAAGGTGAAACCAAGTAGTAACCGGGAGGCAAAAATTACTCTCTATCGGCGGATAGGAGTTACCTTTAGTATACCAATCAAGCAACTAGGTAGTAGGGACCAACACACGAAAGTTGAGGTCTAGAAACATTAGGTCCGGTCAGTAGAACCCTACACAAAGGAACGATACAAAGAAACAATAGCTGCTGCATTAACCCGACGCTGACACGGACTGTGTAGCAAAATGACACGGCCCGTGTAAACTGATACGGCCCATGTAGGAAATGACACGGCCCGGACAGGACAGCCAGAGGGCAAAACTGAGATGAAGTCTTAACCCTGGGAACACTTTTTATTATTGATTAAAACCAATTTAATCTTCTTTCTTGCACTTTATTATTTCTTGCAGTCTGAACCAGAAGTGTATTTTAAGGTTAAAAGGTACAGCTTGCTGTACTGAAACTTTGTACTATACCTTTTCGGTGTAACAAGTTTTTGGCGCCGTTGCCGGGGACGGCATCATTTATTTTTCTGGATTTTTGCTTATTTTAATTAATCTAGATTTTAATTTGTATCTTTTCTTTTATTTCTTTTCTCTTTTACAGGAACACGCTGGCTCACAATCCATCTCCTCTGGTCGATTACCAGCTGAGGAGCAGAGGGCCAGTACCTGACACGGGCAGCACAGAATCTCACACGGCCCGTACAGCCCTCCCAGGAACCACTATTCCTGCACAGCCACCACCTGGCACGGCCCGTACAGAAGAGACACGGTCCGTGCACTCGGAGCCTGACAGGAACATGAGTCAGAATGGAGAGGAAAGAGAAGAGGGGCCGCAAGGCGACCGCGACTCTGATGATGACGCAGCCGACTTCATCCTGAGAACTCTGAAGGAGTTCAATGTACCGAGATCTGGGGATGTGAAAGGAGCGATCAGACTTCCAAGAATAGTGGGGCAACAACCGAACTTCAATCCGGGAGTTGTCAACATTGTCCAACAGAACACTTTTCATGGCTTGGATCACGAGGATCCACATGCCCATCTTCAAACTTTTCTTGAATGTTGCACCACCATTAAGACCAATGGGGCAACATCTGATTATGTCACACCCCAAACCAGGATTTCCGGATTAGGATGTGATCAATCCCCACCTCGTGTCTAAAAATCAATAAACACGCAAGGCTAAACAACATAATAATCAAACAACAGCGGAAGCGATATAGTACAAACAAGCAATAGTCATAAATATCAAATAAACATAAATATACACATCATCAGATCATCCATACAATCCACCTCGGGATCAAATAAACATAACTAGTCAAAGGGATACATAATCTATCGAGTCCAATGTATATAACAAAAACATCAGACTCGCAAAATCCTAAACAAAAGTCCCTAATCTATATCAAGTGATGTGACCGTCGGAGACAGCTCATGACGCCTCCTGCTGCGGACCGTCAGACTCTGTACCTGCCCACATCCATAAAAAGGAGGGGATGAGCGAATGATCGCCCAGTATGTGACCCAGTATTATCCCTTCAGGGATCCTCTTAAGTCAAAGCACATTTTAAATTTGAAATCTACGTATTTTTCGGTAATCGATTCACTTTTAATGCACATGCTGCGGTAATTTAAAACCTATCATAATAACTACAAAAGAAAATACATATAATAATGACATGATGCGATTATCCTATTATGCCAAAATGATGAAATTTCCCAAAATAAAATATGAGGATCAATATTATACTCAACCGAAGTCCAGTACAATAGGTACTGTGTGTACAAATTGATATAGTAATAGTACGGATAATTTTGTCACCCTGTGCCGTGCCGAGTTCAATCAAATTGAATTTGTATCTCAAAAGTGACATAACACAAGGACTGCGATCAGAGGGGCAAAGGTACCCGATGCCTATTGACATCGAGCTTTGCCCACACAAGAAGGGCACGCTAGCCGATGGTTATATCGAAATTCGTGTAACATCCAAGGACTGCGATCAGAGGAGCAAAGGTACCCGATGCCTAAGGACATCGAGCTTTGCCCACACAAGAAGGGCACGCTAGCCGATGGTTACACTTAATTCCATGTGTTTTCCTTCTCTAAGACGATTCATCACCAAACATATAAAATAGGAGAAAACTACAAGCAATGCGTAAGAATAAGTCAATTCGTCTCCTCATGAGCAGAGACGAAACTCCACCATCCGGCCAGATCAATGGGACAAGGGCTCGTGAGCGGCCCATAACAATAAAAATAAAATCTGCCACCGCAACCTCGGCAGCCGTACTAGGCAAGTAGCTCCTAATGTAGGGGGGATATCTCCCGAATCGTCTCCGGACTCGAGATCGGTCCGCACAAAATGTAAAATGATCGAAAATGATATAATACCAATCTCATGCATATAATAATAATAATCCTAATAAGACCTCTAAGGGATCAAGTGATCCCTCAGCCCAATGACCCACGAACCGTCACGCATCCCATGCCTACGTGACGGAAAGCAGTCATTCGGTCTTCTATCTCACGCTCACCAATGCACATGCTTAACTACAATAATATGTTGTCCTCTACGAGAAGGGGACAACTAATATCCTAATATATTATTAATTAAATTACACTACTCCTAAGAAAGCATTAAATTTGCAATTTAGAAGGGGTTGTGCAAATCCTAAATTACAGTTCAGAAAGGATTAAACATGCTCTAATGCCACTACAAAATTTAAAGTGCGGATGTCAGGTCAAGTGGTCGACTGGTGAGAGTACGCCACGAAAGAAAATACAGATATCCCACACCTGATAGCTGTAGGGGTAGAACGCTAGCGCTAGAAATCACCGCAATCTGCACGATCCTCACCTGCTCCGGTGTAACCGTCAGCGGGATCGTACCACGGATCGAACTCAGTGTAGGTCGGCTGACCTGTAATTTAGTCGTAACTTAATTAGAGTCTAAACTAAGTATTCGTAACCCTTATTACCCCGTTTGATTATTTTCACTAAGTGTTCGTATTTAATTAATTAATTACTAAGGTTCGAATCTGATCAATTGGTTTGGTCGGTTTGGCTCGATTCCGACTAAACGTAAAATTGGTCCAACTCTAATTAAATTAATCTAACGTACTTAAATCGTTTGTTATATTTTAATTTGAAAATAAACTGCTCATCTAATTAGTTAAATACCTAAGTAATGTTATTTACGGGTCCTTATGATAGTTTACGTAAAGAATGAATTACGTTTATAAAATTATTATTTAATCTTAATTTAACTACTTAAAAATAAAATAAAATAAAAAGTGAGTTTCTTAATTAATTTAACTACAATTAAATTTAAATCCTAAGTACTTAACATTAAAGACTTATTTATTCTACTTAGTAAAATTTTGTAATCGTAATGATTCGAAGGTGTCAATATGTTGTTAATTAATTGTCCTTTATTAATTAACCACATATTTTATTTATAAATCATTTACTTTATTTAAAACTACATTCGATTTAATCTAATATTTACTTAACATTTAAAATCCTAACTACTGAACTTATTAATTAATTAAAAATCCTAATTAATCTACATGTGTTGAATTATTTTTATTGGGTGTGTTTCGGGATCATACAGGTGTCCATATAGGGTTGTATAGTATCTGTTCAAATTATGTTATGAACTCTCACTGAGGCATCAAGACCCGGACGGTATAATCATTTCCCGAATTAAATTCAAGTTTACATAAGCATCCGGTTTTATTCGGTTACATTATTAAAACTTAAATTTTTAAAAGCCGTCATTTTATTCCGTCAATCCAAGGCAACATTTATTCTTTTCTATTTAAAAATCTGCCAAGCCCAATTAGATAAGGCCCAAGCCTCCTTGAATTTATTAATAAATTCATACTAAGGCCCAACAGAAAATTTAACAAGCCCAAAGCCTCATTTTAATTAATATACATATATGGCCGGCCTCTTTATTAAATTCCAAAATTCACCATTTCTTCTAAGTATCGCAGGTTCAACAGAGAGCAACACAGAAGCAAAAACAAGGTCACTGGTACCCATTACCAGTATCAGATCGGCACAACAGAACAAGAACAAGGCTAGCAACAGAAAGGGTACCACTGGTACCGTTTACCAGTAAGGGTCACTGTGCTGTACCAACTGGTACAGCAACACAATCAATAAGCACAATACAGTACCGAACCAGCACCGAACAGAACCGCAAAAGTACACAGCCAAATCGGTCTCAAGGCAAGGCAACACCCAAGCAAAACCAAGGCAACAGCAATGGGGGTAGTACCAGTAACACACATGCACCCGAGACAAGACAAAACCACATAGGCACGAAGGCCGCAAATCACAGAAAAGGCTCAAGGCCGCAGGTCAAGGCAACAGCCACCAGTCACAAGGCAAAAACCAAAATAATGAGTTTAGGATTACCCGGGGAGAGCAAATCGCAATAAGGATCAAAGCTCGGCAGTCTCTACCAAGTCAATACGCCTCTCGGCCGTCAAAGGGAAATCAGCAAGCAACACGGCAACAGAAACGAGAGAAAGAGAGCTATGGTGCTCGACTTATGAGTGAAGGAAAAAGAGGGAGAGTGAGGAGGCGGTAAGAGTGGAGAAGAGAGAGTAGTAGAGGAGGGGTGAAACCAGCGAACAAAAATCAATGAGAGAGAGAGAGATCAGTTTTGTCGCCAGAGAGAAGAAGAGAGGGGCTGTGAATCAGCGAAAACTTCAAAGAGGAGAAGAAGGGTCGGCGGAGAGAAAGACAAAAACCAAAGATGAGGTGGTCTGTTGTCGCCAGAAGAAAGAGGCCGATTCACATAAAATCCAAATTTTTTTTGATTTCTAAAGGTTTAAATTCCAATTCACGTAGTCGTTCGTGTAACGAGTCGCTCATTCACATATTCAACTAAACTTCAGATTTCATCCAACCAACATTTATAAATAAATTATTATTTTACACAACCGATTTATATAGAAACTCGTTCAATCCATCCAATCAAATAATTTGTGCATATTCTAAATTTATTTTTTTGTTAATTAGTTTCGATTAGTTTAATTTAAATTTAATCTATTTTTATTAATTTGGGGTGTACTATTTAATTTAATTGCATACGTTTTATTAACCTACTTAGCTAATATTCCTTTGTTCTTTGTCTGACTGTTTAATTCGTCTTAAAAATTTTAATTAGGTCCAAAACCTATAATTTAAATTAATTAACTACACTTAATTTTACGGGTTATAACATTCTCCCCCCCTAATAAAAAGTTCGTCCCGAACGATCGAAAACTACTCGGTCGATGCGAACAGCTCTGGATAGCGCTCTCGCATCCCGTCCTCGAGCTCCCATGTCGCCTCACGCGGGGTATGATACTCCCACTGTACTAGTACTCTACGAATGGTGCGCCGCCGCAGCTCGATCTCCTGCACGTCCAGGATGCGAATCGGACGTGCCTCGTATGTCAAATCCGGCTCGACCTGTAGTGGCTCATAATCCAGTACGTGTGCCTCACTCCGTACGTAGCGTCGAAGCTGAGATACGTGAAAGACATCATGTACACCAGCGAGGGATGGAGGTAACGCAAGTCGGTATGCGGTGCGACCGACTCGCTCGAGAATCATAAATGGGCCGATGTATCTAGGTGCTAACTTGCCCTTGACTCCGAACCTCATGACCCCCTTGCGGGGCGAAACTCGTAAAAGCGCGTGCTCGCCAACCTCCATGCTGAAATCTCGACGCTTTGGGTCCGCGTACTTCCGCTGGCGATCTTGTGCCGTCTTAAGTCGGTCTTGGATAATCCGCACCTTATCCGTACACTCCTCGATCAGCTGGGGTACGGTAGGGCGGAACGAGCTGGTAGATCCCCAACATACGGGTGTACGGACTGGATGCCCGTATAACGCCTCGAATGGCGACATGCCGATACTCGTGTGGTAGCTACTGTTGTACGAGAACTCTGCCATGTGCAGATGATCCGTCCAGTCGCCCTGCATCGTGAGAGCGCACGATCGTAGCATATCCTCTAACGTCTGTATCGTACGCTCTGACTGACCGTCCGTCTGTGGGTGATGAGCGGTGCTGAATACTACATCGGTCCCGAGAGCCTCGTGAAAACTCTCCCAAAAGCGCGAGGTGAAGCGAGGGTCACGATCAGATATGATCGTAGTCGGGACTCCATGAAACTTGTGCTGATGTCTCATATAGAGTAGGGCCATCTCCTCTCCCGTCAGTCCGTATCGATAGGCGATGAAGTGCGCCACCTTGGTCAAAGTGTCGACTATGACCCAGATCGCATCGTCTCTCGACCTAGTCCTAGGTAGTCCTGTCACGAAGTCCATCGTGATGATATCGAACTTGTGCTCCGATTTCTTGAGTGGCTGTATAAGCCCATGCGGTCTCCGTCGGTCGGCTTTCACCTTTTGGCAAGTCAGGCATTTGCTAACGTACTTCGCGATCTCTCGGCGCATGTTCTTCCACCAGTAGTGGTCCTTGAGGTCTTGGTACATCTTCGTCTCGCCAGGATGAATCGCGTAGACCGAGTCGTGTGCCTCCCTAAGGATCCTGTCCTTTAGGGATGCCGTATCTGGTACGCATAGTCTGTCACCGAGTCTCAAGGCACCATCGTCATCTACTCTAAACGGGAGACGCTGGCCCGCGACAATGGCGGCACGAGTCCTCTCAAGCAAATCGTCGCTACTCTGCGCTAGTCGTATCTCGTCAATCAATGTCGGCTGTATCACCAAAGAAGCTACCACTATCTCGCTGTTACCGCTAGTCTCGCCTATCAGCTCCTCCGATGGAGCAACCCACATGTCGAGTCGTCTCATGTCCTCCAGTAGATGGTGCTGTCGCGTAATCATCGCAGCCAGGTTACCCTGACTCTTGCGACTCAAGGCGTCGGCCACCACGTTGGCCTTGCCCGGATGATACAATATCTCCAGGTCGTAGTCCTTCATCAGTTCGAGCCATCTTCGCTGCCTCAGGTTGAGATCCTTCTGTGTGAAGACGTACTTCAGGCTCTTGTGATCAGTGTAGATCTTGCACTTGTCTCCGTATAGGTAATGACGCCAGATCTTCAACGCGAAGACTACGGCCGCCAACTCTAAGTCGTGGGTGGGGTAGTTCCGCTCGTGCGTGCGGAGTTGCCTCGAAGCGTATGCGATGACATGTCCCTGCTGCATCAATACGCAACCTAATCCGTACCGGGAGGCGTCAGCAAAAACGGCGTACTCCACACCGGAGATAGGCATCGCGAGAACCGGTGCGGAGACAAGGTGGCGCTTGAGCTCTTCGAAGCTACTTTCGCGCTCGGGAGTCCACTCGAACTTGACTCCTTTCTGCAGTAGCTGAGTCAACGGTAGGGCTAGACGTGAGAATCCCTCTACAAACCGTCTATAGTAGCCAGCCAATCCTAAGAAACTACGAATCTCAGTGACGCTCTCAGGTCGCCTCCAGTCAGAAATGGCGGATATCTTATGCGGGTCCACCGCTAACCCGTCCTTAGATATCACGTGTCCGAGAAACGCCACCTTCTCAATCCAAAAGTCGCACTTCGAGAACTTGGCGTATAGCCGATGCTCTCTAAGTCGCTCTAGCACCAATCGTAAGTGTGTGGCGTGCTCCTCCCGACTCCGCGAGTAGATCAATATGTCGTCAATAAAGACTACAACGAATGAGTCCAGGAAGTCCGTAAACACCGTGTTCATGAGGCTCATGAAATACGCCGGTGCGTTCGTCAGTCCAAAGGACATGACGCGAAACTCGTAATGTCCGTATCGGGTACGAAAGGCAGTCCTCGGGACGTCGCTCGCCCTAATCTTCATCTGGTGATATCCGGATCGTAGATCGATCTTCGAATACACCTCTGAACCCTGGAGCTGGTCGAACAAGTCATCGATGCGTGGTAGAGGATACCGGTTCGGCACCGTGCACTTGTTCAACTCTCGGTAGTCGATGCATAGACGAAGGGATCCGTCCTTCTTCCTCACGAAGAGGACAGGGGCTCCCCAAGGAGACGTGCTCGGTCGTATGAAGCCCTTCTCGAGAAGGTCTTCGAGCTGCGTCTTGAGCTCTCTAAGCTCGGCAGGCGCCATGCGATAAGGGGCTCGGGCGATGGGTGTCGTGCCTGGCTGGAGCTCTATACAGAACTCAACCTCGCGAGCTGGAGGCATCCCAGGTAACTCCTCCGGAAATACATCAGTAAACTCGCTCACAATCGGTATGTTGCGTATGTCTACCTCCTCGCTCTCCGTCAGGACTACAGCTGCGAGATACGCGCTACACCCTGCGGTGATCAGATGGGTCGCACGTAGAGCCGATATGATAGGAAACCCGGTTCCAGGTTTCCTTCCTCTGAAGGTGAACGACACCTCATTCGGACGACCGAATCGTACGGTATGTCTCTCGCAGTCGACGATGGCGTGGTGCGTGGTCAACCAGTCCAGACCCAGCAGGACGTCAAAATCTCGCATGTCAAGAACCGTAAGGTCTACTGCTAGGTCCCTATCGGCGATACGGACTTTTCGGTCCTTACAGATCCTGTCCACCAGAACCTGCCTCCCGAGAGGCGTCTGTACTTCCATGGCCCGAGTCCTAACCTCGGTGGGCCACTCGTGGGTACTCACGAAAGCTAGGGCTACGAAGGAATGACTAGCTCCCGTATCGATAAGGGCGTAAGCCGGACACCCCGATATAAATACAGTACCTGTGATGAGATCTACATCATCGTGCGTCGGGCCGCCTGTAGGGGGAGGTCCGGGTAATGGCTCTCCCTCGGGGGTCTCGTCAGCAAGTATCTCCTCCCCAATGGTGGCATGAATACGCGCGGAGTCGCGACCAGTCTGACTGCCACCTCCAGGTCCACGTCCTGACCCGGATCCAGATCTACCACCTCGCTGCGTGTTGCTGCCGAAGCCGCTGCGGGGTGGCACCGGCCCACGTAAATCAGACTGTCCCCGACCTCCTGAGAAGACTCGATCGGAGTACTGGCTACCACCTATCCGCTGCGGACAGGCGTTCGCCCAATGATCAGTGGCCTGGCAAATGAAACAGGCACCTGAGCGAGGAATGGTCGGTCTCGGCTGACCGCGAAACTGCTGAGGCTGGGGCTGCCTCACGATAGGCTGGGAGGAGGTGTCTCTACCCCGACTCGGGGATGCGGTGATGTCGGTCCGGGGTCGGACACTCCTGTGCTGGAGTCTCTCCAGTAACTCCGCACTATCCATCAGGGACTCAATGGATGTACTAGGGTAAGAGGCCACGAGACAAGCCAATGAAGGCTGTAATCCCTCGATGAAGCGGAGGCGTCGGTCCTGTGGATCCGCAACTAAGTCAGGGGCGTATCGCGATAAGCTGATGAAAGTGGTACCGTACTGACGTACGGTACGGCTACCCTGGGTAAGTGACTCAAACTGCTGTCTCAAAGCACGAAGCTGTGCCCTACCCATAAAGCGACGGCGAAAGACCTCGGTAAACCACTGCCACGGTATAGGAGGACCGTCCACGTACTGGGGCTGCTGTGTAGCCCACCAATGACGGGCATCTCCGTCAAAAAGTGTCGCAGCCAACTCGGTATGGAACTCCACAGGAGACCGAGCAAGACGAAGTGTCTCCTCAACGGAAGCAAGCCACTCATCAGCGGCAGTATAAGTACCACGCCCGTCAAATCGGAGCGTGTGGAGACGTATGAAGTCGCGATGGGCGGCGGTAAAGGGGTCGACTATAGCGCGACCCGCACCTGCTCCCTGACCCGTAATCTGGGCCAAACCATCAAAGAACTGTCGCATGAGCTGCGCCGCATCCGGTGGAGGTGGAGGCTGCCTATCTGCAGCACCACGAGACGGACCTGCTCGAGACGAACCAGCTCTACTAGAACCAGCCCCTCCATGGGGTGGGGTCGCTGCGCCCTGACCGCGTGCCACAGAAGGCTGAGAACGTACAGACGGGGCACGGACCTCAATAGGTCGTGGAGATACGCTACCGGCAGAGAGCCCGGAATGAGCCTCGGGTGGCTGGGAAGCAGCCCTACGACGCCTATGGGGGTGACGGTCGTCCATAGTATAGCTGCAACAGAGATATGGATATACAATCAAGGAATGAAAATGAGTCGTATGATAAGGAAAAGAGTTCATTCGCCGATGTCTACGTGAGATACTACTTAGAGTATCGGTCAAGTGCTTTGACTTATATATTAGAGTATCGGTCAAGTGCTTTGACTTATATATATATATCGGTCAAGTGCTTTGACTTATATATATAAATTAAAACGTGCTTTGACTTATATATATATATATATATATATTGATATTTATCAACTTATGACTTTGCTTTTTATTTGTTTAGTGAATGGTATTCGGTTTATCGTACAAAGGATTACGATAAACCTGGCTCTGATACCACCCAAAGGATGTCACACCCCAAACCAGGATTTCCGGATTAGGATGTGATCAATCCCCACCTCGTGTCTAAAAATCAATAAACACGCAAGGCTAAACAACATAATAATCAAACAACAGCGGAAGCGATATAGTACAAACAAGCAATAGTCATAAATATCAAATAAACATAAATATACACATCATCAGATCATCCATACAATCCACCTCGGGATCAAATAAACATAACTAGTCAAAGGGATACATAATCTATCGAGTCCAATGTATATAACAAAAACATCAGACTCGCAAAATCCTAAACAAAAGTCCCTAATCTATATCAAGTGATGTGACCGTCGGAGACAGCTCATGACGCCTCCTGCTGCGGACCGTCAGACTCTGTACCTGCCCACATCCATAAAAAGGAGGGGATGAGCGAATGATCGCCCAGTATGTGACCCAGTATTATCCCTTCAGGGATCCTCTTAAGTCAAAGCACATTTTAAATTTGAAATCTACGTATTTTTCGGTAATCGATTCACTTTTAATGCACATGCTGCGGTAATTTAAAACCTATCATAATAACTACAAAAGAAAATACATATAATAATGACATGATGCGATTATCCTATTATGCCAAAATGATGAAATTTCCCAAAATAAAATATGAGGATCAATATTATACTCAACCGAAGTCCAGTACAATAGGTACTGTGTGTACAAATTGATATAGTAATAGTACGGATAATTTTGTCACCCTGTGCCGTGCCGAGTTCAATCAAATTGAATTTGTATCTCAAAAGTGACATAACACAAGGACTGCGATCAGAGGGGCAAAGGTACCCGATGCCTATTGACATCGAGCTTTGCCCACACAAGAAGGGCACGCTAGCCGATGGTTATATCGAAATTCGTGTAACATCCAAGGACTGCGATCAGAGGAGCAAAGGTACCCGATGCCTAAGGACATCGAGCTTTGCCCACACAAGAAGGGCACGCTAGCCGATGGTTACACTTAATTCCATGTGTTTTCCTTCTCTAAGACGATTCATCACCAAACATATAAAATAGGAGAAAACTACAAGCAATGCGTAAGAATAAGTCAATTCGTCTCCTCATGAGCAGAGACGAAACTCCACCATCCGGCCAGATCAATGGGACAAGGGCTCGTGAGCGGCCCATAACAATAAAAATAAAATCTGCCACCGCAACCTCGGCAGCCGTACTAGGCAAGTAGCTCCTAATGTAGGGGGGATATCTCCCGAATCGTCTCCGGACTCGAGATCGGTCCGCACAAAATGTAAAATGATCGAAAATGATATAATACCAATCTCATGCATATAATAATAATAATCCTAATAAGACCTCTAAGGGATCAAGTGATCCCTCAGCCCAATGACCCACGAACCGTCACGCATCCCATGCCTACGTGACGGAAAGCAGTCATTCGGTCTTCTATCTCACGCTCACCAATGCACATGCTTAACTACAATAATATGTTGTCCTCTACGAGAAGGGGACAACTAATATCCTAATATATTATTAATTAAATTACACTACTCCTAAGAAAGCATTAAATTTGCAATTTAGAAGGGGTTGTGCAAATCCTAAATTACAGTTCAGAAAGGATTAAACATGCTCTAATGCCACTACAAAATTTAAAGTGCGGATGTCAGGTCAAGTGGTCGACTGGTGAGAGTACGCCACGAAAGAAAATACAGATATCCCACACCTGATAGCTGTAGGGGTAGAACGCTAGCGCTAGAAATCACCGCAATCTGCACGATCCTCACCTGCTCCGGTGTAACCGTCAGCGGGATCGTACCACGGATCGAACTCAGTGTAGGTCGGCTGACCTGTAATTTAGTCGTAACTTAATTAGAGTCTAAACTAAGTATTCGTAACCCTTATTACCCCGTTTGATTATTTTCACTAAGTGTTCGTATTTAATTAATTAATTACTAAGGTTCGAATCTGATCAATTGGTTTGGTCGGTTTGGCTCGATTCCGACTAAACGTAAAATTGGTCCAACTCTAATTAAATTAATCTAACGTACTTAAATCGTTTGTTATATTTTAATTTGAAAATAAACTGCTCATCTAATTAGTTAAATACCTAAGTAATGTTATTTACGGGTCCTTATGATAGTTTACGTAAAGAATGAATTACGTTTATAAAATTATTATTTAATCTTAATTTAACTACTTAAAAATAAAATAAAATAAAAAGTGAGTTTCTTAATTAATTTAACTACAATTAAATTTAAATCCTAAGTACTTAACATTAAAGACTTATTTATTCTACTTAGTAAAATTTTGTAATCGTAATGATTCGAAGGTGTCAATATGTTGTTAATTAATTGTCCTTTATTAATTAACCACATATTTTATTTATAAATCATTTACTTTATTTAAAACTACATTCGATTTAATCTAATATTTACTTAACATTTAAAATCCTAACTACTGAACTTATTAATTAATTAAAAATCCTAATTAATCTACATGTGTTGAATTATTTTTATTGGGTGTGTTTCGGGATCATACAGGTGTCCATATAGGGTTGTATAGTATCTGTTCAAATTATGTTATGAACTCTCACTGAGGCATCAAGACCCGGACGGTATAATCATTTCCCGAATTAAATTCAAGTTTACATAAGCATCCGGTTTTATTCGGTTACATTATTAAAACTTAAATTTTTAAAAGCCGTCATTTTATTCCGTCAATCCAAGGCAACATTTATTCTTTTCTATTTAAAAATCTGCCAAGCCCAATTAGATAAGGCCCAAGCCTCCTTGAATTTATTAATAAATTCATACTAAGGCCCAACAGAAAATTTAACAAGCCCAAAGCCTCATTTTAATTAATATACATATATGGCCGGCCTCTTTATTAAATTCCAAAATTCACCATTTCTTCTAAGTATCGCAGGTTCAACAGAGAGCAACACAGAAGCAAAAACAAGGTCACTGGTACCCATTACCAGTATCAGATCGGCACAACAGAACAAGAACAAGGCTAGCAACAGAAAGGGTACCACTGGTACCGTTTACCAGTAAGGGTCACTGTGCTGTACCAACTGGTACAGCAACACAATCAATAAGCACAATACAGTACCGAACCAGCACCGAACAGAACCGCAAAAGTACACAGCCAAATCGGTCTCAAGGCAAGGCAACACCCAAGCAAAACCAAGGCAACAGCAATGGGGGTAGTACCAGTAACACACATGCACCCGAGACAAGACAAAACCACATAGGCACGAAGGCCGCAAATCACAGAAAAGGCTCAAGGCCGCAGGTCAAGGCAACAGCCACCAGTCACAAGGCAAAAACCAAAATAATGAGTTTAGGATTACCCGGGGAGAGCAAATCGCAATAAGGATCAAAGCTCGGCAGTCTCTACCAAGTCAATACGCCTCTCGGCCGTCAAAGGGAAATCAGCAAGCAACACGGCAACAGAAACGAGAGAAAGAGAGCTATGGTGCTCGACTTATGAGTGAAGGAAAAAGAGGGAGAGTGAGGAGGCGGTAAGAGTGGAGAAGAGAGAGTAGTAGAGGAGGGGTGAAACCAGCGAACAAAAATCAATGAGAGAGAGAGAGATCAGTTTTGTCGCCAGAGAGAAGAAGAGAGGGGCTGTGAATCAGCGAAAACTTCAAAGAGGAGAAGAAGGGTCGGCGGAGAGAAAGACAAAAACCAAAGATGAGGTGGTCTGTTGTCGCCAGAAGAAAGAGGCCGATTCACATAAAATCCAAATTTTTTTTGATTTCTAAAGGTTTAAATTCCAATTCACGTAGTCGTTCGTGTAACGAGTCGCTCATTCACATATTCAACTAAACTTCAGATTTCATCCAACCAACATTTATAAATAAATTATTATTTTACACAACCGATTTATATAGAAACTCGTTCAATCCATCCAATCAAATAATTTGTGCATATTCTAAATTTATTTTTTTGTTAATTAGTTTCGATTAGTTTAATTTAAATTTAATCTATTTTTATTAATTTGGGGTGTACTATTTAATTTAATTGCATACGTTTTATTAACCTACTTAGCTAATATTCCTTTGTTCTTTGTCTGACTGTTTAATTCGTCTTAAAAATTTTAATTAGGTCCAAAACCTATAATTTAAATTAATTAACTACACTTAATTTTACGGGTTATAACAGATTATATTAGACTTGCATTGTTTCCTTTCACACTTAGGGACAAGGCAAAGAAATGGTTGGGGTCATTACCAAGGGACTCAATAAACACTTGGAGGGAACTGTCTAAAATGTTTTTGACCAGATTTTTTCCCCACAAAAGAACTGCTAAGGTAAGAACCCAACTAACCAGTTTTAGGCAAAGGTCTGATGAACCCCTAAACGAGGCATGGGAAAGGTTTAGGGAGTTACAGTATTCTTGTCCACATCATGGTATACCAGATTGGTTATTGATTCAGACTTTTTATGATGGTTTGACAGAGAGTACTCGCACATCTGTTGATGATGTTGCAGGTGGAGCCTTAATGGAGAGAGAGCCTCAAGAAGCAATGAACTTGATCGACAACATGGCTCAAAACCAGCAGTGGTCCGGCCGCGACAATTCCAGACCTGGAGGAGGCGGCCGATTCGAAGTCGATAATATCACAGCTCTCACAGCCAAGATGGAAGCCATGCAGAAGACTATCGACAAGATGAGTGTCAAGTCTGTTGGAAACCATCAGTCACAGCCAGAATCTTGTGCCATGTGTGGTGAGGGGCATTCCTACGAGCACTATCCATTGGCGCAAAGGGATGATGAGGAAACCGAGCAAGTCAACTCTCTCAACAGTGAGCCATCCTATTTTCCAAAACCTCCTTTCAACCGAACCTATTCCAAAGATCCGGTTGAGCAACAGAATTGGAGGTGGAAACAGAACAACTCCGCACCATACAACAATGCTCCCAACCCCTCTTTCAACAACAATTTCAACAACTCTTCGAGCAGCAACAACAACCGCAACATTTACAACAATGCCAATTTCAACAACTCAAACAACCGGCCACCTCATTCCGTTCCACCCAAACCGTACGTGCCTCCTCATGCGACCGATTTCACACACGAGCAGGGGAAGATGAACCAGATGGTGTGGGAACATATGCAGAGCATGTCCACTCAGATGGCTGCTCAACAAAATCAGATGGCTGCTCAGAACAAGTTGTTGGAGCAGTTAAGTCACATTGTCACAACAAGCCAACCTCAACCTGGTAAGCTTCCCAGCCAACCAGAAGTAAACCCGAGAGCGGAGGCTAAGGCAATCACCCTGCGAAGTGGGACCAACTACGAAGGTCCAGCCATGCCTATTGATCCACCAGCTAAGGTTGACACGGACCGTGTCAATCTTACACGGCCCGTACAGACCCCACAAACTGAGGAAAACCCGCCCCACACAGAACCACCAGTCTCTGAGACAACAGTGCACACGGACTGTATCAATCCCACACGGCCCGTGTCACCCCCTGAAGAAGGAAATCCTGGCCGTGTCGAATTGACTCGACCGGCAACCAACACAGAAAACCCAGTGGACACGGACCGTGTCAATCTTACACGGGCCGTACAAAATGAAACTGAAGGTCAGAAAAAGAAAGAGACCTACAAACCGCCACCATACCGACCACCTGTCCCATTTCCACAGAGACTAGCTGAGACCAAATTGAACGAGCAATTCGCTAAATTCATCGATGTTCTCAAACAATTGCACATCACTATCCCATTCACCGAGGCCTTGACCCAAATGCCCACCTATGCTAAGTTCTTGAAAGACATCCTATCCAACAAACGAAGCTTGGGGGGGCACGAGACGGTGAAGCTGACTGAACAGTGTAGTGCCATTCTGAGAAGCGAATTACCACCCAAACTGGAAGACCCTGGTAAGTTCTCTATTCCTTGCACTATAGGGAATGCCACGATCAGGAAAGCTCTATGCGACTTGGGAGCTAGCGTGAGTCTCATGCCACGCACCATCTATGATCGAATTGGGGTAGGTGAGCTCAAACCTACACGGATGACTCTTCAGCTAGCGGACTCATCGGTAAGACTACCACTTGGCATAGTGGAAGATGTACCGGTTCAGGTTGGTAAGTTTTATGTTCCTGCTGACTTTGTTGTATTGGAAATGAAGGAAGATAAGGAAGTCCCCATTATTCTGGGACGACCTTTTCTAAGAACTGCAGGTGCCATAATTGATGTGAAGGATGGAACGCTGACCTTGAACATTGGAAAAGAGAAGGTGCGATTCCAGATTGACCGTGCCATGAAGTACCCGTCGAGAGACGAATCTTGCTTCAGAATCGATGTGATCGAAGAATGTCTGACGGATTTGAGCGAGGACTACTTTCTTGAGCAAGTCAACAACTCGCTAAGGTATTATTCTGACTTTTTATCTGAGTTGCAGGTCGAAACAAGTAAGTTAGAATCAGCATGCGCAGCAGAGGAAAAAACAGATCTGCCAGAGAACCTTGGACACGGCCCGGATGGATCCGACACGGCCCGTGCAGAGGAGTTCAAGGAGCTGGAGACTAGGCCACACGGGCCGGACAAAATCGACACGGACCGTGTCAATGCCCCAACAGAGCAGCAAACACTTGAGCTCAAGCCTCTACCAGCTAATCTCAGGTATGAATTCCTTGGCCCAGATAAGTCTTGTCCTCTTATTATGAATGCAGGTCTGAACCCCGATCAAACCGCCCAACTCTTGGGGAAGCTGAAAGTCCACAAAGGTGCAATCGGGTATTCAATCAAGGACTTGAAGGGGATCAGCCCATCTGTCTGTTCGCACAGGATCTTACTGGAAGATGACCACAAACCATCTGTTGAACATCAGCGACGGCTCAACCCGAATCTGAGGGAGGTAGTAAAGAAAGAAATTTTAAAACTTCTTGATGCAGGTATTATCTACCCTATTTCTGACAGTCAGTGGGTGAGTCCTGTCCATGTGGTCCCAAAGAAGGGGGGAACAACAGTGGTAAAGAATGAGAAGAACTAATTGGTCCAAACACGTGTTGTGAGTGGCTATAGAATGTGCATAGACTACAGAAAGCTTAATGCCGCCACACGCAAAGATCACTTTCCATTGCCATTTATTGACCAACTCCTTGAAAGGCTTGCTAATCATTCTTATTTCTGTTATCTTGATGGTTATTCTGGTTTCTTTCAAATACCCATCCACCCACAAGACCAAGAAAAGACCACCTTTACCTGTCCCTATGGTACATATGCATATCGTAGGATGCCTTTTGGTCTTTGTAATGCACCAACAACCTTTCAACGGGCCATGATGGCCATCTTTTCTGACTTCATTGAGAATGAGGTTGAGATTTTTATGGATGATTTTTCTGTATATGGTGTTTGTTTTGATTCTTGTTTGTCTAACCTTTGTAAGATTTTACAGAGGTGTGAAGAGGTGAATTTGATTTTGAATTGGGAGAAATGTCACTTCATGGTCCAAGAGGGCGTTGTCCTAGGACATGTTGTGACTTCCAAGGGCATTGAGGTTGACAAGGCCAAAATTGAAGTGATTGAGAAGCTCGAGATCCCAACAAATGTCAAGGGGGTTCGAAGTTTCTTAGGCCACGCGGGATTTTATCGCCGCTTCATTAAAGATTTCTCAAAAATTGCTAAGCCTCTAACCAATTTACTTGTTAAAGATTCTGATTTTGATTTCACTGATGATTGTGCTAGATCTTTTTGCAGTTTGAAAGAAGCTCTCATTTCCGCACCCATCTTGCAACCACCCGACTGGTCCTTACCATTCGAGTTGATGTGTGATGCGAGCGATTATGCTGTAGGGGCTGTTCTTGGGCAAAGGAAAGACAAGAAGCCATGTGCTATCTACTATGCTAGCAAAGTGCTAGACCCAGCCCAAATGAACTACACAACAACTGAGAAGGAGCTTCTCGCCATTGTGTTCGCCCTTGATAAGTTCAGATCATACTTGGTTGGCTCAAAGATCATTGTCTACACGGACCATGCCGCACTCAGGTATTTGCTAACTAAACAAGATGCAAAACCTCGTTTGATTAGATGGATTCTTCTCTTGCAGGAATTTGATATTGAAATCAGGGACAAGAAGGGAGTCGAAAACACTGTGGCTGACCATCTATCCCGGCTTCGTTGGGAAGATGAGGGATCTGCCAACTTGCCAATCAATGACTCGTTCCCCGATGAGCAACTTCTTTCAGTTTCGGCAAACATTGACACGGCCCGTACCACTTTTGACACGGCCCGTATCAACACCCAGTCAGTACCTTGGTATGCAGATATCGCCAACTTTCTTGCTTCTGGAGTCTTCCCAGCCTCAGCGACTTACCAACAGAGGAAGAAACTTCGATCCGACGCCAGGTATTACTTTTGGGATGAACCTTTTCTTTTCAAAGTAGGTATTGAAGGCATCTTCCGGCGTTGTGTACCACGCGAGGAGACACACTCCATTCTCGAGCACTGCCACTCATCCGTCTATGGAGGGCATGCATCATTCTACAAGACAGCAGCAAAGGTATTGCAATCTGGTTTCTATTGGCCTTCTATTTTCAGGGATGCAAGGACTTTTGTTTTGGCTTGTGACAAGTGTCAACGGACCGGGAACATTACTAAGCGTAATGAGATGCCTCTCAACCCCATTCTTGAGGTAGAGATCTTTGATGTTTGGGGTATCGACTTCATGGGATCGTTCCCATCATCATGTGGAAATGAGTACATACTGGTTGCAGTGGACTACGTGTCCAAATGGGTAGAAGCAGTGGCATGTCGAAAGGCAGACTCAAATGCAGTGAAGAAGCTTTTCACTCACATCATCTTTCCTCGCTTTGGAGTGCCAAGAGCGGTTATCAGTGACGGAGGCAAGCACTTCATCAACCGCCAGTTCGACAATCTCTTGAGCCGTCATGGGGTGACACATAAGGTAACAACTTCCTATCACCCTCAATCTAATGGACAAGCTGAAATTTCTAACAGGGAAATAAAGTCCATCTTGGAGAAAACTGTGGCAAGGACACGAAAGGATTGGTCGCTTAAGCTCGATGATGCACTCTGGGCGTACCGAACTGCTTTCAAAACACCGATTGGGATGAGCCCTTTCAAGCTGGTGTACGGAAAACCCTGCCATTTGCCTGTAGAGATTGAGCACAAAACATTTTGGGCCATGCTCACCATCAACATGGACATGTTTGCGGCTGGAGAAAAGCGCATCCTTGACTTACATGAGTTGGAGGAAATACGCCTGAGTGCTTACGAGAACGCAAGAATTTACAAGGAGAGAACCAAGCGAGCTCATGACAAGCGCATTGCACCTCGCGAATTCAAGGTAGGTGATCTCGTACTCTTGTTTAATTCTAGACTAAGACTTTTTCCAGGTAAGCTGAAATCTAGATGGTCTGGCCCGTTTCAAATAAAGAGAGTTTACCCCTTTGGGGTGATTGAACTTTGGAATAATGAGAGAGGAACTTTTCAAGTCAATGGTCAGCGTCTCAAGCACTACATAGCTGACCATTTCCAGAATGAGAACTTCACTCAGGATCTCTCGAATCCCCCTCCAGTTGAGCCTTGAAGAAAGAAGGTCAAGCTCGAGACCTAAAACAAGCGCTTTTTGGGAGGCAACCCAAACCCCTTTTTAATTTTCTTGCATTTTAGATTAGTTTTATATACTGCTTTTGCATATTTTGTTTTTCATTAGTGACAAATTTAGGAGATCCGACAGTGCAGTACCCAAGTCCGACGGTTCACACGGCCCGTACAACAATCGACACGGCCCGTGTCACTCCGAACCGACGCCTATGTAAAATCGCGTAAGTCCAGTCCCTTCTCTTTAAAACAACCGACTCATCTCACACGGGCGGATCTCTCTCTCTCTCCCTCTATCTCTTACTTCTACAGTACACCCGACCGCCGATCTGACCACCCAACCATCGTGTAGCCGCCGCCGTTCGTTTCTCTCTCGGCCGTCGCATCTCTCTCTCATCTCTCTCTCCTTCTCGAGACCGCCACTCCCTCTGCCTCACGCCGCCGCCGCCACTTCGCGTTCTCTCTCTCGGCCGTCGCATCTCAGGTAAGTGTTTCTCTCCTTCTTCTCGTCTCTCTTTCACCACGGCACCACCTTTTTCTTTTCCGATCGGTCTTCTCAGTTCCGCCGAAACCCTAACTTGACACGGCCCGTGTCAATCCTGCACGGCCCGAGTCAACCTTGTCCGACCAGAGTCCAAAACCACTCGACCCGTGTCAATCATAACCTGAGCCATACAATGAACCGTGAGCGCCGATCCAAACATGCCCAGGACCGTCGGCAGCTGCGTCCCCGCCCACCACCACCACCCGCACGCACTCCCTCCCCAACTGAGTCCAACCCTACCTCTTCTCATCACTCCTCCACACACTCCGGGTCTAGCTCACATCACTCTGAGCACTATGACTCCGATGTCTCCCACCACCTCTCTGGGGAGTACACTGATAGGGCGGACGACCACCAGACAGAGTCATTTCGCATTCCCACCCGCCGCATGTTCGAGCACTACGAGTACTTGAGCCGGAAGAAGTTTGAGAACACACGCAAGGTTGACTTCACCACCCTCCGTGCATTCGGAATTGAGGAGGATTTCAACCTTTTGACTGGTAGGGTTGGCTTCACACCCGCTTTCTGGGGCATCGACCACCCTGCCTACCAGAAACTCACATTTGAGTTTCTCTCCTCACTCCAACTCAAGGAGGACAACCAGGGCGGCCACACCCGCATCTACATCAAGTTCCTCCTCCAAGGTCAACCCCACCGTGTCCCGCTTATCCAGCTCCGCGAGTGGTTTGGTTTCCACCCAGAACCCCAGACCGATTCCTTTGAGTTCCATGCAGGTCTGGACAGGGACCGTTTCTGGAATTTGATCTCCAGCTTGACAGTCGGCTCCGTTCCCAACAAAGAATTCAAAGGCCTCAACATTCCTCACCCTGTTCTTCGCATCACCCAGCGCATCCTTGCTGTCACTTTCTTTGCACGTGGCGAGACAGTTGCCCGTGCCAACGTTAAGGATTTCAAGCTTATGGATTACATGCTCCGACCAGATGGCGAGCTCGAGCGGCCAGACCTGATGCTCATCATGATCCACCATTGGCTTGACCTTCAGCGCTCCACGAGGCCCGGGGGTTCCATCACCATTGGTGGCTACGTCACTCACATTGCTGAGCAGCTAGGCGTACAGGTCACAGGTGACACGCTCTGCAAAGGCCCTCGTCCCATGGATCCCGAGGCCTTCCGTTTAGCGGCTTTTATCAAGATCGACACGCACTGGGGTCGCCGCATGGGCTACCGTTGGCGCATGCCAGACGGCATTAATGAGTACAAGCTGCCTGTCCACGTTCCTCTCTCCTTTGAGGACAGGTCTACTTGGATTTTCATTGGACCACACGATGACCCACACCCACCCCCTCATCCCGCCTTCACTCGGCGGATGCGTGCCTCTTCTTCTGCACCCACCTCTCAGCCCGCAGACCACTCCATTCGGGACTTATACCGCCTCATGTCTGACATGAGGACCACTCAGGTTGACATGCGGGCGACTCAGATCCAGCATGATGACACACTCTATGACATTCAGTGTCAGCTGACGGACTACCACGACCGACTCGGCGAGGTTCAGGATGAGCTGCGTGATTGGCGCTTCTATGATGAGTATGGGTACTACCCCGCACCACCCCCACCACAGGACTGATCAGGTTTGTTTTCTTTTCCTCTAGCTTTACATTTTCTTTCTATCTGTCTTGAAGCATTGAGGACAATGCTCGGACTTAGCTTGGGGGGGAGAACTTTGCACTTAGGATTTTTATTTTTCACTTTTAGCTCATGTTTACATTTTCTTGCATTATAGGTGAAAAAGTTGCGTGAATTGCTAGAATTAGGAGCCCTTAGGAAAAATTTTGAGTTGTAATTAGGATGACCTTGAGAAACTGGAAATAACCCCACAATTGACGAGAAAATTGAATAGGATGAGATATTTTGAGCATTTGAAAGAATGAAAGCCAAAGTGTATCGAAAAATCATTCTGAAACTAAACTGTGCCTTTTTAATAGGGAAATGGGATTTTAAATTAAAGAAAGATTGGGATATCCATTGGTATGAAAGAATACCATTGGATGTGTGTATTCATGGTGTATGCGAAAACAATATATAACAAAGCAATGAATTAAAATGAAAAGATGGAGAATATAAGAGTACTGGCAATAAGTCCTGTTGGGTGCCTTTGAGCTCGTCTCCCAAACTTAGAAAAGAAAGGAACTTTTGCATACATCAACACACGAAGTCCGCGACTTTCTAACCTAAGCTTGTTCCAAGCTTGGGGGGGTAAAAAGGAAAAATCACCACAAATGAGGGCATAGTTTCAGTATAACAATGAAAGATTGATCGATTTGAGCAATTAGTTTTGGCAAATGTTGAAGCATCTCAAAATATGAAATTTGATTAGTCAATTTGTGAGGTGAATCAAAGTTTATCAAGTAACTCCAAATTGTCATTCAAAAGGTTTCTCAAGGTTCTTAACAATAGCAAGCTCACATAAACTTTTCACACTTAGAGTTTAATTTGCATTTAGGAAATCAAAAGACCGACCCGATTCCTAAGTTGGGATTTTTGCTTGAGGACAAGCAAGATTTCAGCTTGGGGGAATTTGATATCTCACAAACTTATCTATATTTCGACCTTCAAATTGTACCAAACTTGTGTTTAAACTCATTAATTCAGTTGTATTTCATCGAATATCTTTAGAATGTGGTACTGCTGCAAGTTTATCTTATTTTGCAGGATTCGGGCGAAATCGAGGAGAAAATCTGGAATCAAGAAGTCTCTACACGGTCCGTGTCACATTCAGCACGGGCCGTGTCAACCTCGACTCGACCGCTGATCCGACCACAAGCAACTGCTGACTCGACCACTGAAAGAACACAAGTTAACACGGGCCGGACAGATTTGACACAGCCCGTGTCAAGCAAATCCGGAAACAGATCCAGAAATCTGGAAAGTAGGCTATTGATGGAAGGTCGACCAATCAAGCATATAATCGGGATTTCTCTCCAGGAAAGGTCATTCTGGAATAGGAGAGCACATTCTAGGGTTTGTCTTTGGCGGCTAAGCTTGGAGGCGAATTGGAGAAGCGAATTTCTTGCATTTTCGATTGATCTTCTTTGCACTTTGGGTTTTGTCATGATCAACTCTATCTTTATTTGTATTTGCTGTTTTAGAACCATGAGTGAGTAATTTACTTTGTTTCTAGGGTTTTGATGTAATCGAATGTTTTGTCTTGCATGCTAGTTATTGAATCTTTGTATTGAAGTTTGTGTTTGATTGATTGAGTAGTATTTTAATTGCTTAGATTGAAGTGTTTGACTTATATTGGTTTGCTACTAGATGAATGCGCACATCTAGAAGGCATTATAGCCCTTTAACGTCTCTCAACCAAACTAAGTACATGAGGTAGGATTTGTGATCCGGAAGGTGAAACCAAGTAGTAACCGGGAGGCAAAAATTACTCTCTATCGGCGGATAGGAGTTACCTTTAGTATACCAATCAAGCAACTAGGTAGTAGGGACCAACACACGAAAGTTGAGGTCTAGAACCCGACGAGGGCATATATTGCAGTTTCCGTACCAAGTTGATGAACCAACAAACGGCAGTTGAGGTCCAGAAACATTAGGTCCGGTCAGTAGAACCCTACACAAAGGAACGATACAAAGAAATAATAGCTGCTGCATTAACCCGAGGCTGACACGGACCGTGTAGCAAAATGACACGGCCCATGTAAACTGATACGGCCCGTGTAGGAAATGACACGGCCCGGACAGGACTGCCAGAGGGCAAAACTGAGATGAAGTCTTAACCCTGGGAACGCTTTTTATTATTGATTAAAACCAATTTAATCTTCTTTCTTGCACTTTATTATTGCTTTGAATCTGTAGGAATATTAAATAACCAAAATCAACTTTTTTCCAACTTCTAGTTTTTAGTTAACCTAAGTAGAGTCCGGATAACACTTGAACCGTCCCTGTGATCGATACCCGACGATATACTACGCGGTAGGATTGTATACTTGCAGTCTGAACCAGAAGTGTATTTTAAGGTTAAAAGGTACAGCTTGCTGTACTGAAACTTTGTACTATACATTTTCGGTGTAACACTTCCTAAGTTACATTGATCAAAACAACATCTCTCAATTTTCATATTTCGTCTAGCCTTTCGAAAGATTGTGATTCGATCGCTCAAAGCATTGAACCAATATTCTCTGTGGATCGACCTCGAATATACTACTCGATAGGATTGTGCGCTTGCAGTCCGAACCGATAGCATTTCCGAGATTATAAATATTAAAAGAAACATTGCTCTCTTTTGAGTGATCAAAAGACTACTAGTAAAAGATGAAGACAACTAGAAGCAGATGAAAGACAACTAGAAGAAGAAGAAGAAGAAAGACAACCAGTACAAGATGAAAGACAACTAGTAGTACATGAGAGACAACTTGAAGAAGAAGAAAGACAAGCAATAGGAGATGAAATACAACTAGAACAAGATGAAAGATAACTAGAAGAACATGGAAGACAACTTGTAGAAGATGGGAGACAACTAGTAGAAGAAGTTGAAAGACAATTAGTAGAAGATGAAAGACTACCAGTGAAACATGAAAGACCACCAGTAAAAGATGAAAGACAACGAGAAGAAGATGAAAGACAACCAGTAGAAGATGAAAGACAACTAGTAGATATTGGAAAGAAAACTTGAAGATGATGAAAGACTACCAGTATAACATGAAAGACAACCCGTACAAGGTGAAAGACAATTAGTTGAAAATGAAAGACAACCAGTGGAATATGAGAGACCACTAGTAAAAGATGAAAGACAACTAGAAGAATATGAAAGACAACTAGATTAAGATGAAAGACAATCAGTAAAATATAAAAGACAAGTAGTAAAACCAGATGAAAGACAACTAGTAGTAGATGAGAGACAACTAGAAGAAGATGAAAGACAACTAAGAGAAGCGGAAAGACAATTAGAAGACGGAGAAAGACAACTAGTAGAACATGAAATACAACTTGTGAAGATGAAAGACAACTAAAAGAAAATGAAAAAACAATTTGAGGAAGTAGAAAGACAACAAGAAGAAAATGAAATAGAACTAATAGTTGATGAAAGATAACAAGTACACATAAAAGAGAACCAACCAGTACAAGATAAAAGATAACTAGTAGAACAAGGAAGATAACTAGTAGATGATGAAAGACAACGGGAAGAAGATGAATAGGCAACCAGTTAAGACAACTAGAAGAAGATGAAAAACAACTAGTAAAATATGAAAGACTGTAGCAGAAGATGAAAGTTAACAAGTACAACATTAAAGACAACCAGTTGTAGATGAAAGATAACCATTACAAGATAATAGACAACTTAAAGAAGATGAAAGACAATTCGTATAAGTTGAAAAACAACTAGTTGAACAAGATGAAAGACAACTAGTAGAAGATGTAAGACAACTAGAAGAATATGAAATACAACCCGTAATACATAAAAGACAACCATCATAACAAAAAAGACAACCAATACAAGATGAAAGACAACCGGAAGAAGATGAAAGACAACTAGTTGAAGATGAAAGACAACGACAAGAAGATGAAAACAGAACTAGAAGAAGATGAAATACAACTAGAAGAAGATGAAAGACAACAAGTACACATAAGTACAACCAGTACAAGATGAAAGATAACTAGAATAACATGGAAGATAACTAGTAGAAGATGAAAGACAACTAGAACAAAATAAAAAACAACCAGAAGAAGATTAAAAACAACCAGAAGAGATGAAAAACAACCAGAAGTTGTCAAGACAACAAGTAGAACAGGAAAGACAACCATTAAAACATGAAAGACAATCAATAAAAGATAAAAGACAACTACTACAACATGAAAGACAACTGGAAGAAAATGAAAGAAAAGCAGTAGAAGATGAAAGACAACTAAAAGAAGATGAAATACAACTAGTAGTGGATGCAAGACAAGTACAACATGAAAGAAAAACATAAGAACATGAAAGACAACTAGTAGAAGATGAAAGACAACAAAAAGAAGATAAAAATACAACTACAAGAACACAAAATACAACTCGAAGAAGATGAAAAACAACTAGTACAAGATGATAGAAAACTAGTACAAGTGGGGAGAAAACTAGAAGATGATGAAAGACAACTAGTACAAGATGAAAGACAACCAGAAGAAGGTGAAAAACAACTAGTGGAAGGTGAAAGACAACATCAAGAAGATGAAAGGCACTAGTAGGACATGAAAGACAACTAGAAGAAAATCAAAGACAACCAGAAGAAAATCAAAGACAACCAGTACAAGATTAAAGACAACTAGTAGAACAAGATGAAAGACAAGTAGTAGTAGATGAGAGACAACTAGAAGATGATGAAAAACAACTAGAAGAAGATGAAAGACAACTAGAAGAAGATGAATGACAACTAGTAGAACATGAAAGACAACTAGTACAAGATGAAAGACAACTAGAAGAAGAGGAAAGACAACTTAAAGAAGTAGAAAGACAACAAGTAGAAGATGAAATACAACTAATAGTAGATGAAAGACAACAAGTACACATGAAAGAGAACCAGTACAAGATGAAAGATAACTAGAAGAACATAGAAGACTAGTAGAAATGAAATACAACGAGAAGAAGATGAATATACAACCAGAAGAAGATGAATAACAACTCGAAGAAGATGAAAAACAACCAAAAGAAGATGAAAGACAGCTAGTACAAGTACGGGTGAAAACGATATTATCTGTCCGTATTTGGATCTGTTTTCAAATTTTTGCAGATTTGGATATTCAGATACGGATAGTTTGCGGATACAGATGCGAATACGGATATTATTATTTGGATACATATAAGAATTCGCTATCAATTTTAGAATCAAATACGGATACGAATACGAATAATTATCCATATCCTTATATTTAGTCTTTTTGAATATCCGGTTTTTTGGGTTTCCTATTTTGCTGTTTCCTATTTCCCAAATCTCAATTCCTTGTATCCTTCTCCTCCCGACTTCTCTCACATCACTGATAGAACCGCACAAAACCCTAAACGTGATTTAGGCGAAACCCTTCGACGTAATTTAGAGGGAGCAAAATTGCCATCAAAATTGTACGATTTCTTTGAACTCTGTGCGATTCAGAGTGAAACCTTCGACACAATTCACAGACCGATTGAATTTTACTATCCACAATTTAGAGGGAGCAAAATCGTTCAACTGTTTGTCACCCTTCAGGTAAAATAAATCTCTCAATATAGTCAAATGTTTTCCCCCATTGATAAGAGCATATCTTGATACTGTTATACATCTTGCAAGCATTGTGAGATGATTTGTGTTTTATTCGCGAATAAAATGCAAATAAAATGTTTTTTTGGAGGTTTCCGAACCGAACAGCGAATTAAATGGTTGATCGAATTTTTACCGATTTATTTGCGAATAAAACACGAATAAAACGGTTTTTACAAATTATTCGTGTTTTATTCGAATTATTCACGTACAAACTCGTTGCTGTGTAGTCTGTAGTCCGTGCTTGAGTGAAATCCGTCGCGTGGCAGGACCCCACCACGTGGGTGAGGCTTAGGCACATTTTTGAATTTTGAAAAGCATATCTGGACCCATCACGTGGGTACCATCTTAATTTAAATCAAATATTTAATTAACTAATTCCAAATATGATATGTACCAAATTCTTAGCACTTGGCAAACATTTTTTTTCCTCCAAATATTATTAAAATAAGTACATATATTTTTTTGGATTTTTTTTTTTGCTTCTTTGTGATACCGAATCATTCCCGAATTATACCCGAATTATTCCTAAATCACGAATTTTTAATCCCGCCGAACTGAACCCAAATAATTAATTTGTCACTATGCTTGCAAGTAGTGGGGTCATGGCACGCACCTCTTTTTCTCCCCCTTTCTTTATGTGACAATTTTAATGTTTGACCCTGGAAGTATTTTAATAAGAAAATATCACAAGGAAAATACCTTCTTCGAAAACATGGAAATCAGGTAACTATCAATTGCATGTACATTCTAAAATTATAATAAAGTACAAAGTTGCTTAAATTATACATTACGTAGATAAAAAAGCTATAATTCACTTAAGCCTCATTTGTTGCAACTCATTTTTTAAGTCTATTGTAAATTTATAATATAAACTATCAACACCAAAATTCTTTGAATAATCAAACTTAGTTTCACTCCATTAATTCATAATTTTGATTGTATTTTCTTTTGTAAGCCATGCTTCAATTTTTAGTTCTCACTCCATTAATTTATAATGTTTGATTATTGATTAAAAAATAATATATGATCATATACTGATGGAGTATTATGGATATTCATTTCTGGTATGTGGAATGGTGCTATCATGATTATCTAATTTTCAATATGTCTTATACCATTGGGATCATTTGCGAAACAAGGTTCCTTTGCTGGTACAGTTATAATTTTGGACACAATTAACCACCTCTATTATTTAATTAATTTTAATTATGCTAAGCTGAATTAAATTAATGTAGAAAATTTATTTGCAAAAATAGTCTAATTCTTCTAATCTTTTTGGTGCTTACTCTAAATGGCATCATCCAGCCGACTTGTTGAAAGCTAGCCACCTCATAATTTGGCTCCGACACCTACTGCTAATGTTGATATTGATGGTGCTACAAACGAAATCCAACCTAGTAAAAAGCAGAAGAACTGAGTTAAGTAGTTTGGGATCATTTTACTATAACTCAGACTGGCACTAGTGTAGTAGATGGAAAGAAGATGAAACATTTCTTTGCAACTTGCAAGGTTTGCTCTCAAAAGTTTGTAGGAGATAGATAACAGGGAACTACACATTTATGGAATCATCAAAAGGCAAAACATAGCTGTTGTAAGAGGCAAAGAGTTCTTAATACAAATGGAGAAACATTCAAGTATGATGAGGAGTTGAGTTGTAAAAAGTTGACACTTGCCATTGTCATGCATGAGTATTGATCACTCAAAAGATAGCGATGTTTCTTTTAATATTTATAAACTCAGAAATGCTATCGGTTCGGACTGCAAGCGCACAATCCTATCGAGTAGTATATTCGAGGTCGATCCACAGGGAATATTGTTTCAGAGTCTTGAGCGATCGAATCACAATCTTTCAAAAGGCTAGACAAAATCTGAAAATTGAGAGTTGTTATGATCAATGTAAATTTGGAAACAATTAAAAGTAATTAAAATAAAGATAGAGATGAGAATTTCTAGGGTTTCGGCACACCATTGCTACTCAATCCACTTTGATAATATATTCCTATCGGGTCTGATTTCCTGTTGTTGTTTTATGAAAGACACCACATAGGTCACTACGAGTTATTTACGCAAGAATGACAGATCTTTCATCGAGATTCTACATAGGACACTGCGAGTTATCTTATGCAAATGACTGATCTATTAAATACACAAGTTACTACACAGATCACTGCGATTTACCTTACGCAAATGATAGAACTTGGCTCGCGTTTTGTTGTTCCAATTTATGGTTTTCCTGCTAAGGTTTTCTTCACATAAATCTAATAAATCCCAACGAGGCTAATTCGTGCAACATAGTTTCTCTTACCATTAAAGTACTGTCACTACCCTAATAGACTAAACTAGATCATCGAATTTAGATGAAGGGATAATAAACAACAAGAAATCATAATCAACAGAAACTATATATATCAAAGCATCAAGAGTAACAAGGTTTACTGCCTAGCCCCTAAGAAAGGACCTTAGCCGCGGAACGGCATGGTTACAATCACTTCTCTCTTCTCACTTTAATCAAATCTAACCCAAATTACAAAGATACTAAACTATTCTGTCCAGGGTGCTTATATGGGAGTGAAGGGACGTCTGGAGTTGAGTGGAAGCCAAGAAACATGATCTGGATACAGTTGTCGGCAGTTATTCCCCAAGAGGCGCCTTGGTTACAGACTGTATTGGCTGATACGGTCCGTATTGGAACCTTGTTGCTGAAGGGTTTAATGCATATCATGCCATCTCCTGGTCCGTAACAGAGACTTAGTCGATGAGCGTCGCTTATCCGATTGACTCGATTCTTGCTCCATTTGATGTAAAATAGTCCCAAAACTTGTTTTCTACAATAAAACATAAAGAAGGGTGACAATAGCCTTTTTCTCTAAATAATTAAACATAAGTATGAGAAAATATGCAAAACCTAAGCCAAAACCCTACGTAATTCATCATTATTTTGACTCTGATCACGCCTCCCAACTTGAATTGTTGCTTGTCCTCAAGCAACGACATCCTAGCTAGTCAAATGTCCGGTCTAGGTTAAACCATACAATCTCAAGGACTTGCTTAAGATTAAGTTAGAACTCGGGCTTGGTACAATTGATATGACATTAAAAATTTAGAACTTTAAAATATTCATGACCTCTCCCTTGAACAATAATAGATCCCTTCCAATCAATAGAAATTCTAATAATATAAATTTTGATTTTCCTTCCTAATTGATTGGAGCAAAGTATGACAACTAAGTGTGTTAGTACTTGTGACTATTTTTGAAAAATTAAATACGCACAAAAATTAAAATTTGGGAGGTTTTATTGAGTCTATTGGTAACCAGTCTTGTGTAGGCACCCGTAGTCTTTTTTATCCTCCATCTTTTATTCTAATTTTTTTGCTAGATTTTTCTATTTTTTTGGATTTTTCTCATTTCTGATTTTTTTGTATTTTTTCTGAAAAATTAAATATTTTTGTTTCACAAGTACCATGATGACACACAATTCCAAATATTCATTCATACAAGGAATTATTGCATAGTTTCGCTAGGGGTCTATCTATAATAAATGGGTATTCTAGAATACTATCAAACTTAAAAGACTTTGCACAAATAAATTATTCAACAATAAAAATTTCTAAGGTTTGCGGTTTTTGGTCAACATTAATGGTTAGCAATCAATTGTTCACTTTCAGGTCACTAATTACTTTTAAAAATTCTGAATTTTTGGTATCATGGCCAATTGTCTAAACCTTAGCCTAATTCAATTCGAAACAATTCCTTATTTGATTAACCTACTCCTATGAAATAAAAATGTAAGCTAGCTAAAAAGCTCAATTGATCATCCTAGGATTTTTGGTAAAGCCTCAAACCCTAGTCAAAAATTGAGTAAAACTACTAGCACCTAAAATAAAAATTGCAAAAAATTTAAAGATACATGGTCAATTTACCCTCCTAACCCCCGAATAAAATTGAGCATTGTCCCCAATACTCAAGAGATAAAAATAAAGGAAGTAATAAAGTAAAAAGACCGAGGGAAAGATACAACTCACTGCACCTCAATCCTGAGGTGGTGGAGGTGGTGATGGGCGCTGAATCTCCTCGTAAAATGATTGGTCGAATAGTCCATATGGTGGTGGCTGGTACTGGAATTCGGAGTCGAGAGAGAACTAGTAGTACTGTTGGTTGAGATAGCGTGATTGCTGGATATCGCGTCTGCTCTCATCAATGCTTCTCTGGATCTCCTCCATGCTGTTGCGGACTTCACCGACCTCTTGGTGAAGTGAGGAGATGTTCTGCTCCATTCGCTGGGTGGTCTCGCTCATTGTTAAGGTGAGATCATTGAGGTTCGAATTCATCCAATTTACCATTTGGATGAACTGATCATACTCGCCTGTAGGGGCAGATGGTGCCGCCCCTAAAGACTCATCTCTAGCGGCCGATGTGCCTGCCCCCCTATATGAATCAAAAGACAGCTCCCCCTCATGTCTTTGTTGCCTATCAGCATTGGCTTGATTTTGCATTTCAGCTTGTCCCTCGATTACATCAATGTAATCCTGAGGAGGCTCATATGTTGGGCTCGCGGGGCGTGCCATTTTCCAGGAGGACCTACTTCTGAGATTGAGATGTTTGAAGGGGAATTGGAGGATTCCCTTCGGTGAGTTGTAGAAGTAGGGTCCTGGGTAGTGGCCGATGACAATCTTCATGGCTTGGAGGCACGAGATGTCAATATACGTGAGCCCGCTTGCCTCTAGAGATGGTCAATCTGCAAGGCAAGATGTTCATCCAAGATTGTGGCCAATCCGATGGAGACGGTACCACCATTTTTCTTGGCATATGCGACTTCATGGATGTGCTTGTAGAAGAGATGACCGAGGTGAGGTCACGCCGGTTTGGGCTTGATTAGGCATTTGAGAAGATAGTGCTCTGGCAGAGTCACTTTGGATGAACTCTCGCCTCTTGCGAAGATGGAATTGGCGAGGGTTGTTTGCAAGAGACGGACTTGAGGATGGATGATTCTGCCTGTCGGTCGAGTTTTGGTCTGGTTATCTTCTGTGATGCTGTACTAGAACTCTCGGCAATTAGGGGAATCAGAGGGGCCATCGTTGGTGAGGTCGAAGATGGCGCAAAAATCATCCATTGTGACCGTGTAGTACTTATTGAGCATATGGAAGGTGATGGAGTCGACATTATTGGCAAAGGTTGCAAGGAACTCCCTCGTGAGTACCTTGTAAACCTTAACTCCTTTGATCAGGTTGAGGAATCGCCAGATGTTAATACGGTTTGTGAGCTGCTTGAATTGTACAAGGAGGCCTAGTCGCTCGAGTGTGTTTGCGTCGATGGACTTGCATATTGGGTGATTGATGATGGGATAGTTTTCGGTTGCTTCTACCATCGACTCATCTTCATCCTCTTCCTCTAGTCCAAAATCCTGAGGGTCGAATTCCTCTGGGACATATTCTGCATCCGAGATTGATGTGTCATTGTTTGAACGCTGGGCGTCAGACTGAGAGGATGATTGGTTGGAGAATTGTGGTTGCGAACCCGAGGACTGGGAGGATCAGCTAAATGATCTCTGCAGTGAGTAGCTTGGGCCGGCGCCTCCGAGGGCATTCTTTGTCCTTCTTGTAACTGCCCCTATAATATTTTTCATTTTTGGGGACATTTGTTCAATTCTAAGGTCTCTGTTACGGACCATATTGGTCAATACGGTCCAATTACGGATTGGTTGGTTGGTGAAATTAGCCAAGTAACGGACTGATTACGGACCATATTGGGGTAATACTGACCGTATCAAAAGGATTTTGGAAAACTCCTAAGTAGTGGTCTAGTTTTCTGGTAACCGATTACGGATCGTATTGGAGTAATACGGACCGTATTGTACTAGTAAAAACTGGTAAAACTGATAGAAACTAATTTTTTTGTGATTTTGTTGATTTTTGCGAAATAAAACCTAATTTATCTAAATTAATGTAACAGAGATTAAATCGAAACAAATGCAAAACTGAAATTAATCTTTGAAATAAAGAAGGGGCTTTAGAAGAACCAAATTCGTGAGAAGGAAGGCCGAGGAGTTGTCGGATACGGACCCGGTACGGTCCATATTGGGGCAGAGGCACAGAGAAAGAGAGTGCTGTGGCGGCTCCAAAGAGAAGAGGCGATGGGTACGGTGATGGTGGTCGGTGGCAAGGAGGGGTGCTTGATTTCGGGCAAGAAGGAAAGAGGGAGAAGGATAAGAGATAGAGGGAAATAAAATAGAGAGAGAGAAAGAGGAAGGGGTTTAGAAGTTAAAACGAAGGGTTTAACGGTTATGAGACGTGATTCGCGCAGGATTTCAAATGTCTCTTCATTAATGGGTTCGCATCTCCCAGATTAGCCTTCATTATGGACTGTATTGGGTGATACAGTCCGTATCCAATCCGTTATGCTCAAAATTGATAACCGCCTAAGTTTTAACTCCTATGAATACGGTCCGTATCAGCCAATACGAGCTATATTCACCACTTGTCTTCTCACTCTCCTTCTTTTACCCCCGTATCTATTGACATGATCCGTATTGGTTGATACAGACCGTATCAAAGAGAATTTTCCCATCTTCCGTGATGTCTTTAATCAAGTCCTTCCTCCGATATGCTCACCTGATCATAGGAAAAAGGTGGGTATGAGTTGTTTCTTTGTTAAAGTCCTAAATAAACTAGAATTAAATAATTATAAGAAAATATAAAAGTGGCCTTGGGTTGCCTCCCAAGAAGCACTTGTTTAAAGTCGTTAGCTTGACTTTGTTTCGTGTTAGTTTCTTCCAGATGTCCTCCTGACAATGCAAGCGGGTTGCTTGTCGGGTGGATTGCCTTCAGTGTCTTTTGTGGTCTTGTTGTCATTGCCCTTCTCAAAGAAATCGGTTGGTGTCTGAGGTCTGGGATCGAATATCAGACTCGTGTTCAGTACTGATTCTATTTTGTCCAATCTTTGAGAATTGCACCGAGTTCTTCGCGGAGGTTCTTCGTCAATGCGAGGGTTAAGAGAGAATAATTCCTGTTGTTGGCGATATTAAGACTCTTGTTCAAACCATCAGTTTGTGCTGTCACAGAGGTTGGATGGGTCTGACTGTCATCTTGTATGTTGAACAATCTCTCCATTTCTGTTACGCACATCATTTCTCTGATGTCTTCTAGTTCATCCAATCGCAATTCATCATTGCCAGACTCATCCACTATTTCCAAGTTGTAGACAAGATTGATGTCAAGGGGGACCTTGAAGGTTTCATTCATGTTGAAGATCATCTTGTTTTCACCAACATTTAATGAGATCTTCCCATTCCTAACATCGATCATTGCCCCACATGTGGCGAGGAATGGCCTTCCAAGGATGATTGGAATTTGCTCGTCTTCTTCCATGTCAACTACCACAAAATCTGCTGGTATCCAGAATTTACCAACTTTAATTGGGATATCTAGCAACATTTCTTCAGGATATCGAATTGATCGGTCAGTGAGTTGCAATAAGATTCGCATCGGTGATAGGTCTCTATATTCCAATTTGTCAAATACCACCTTCGGCATTAAACTCACATTGCTCCCAAATCACATAAAGCTCTCTTAAAGTCTGTTGTGCCAATAGTGCATGGTATCGAGAAGCTTCCCGGATCTTTCAACTTTGTTGGTAATTTGCTTGGCACAAGCGCACTACATTCCATATTGAGCAGAACTGTTGAGAATTCTTGGAGTCCACTGTGATTTGAAAGAATCTCCTTCAGAAATTTAGCATACGAGGGTATGCTTGAAATTACTTCAGTGAAGGGGATAGTGACTTGTAGTTGCTTGAGTGTCTCCATGAATCTCGTAAATTGTTGCTCCATCTTATGCTTGCTGGCCTTGGAGGGAATGGCAGAGGTGGCTTGTAGGGTGGTGGTGAAATGTATTCAGGTTCGGTTTGTCGCTCGTCTCCACCTATGGTGTCATTCTGCTCCTTAATAGGGTTTGCTTGCAATTCGAATACGTGCGGCTCCGGTTGTTGTAGCTCATATTCTTCGGAGTGTGATGGCTCTGCATGCATCTCATCGGAAGTTAGATCGGGCATAGGAGGTCCCTGATAAGCTGTACTGCTCCTTATGTTATGCTTTTGCAAGTCTCTCTCGGATTGTCTTCCGATTGGCCCAGAAATTTGCCTTTTCCACGTGCTATGCTCGAGAGTTCTTTTGCCATCTTAAAGACATGGTCTTATAAGTCTTTGTTGCGGTTTGTTAAGGATTTGATCTTTTGCTCGATTTCGGCGTTAACCTTGTCTTGCTTCTCTAGGAATCTCTCCATTAGTGATGTGATATCAGGTTGCTGTGGTTGGTTGTACTGCCGGTTGGTTAAACGGTTGAGGATTGTTGTATCTTGGTTGACAATTGGGTTGTGGCTGATAGTTCTGTTGAGGTGCAGCAGGTCTTTGATTGTTTGCGTATGAGAGATTTGGATGGTTTCGGTTGTTCGGATGGTATGAATTATAAGCGGGCTGAGGTCGAAAGCTGTTGTCGATGGCATTTACTTGCTCTGTTTCTTCCTCAGTTTCTGTCACATTCATACATTTGGTCATCTCATGCGCTCCTCCACAATAGCCACATGCTGTTGCGGCATTGACTGCTGCTACCGTTCACTGCTTGGTCTGCTTGTTGAGTGCTAGTTGCAAAGCATCGATCTTTGCACTTAGCATGGATATTTCATCTACTCGGTGCATGCCAGGTGTTGGCGTTGGCTTCTTTCGCTCAGGGATCCAGTAGTGTTGGTTGATTGCAATCTCTTCAATTAGGTTGTAAGCCTCGTCAGGTTCCTTGTTCATGATTGCTCCTCCTGCGGAAGCATCAATAGACAACCTATCGGTAGGGTTTAGATAGTGAATTAAAAACGGGGTGGGTCGGTCCGGTCAGGTCCAAACCCGTCCGGTCCACGGGTATTCCGGTCCACGGGTCCGGTGGGTTGGACGGGTCCACGGGTCCGGGTTTCACGGGTCTAGTTTTCAGAGGCCGACCCCGGCCAGTGATCAAACCATGGGTCCGACGGTTCCGCATTCCGGGACGATCCGGTCTACGGATCCGGCGGGTCCACGGTCCGGTCCAAACCAGTTTTTTGTTTTGTTTTTTTTCCAATTCAATAAATTTGAACAATTGAACCAAACAATTTTTGTTATAATAAGATATAAATTAAAATTCACGACATTCCAACATTTTTATTAAAACTGATTTATTTTAAAACAATTGATTAAAAAACAAAACGGAATTAGATCATTTTTTTTGTATTACAACTATTTCACAAACCTTTTTAAAATAAAATATCTATTTTTATAGTCAAGATTTAGAAATATGAACTTATTAATAATAGTCAAAATTAAAAGTTTGGCAGGTCAATTATAAAAGGCAAAAGTTTGAGAAATTCGGTTTTGATATTACAAAAATTCCTTAAATCGAATTATTTGATCTTTAAAACTGAATTATTTTAAAATATAATTGATTTAAAAACAAAAGTTACCCTCCTTCTTTATTTCAGGCTTGGGACCGACTATGTAAAATAACATAGGCGGAGTTCTAATTTTAATCTTACAACTCAACTAGTAGCGCATGTAAGGCATGTATTATATAATCTTCATCGGTGATGGACTGATGGTGTAAACCATTGTGCATTATATTATTTGTGTGATCAGGATTAATTTCATTTTGTTTTATATATGTTAGATCAAGATTCAAAGAACTTCAGAATTTAAACTGGTTTCGCTGTGGCGTTGTTTGTTTAATAAATATAAAAATTAATAGTAAATTAGGCCAGTAACCCTATTTCAACATTTGTAGCCTCAATCCAGTATGCAGATTTTGTTCACACATTTATTGTCTATATGTTTGGTTATTAAATATACAATTTGAATATTTATTTACTTAAGATTTGTATTAATTTGATTATATTAAAAATATGTATAATACTTTTAAACTAGTTTTTTTTTTATTTGGGACATACATTATTTAAGTGTATATTATATTTTTACATATTCTTATTGACATATGAGTTATGAATATTTTCTGATGATATTATATTGTATACACGTAGAAATACATGAGGAATGGAATATACGTGACAAAATACGCCACTGTTTTATTTCATAACCTGGTTTGAAGTGCGACAACTATGATATGAAAATACCATAGTCTCTAATATTTATAGTATCATATTTAACCTTCTAAATTTTAAAAACTAAATAATTTATCCAATCTATTAACTTTTCTAATTTACACAAGGATATAAATATCATTATATGTCATCGGTCCCATTCGGTGTGAACCAGATTTAGGACTCAAGAATTTTAAAGGACTGGTTCAATTGCAACTGGTCTGGTTTGAACGAACATCTCCAATGAAGAATAGAATATATGCTTCAAAAAATTTAAATTTGATTTATTACAGAAATAATTCGAATTAAATATAAAAATATGATTTATTCAAATTACATACATTATTTATTACATAATTAATAAAATAATTTGAATTACATACATTATTCAAATTTGATTTATTACAAAAATTCAAATTCAAATTAATTATATTATTAAGTATTATATAAATTAAATATAAAAATATGGGTACAATAACACAAGGATATATTAAATATTAAACCTACTATCTTCTAACAAGAAAGATGAGTGGTTGTGGTGGTAAAGCAATATGGTGTTGGGCAACCAACATGGGTTCGATTCTTGCTTGGCACAAAAAAATTTTTTAGCCTTGGGTCTATGCACGGTGCACGGAGCAGTATTGGGTGGTCTGGGTCTATGCGTGGTGCACGGAGCAGTATTGGGTGGTTTGTGTCTATGCGCGGTGCACGTTGCTACAGTAACAAATCCGGTCCAGATTTGGTCTGGTCGGGTCCACGGTTGAAGATGGGGGTCAGTCCGGGTCTGTGGGAAGAAAACCAAACTAGCCCGTCCACGGACCGGACCGTACCTAACCCCGGTCCGGGACGGGTCCGGTGCACGGGACGGGCCGGTCCAGGTCTGATCCACGGGTTGGCCGGTTCGGTCCTGGACCGGCCGGGTTTTTTCAAAACACTAGGTTTAGACCATTATAAAAAGTTTGAACAATCAGCCATCTTTCTAGACCATTATGTGGACAACACATTAACATATCCTTATATCTATCACATGCCTCACACAATGTTTCACCATTCCTTCGTTCAAAATTAGTAATTGCATTTCTGAATCTTGAAATTTTAGATGGTGGAAAATATTTTGCAATAAACACATTAAACAATTGGTCCCAAGTTTGAATGGAATTGGCCGGTAAGGAAAACAACCATGCTCTTGCTTTATCTTTTAATGAGAATTGAAATAGCCTTGGCCTGATTGCTTCATCGGTAACTCCGTTGATCTTTATCGTCTCGCATATCCCTAGGAAAATTGACAAATGAAGATGTGGATCTTCATTTGGAAATCCTCCAATTTGCTGTTGCGAAACCATATTTATGAGAGCAGGTTTGATCTCAAAATTACGGTTCATAACAGTTGGCGGGTTATGCTAGAATTAGGATCATTCGCGTGCGGTAGGCAATAGTCTCGTAGAAGTTTGGGTCTTGCTGCATCGTGAACTTCATTATCACCATTGTTTTGTCTTCCATTGATCGTTTCGTTTGGTGGGATATTCATGTTGATCGAATCTGAGTCTTCTTCGCTTTCAGAATTACTCGATGAAGAACTATGATTGGTTCTTATCGGTGATGTGGAAGCGAATTGTCCTCTCCTACTTGCAATCCTCTAGGATCTTCGTACGGATGATTCGGCCAGCGTGCAGTGTCCTAAAAAGAAAAGAAAATCTGAAAATTAAACTAAAAACTGAAAATAAAAAGAAAATAAAAATAAAAACGAAATTGAAAATAAAAGAAAAATAAAAATGCAGAAAATAAAAAAGAAATCTAGGCGTTTCTAATTAATTGGATTCAATGGTCAAAGCAAGGGCGTCTCGCGAGACCTTGCACAATGAACCGTTATTCCCCGACAACGGTGCCAAAAAACATGATCACTCAAAAGAGAGCAATGTTTCTTTTAATATTTATAAACTCGGAAATGCTATCGGTTCGGACTGCAAGCACACAATCCTATCAGTAGTATATTCGAGGTCGATCCACAGGGAATATTGGTTCAATGCTTTGAGCGATCGAATCACAATCTTTCGAAAGGCTAGACGAAATCTGAAAATTGAGAGATGTTGTTGTGATCAATGTAAATTAGGAAGCAATTAAAAGTAATTAAAATAAAGATAGAGATGAGAATTCCTAGGGTTTCGGCACACCATTGCCGCTCAATCCGCCTTGACAATATATTCCTGTTGCGTCTTATTTCCTGTTGTTGTTTAATGAAAGACACCACTTAGGTCACTGTGATTTATGTTACGCAAGAATGACAGATCTTTCACCGAGATTCTACATAGGACACTGCGAGTTTCCTTACGCAAATGACTGATCTCTTAAATACCCCAAATTACTACACAGATCACTGCGATTTTCCTTACGCACGTGATGGAACTTGGTACGCGTTTTGTTGGTCTGGTTTATGGTTTCTCCGCTAAGGTTTTCTTCACATTAACCTAATAGATCTCAACGAGGCTAATTCATACAAATAGTTTCTCTTACCATTAAAGTACTGTCACTACCTTAACGGAGTCAAACTAGATAATTGAAATTAGATGGAGAGATAGTAAATCACAAAAGCATTTCGATTCAACAACAAGAAATCATAATCAACAGAAATATATATATCAAAGCATCAAGAGTAACAAGGTTTACTGCCTAGCCCTAAAAAAATGAACTTAGCCGCGGAACAGCATTGTTACAAGCACTCCTCTCTTCTCACTTTAATCAAATCTAACCCTAATTACAAAGATCACTTCTTCTTCTTCTGCCCAGGGGCCTTATATAAGAGTGGAGGGACGTCTGGACGTTGAGTAGGGGCTAAGGAATTGATCTGGATACAACTGTCGGTAGTTATTCCCAACAGACGCCTTCGGTTACGGACCGTATCACCTGATACGGTCCGTATTAGGACCTTGACGGTTAGGGTTTAATGCTTCCAGCGCTATCTTCTGGTCTGTGCTAGGCCTGGTCCGTATTAGGCAATACGGACCGTAACAGAGACTTCGTCGATAAGCGTCGCTGATCCGATTGACCCGATTCTAGCTCCATTTGGTGTAAAATAGTTCCAAAACCTGTTTTCTGCAATAAAACATAAAGAAGGGTGACAATAGCCTTTTTCTCTAATTAATTAAACATAAGTGTGAGAAAATATGCAAAACCTAAGCCAAAATCCTACGTAAATCATCATTATTTTGACTCTGATCAGGTGCTCACTTCTTTGTTCTTTGGCCGTTGGATTGTTGTCTCGCCGGTTCAAACTTTAATCTTTTCTACATTGGGTAATAGAAAGACGTGTCTAGTTTTGGTTGCGTTGGATTTTGTGAAAATGCGCATGGAATTTTGATCAGACGTACGAGAATTTACCTGCAAGTAGAAATAAATAAAATAAATAATAATAGTAATAATAATAGTAAATACTAATACTAATACTAATAATAATAATAATAATAATATTGATAATAAATGATGGAAAATATATTCATCAAAATTAACTTATAAATCTTCTTTTTCGGACCACTTGAATTTGTAATAAAGTAGTTCAAAATTCTATAAATTTTGCATATAAAATCCACTCATACGTAAAGTAGATCAATTTCAGCAGTTTGCATTTGTTAGTTAAAATCAATACAATATTTATTTAGTTAAGCTCAACAAGAACACCCTCCTACTACTACTGTTGTTGTTATTATTATTATTATTAATTATTACTATTATTACTATTACTATTACTACTACTATTATTATTATTATTATTATTATTATTATTAGTATTAGTATTAGTATTATCTTCTTTATTGTTGCTTGGGGGTAAATTCTCATAATATCTGTGGCAGTTGCCATCAAGGAAAGATAAAGAAATGGCGCAAGAGCCACTAATTAATACAATATCATGTTTTGGTGTGCCATCATAGAATATGATTCCATTATTGCTACTTTAAAGTGGCTTTAAGTACTTGAATATGATTGATGATTCCATTATTTTCTCTCCAGCAAATTTAAAATATTTTATTCCTTTTCTCTGCTCCCCACTTTTACAAATTGGCACATCAGCATTAATATTTTCATTATCAGCGTTGGTTCTAGACCCGACATTTTTATTAATATCCTAAGTTTAATACAAATTATTAATTATGCTCAGATTTCCAAACTTTCGCTAAAAATACCCAAGCCGGCCAGAAAATGGCCGGCTTAGGTACCCGAGTAAACCGGCCATTTTCTGGCCGGCTTACTCCTTTTTTTTTTTTAGAAACACTATGAAGATCAAAATATTGAAATTTAACACTGAAAATTTGAAATTTTTTGTTATATTACTTCTTTTGATATATAATTAGCATATTTATACTAAAATACGCTAGATTAATTGAAATTATATTGAATAACACTATATTATGTTAAATTACGCTAAATTATATTATATTACACTAAAATACGGTAAATTACGCTAAATTACATTACATTACGCTAAAATACGGTAAATTACGCTAAATTACAAATGAATAGGGAGAATATCTTCACTGAAAAGACGAAAAACGGCGATGAAACTTCAAACGGTCATAAAACGGCGCTCGAGTGTCCGATTTCAGCAAATGACCACTTTTCGGAAAGATTGCGAAAAGACGCATGCGTCCGTGCTTGCTATGCTAGATTTTGAAATTCAGAATCGCCAAAAAACAAAAGGAAGAGCCTCAAAACTTGAGTTGAAGTTTTCGATTAAGATTTTTATTTCTATCATTCAATCCAAGTAGCTCAGTAAATTAGTTACATAATGAACTTGCAGATTACCAATTTTTACTATTTTTGGAATTTTTAACTATTTTTTATGATTCATGAAAGATAAGCAAAATCAGTCTACTATAGCGTAATTTTGTGTAGTTTAGTGTTTTTTTTACTGTATTTCAGCATAATTAGCGAAGTTATTGTAATTTAACGTAATTTAGTATAATTGAACATAATTTATTGTAATATAGTGTAATTCAACATAATTTCAAGTAATCTAGCGTATTTTAGTATAAATATGCTAATTATACATCAAAGAAGTAATATAACAAAAATTTAAACAAAAATTTCAAATTTTCAGAATTAGATTTCAATATTTTGATCTTCATAGTCTCTCTAAAAAAAAAAAGAAAAAAAAAGGGAGTAAGCCGGCCAGAAAATGGCCGGTTTGCCTAAGCCGGCCATTTTCTGGCCGGCTTGGGTATTTTTAGCGAAAGTTTTGAAATCTGGGCATAGTTAATAATTTGTATTAAACTTTGGATATTAATAAAAATGTCGGGTTCTAGACTCTATGTATCTCCTTCAAGGCATACATAGGGTGATGATACTAACACAATAGATGTTTTTATTAACACAATAAATTCAAATATTTTATTTGTATGGACAAATTTGTCCTTGCTTAACTGCTCTCTAAACGTCATATTTATTTTAAGATGCACTTTTTTTATTTTAATGGTCATCGCTTATTTATTTTATTTCCATAACTAAAACGTCCAAGGAAATCTCTTATTTATTTATTGAGAATGTTTCATTTTTTTCAAATTTGAAAAAATATAGATACACGAATTTACTAAGGAAAAATTTCTCCTGGAAATAACCTTAGTTGGATTTGCAACATTGAATATGCCAGATCTTGCATCATATACGTGGTTTTTTTTTTTACTGTTACTTATTTATATCATTGAGTTTTGGAAAAAAAAATATAAACTATATTTAAAATATATTATCATAGTCCAACAGAAAGACACTAAAATCTATATTATCTTATTTAAATGAAAATAAACTCATACTGAAACAAAATATTATATGCTAAAAGAGTTGTTTGATAGAATGATTTTTCCTTGCGTAAAGAATGGGATTTTTAGTTTATTATTTCTATTCTTTGAAAAGGAAATGTATTACATGAATATTCCATTATGAAAATGATATTTATAACAAAGAGTCATTAATATGAAAAAATAAACATATAACTATTGGTTGATAATCCATATACAATTTGACCATACTTAAAAAATTAACATGTATCTTATGTGATTTCTTATTTGGACTAAAAAATAATGTTAACCTTTTTTATATGATATTAATAATAATTTATCTTGATTTTTAGAATAAGATTTAAATCTATTATTAAATTACATAATAATAGAATATATGACCATATTAAAAAAAATAATGGATAGTTTTCAAAATACATACTTTTAAGTAAAAATAGAACATTAATGAACATCCAAAGGTACATGGGTTATTTTTCTTTTGTTGTTGTTCTTATAAATTAAAGACAACTAGAAAAAGATGAAAGACAACTGGAAGAAGATGAAAAACAACTTGAAGAAGTAGAAAGACTACCAGTAGAAAATGAAATACAAGTAGAAGAAGATGAAATACAACTAGAAGTAGATGAAATATAACTAATAGTAGATGAAAGACAACAAGTAATAATGAAAGACAACCAGTACTAGATGAAAGATAACTAGAAGAACATGAAAGAAAACTAATAGAAGTTGGAAAGACAATTAGAAGGTGATGAAAGACAAGCAGTAGAACATGAAAGACATCTAGTACAAGATGCAAGACAACTAGTAGAACATTAAAGACATCCAATACAAGATGAAAGACAACCAGTACAAGGTGAAAGACAACTAGTAGAAGAAGATGAAAGACAATTTTGTAGAAAATGAAAGACAACCAGTGGAACTTGAAAGACTACCAGTAAAAAATGAAATACAACTAGAAGCAGATGAAAGACAACTAGAAAAAGATAAAAGACAACCAGTACAAGATAAAAGACAAGTAGTAGAACAAGATGAAAGAAAACTAGTAGTAGATGAGAGACAACTAGAAGAAGATGAAGACAAGTAGAAGAGAAAGACAAACTATATGAAGATGCAAGACAACTAGTAGAACATGAAAGACAACCAGTACAAGATGAAAAACAACAAGTATGAGATGAAAGACAAGTAAAAGAAGATGAAAAACAACTTGAAGAAGTAGAAAGACAAGCAGTAGAAGATGAAATACAACTAGAACAAGATGAAAGATAACTAGAAGAACATGAAAGACAACTAGTAGAAGATGGAAGACAACTAGTAGAAGAAGTTAAAAGACAATTAGTAGAACATGAAAGACTACTAGTGAAACATGAAAGACCACCAGTAGAAAATTCGGTGGAACTGATGGCGGATCCTTTTTTGAGGACCCGTTAAGAAGGCGATCCTGAAGGCGATGGCGAAATGGAAAGCAGTGGCTCAAGGAGATGGTTGGTACACGTTTGTCTCCCCCAAGAGGAACCACTCCAGCGCAAGCAGCAACTACCACCGCCGCCGATCTCCAGCCAGACGCCTCTCCAACCATCATGACAGCACACGTACCGCCTCATTTCCAGGTAAGTACCGGTACCAAGGGAACAAGCACAACATCCAGAGATATGCAAATCCAGGTTATGGCAGCAACATTAATTGTTCTCGTACTGTTGAGAAGCTTTTCCCATGCACCATCACCTCACCCATTAATGGCACTCCGGTACATTCTCCTCCTACAAAACCGACTTTCCTAAACACAGTAACCCACACCACCTATTACAGTAAAACTTCTTCAAAGAGCGCATTAATGGCTAAGAAGAAAAACATTCCAACCACCACCAACACACACTTAATGAACTCCCAAGCTTTTATTTCCCAACAGAATGCAGCCCTACTTAATAATCCGCCAAATCAAACTTCTTATGCCCAAGCCGTTCCCTCTCCTCTTTCCAACCTCGCTCTTCACAACCAAGCCGGACACCGTCTACAGTCCCCCCCATGGCCGCACTACCTCGATCACAACCCATGGCCTCGCACATCCGCCCAATCCAACAGCCCTGCAGTACCGGTGCCTCAACCCCTGTCCCTCCCTCCCAACCCCGCTGCCGCCATGTGGCGCGGACGCTGCTACAACTGTCTTAACCTTGGTCACGACCAAAAGGCGTGCCCGACCAAAGAGCGCGTATGTGCAATCTGTTGGAGAAAGGGCCATGAGGCCAAGAACTGCACTAACCCGCAACCCGCTATCATCAACCGGTTCAACCCGTTAACTCCACGGGGCACCATCGGTGATTCTGATCTGCCAAAGAACCGTCCGAAACTAGCGGCAGTCTACATTCCAGAGACTCAAGTAATGAAACAAAATGCCAACGAACTCAACAGAGCCATCATTATCGATGCTCGTCTTAAACCGACCCATACTACCAATATGATCCAATCTGTCTTGATGTCAACATGCCGTTCTGACTATCCTTACCCGCTAACTCATATGTCGGGTCCCCAATACTTGCTCTTGCTTCCTATAGGCTCGGACCGTCATTGCTTCTTACGAACCTTTGCCAAACCTTTAGAGGAACTTGGGTACATAACGTATCTGTGGAGCCCCGCGATCAATGCGTACCCGTCTCGGTTGAAATACAAGGTGTGGTTCGAACTCAAGGGCATGTCACCGCAATCTTGGTATATCGAGCACTTGGTGGCCGGCATCAGCTCCTTCGGCATAGTGCTGGACCACACCCCTCTCACTAAGGTCAGTTCCTTCGAGAAGATGATGGTGGTAGTAGCCATACCGGACTTGGGCAATATCCCGGAGGGAATTCTAATGTGGATCCGGGGTATGTCGTGCATTATTGAAATATCGGTCCATAGCTGGTTAGAGGAGCCCCTTCCTCTTATTCCTCCTCTCGATCCCACTCCGACCAATGATTACTTCGACAAAGTGAGGCGGTCCATTGAGTTGGCACATATCGGACAGAACTCGGCCAGCAAGGGGGAAGACACTATCGATGTGGAATTCGATTTTTTCTTGGCTATTTGGTCAAGCCTTGCCAACGGTTCACGCAAGGAAAAAATGGAACAAATTTTGCGATCGAGTCCTCGGTTTGAGGAATACATTCGTCAACAGCCGACGGCTGATCATGCTCAATTTGGCACCTCGGTTAGCAAACCACCGGTGGATCCTAAGAACAAAGGGAAAGGAGTGGCAGCTGAGGATCCACTGGACATGTCCAGTAACTCTCAAAATGGAGAAAATAGAAACCCATTCCAGCTACAGCCTATGAACATTCCAACAGTACCTAGTACCTTGAAACCTTCACCCCACGCCACCATTAATTCTACCCAGTTCATACTGACACGGGAAGGTCACTACTACAGAAAAAGAGATTGCAGACGGACATTACTGGAAGAGCAACACGAATTTCCCTGCCGTGTATGAGTTGAGGGTGTATAAAAGGTACCCTCTATAGACACGGATATTTACCCGTGTATATCTAACGCTTTCTACACGGATTACCAAATAAACAGCCGTGAATATACACCTGCCTGTGGCGCTCTCCATGTAACCGAGCAAAACGGATATTACATAAACGACCGTGTACGACTACTCTTTATTCACGGACAATACCACTAAATATCCGTGTCGGTTACTTTATCTACACGGACATTTAGTTGTATATCCGTGTCTCTCTCTTAACAAATCAATAAAAAATAAAATAATCCTTGTATCTCCGAACTCGTTCTACACGGACATTAGTCCGAACAACCGTGTCGAATTACTATATCTACACGGACGTTTAATTTCATATCCGTGTCCTGTCATAACTATCGTACACCGACAAATATAAAATAATCGGTGTAGAAACCGAAAACGATCTACACGGGTTTTTGTTAAATAACGGTGTCAATTATTCTTTTCTACACGGACTTTTAACTTTATATCCGTGAAGCATTCTTAACTATCATACACGGACTATATAAAAGAATATCTGTACTCATTTCTACACGGTTGTTTGTTTAACAACGGTGTGGAATTACTGTGTTTTACACGGACGTTTAGTTTCATATCCGTGAAGTTCTCTTAACTACCATACACGGACTATATAAAAGCATCCGTGTAGCTCTCTGTGCACATACACGGGCTTTTGTTTAAAGTAGCGTTAGCTTTGACAAGGACTTATAATTCACATCCGTGTAGGTATCGTAACTATACACGGACAAATATAAAATAATCATTGCTCACTCAACTCGTTCTACACGGGCTTTCGTTTAATATCCGTGTAGAATTGTCCCATTTTTTTGTATTGATTTTTTTCATTTCTGGGCTAGCCTCCAGTTTAATTTGCTAGCCAGTTTTCCTACAAAATTCATATACCATTCTGTTTTGCTAGCCAGTTTTCCAGATAATTTGACATTAAATTATGCTTGCTAAATTCATATATACACTAAATTGTTATACAAATCCATGTTCAGCATTACAATATTCAGATACAAACCATCTTGCCCAGCTACCTCTTACATGGTCGATCTGCTGCTTGGAGTACACAGCTTGCTTTGATGGTTGCTACAATTATAATTTGGTATTAGTTAGTAACAATAAAAGGTAGATGCAAGACAGTCGCAAATATCAATTGCTAATTTAATGAAATGAGAATTATAAGTAAGGATAATATGAAAATATCAATTGCTATTATATAGGCACAATTAATATGAATTACATACCACATCTGGAAATGTGAATTGCATTTTTTCGACAAAGAGAAACATAGAAATCATCATGTAATATTCGCATTCCCAATCCGCCTCCTGTTGCGGGCTCTACAATTTACATTTAGCGGCCTATGTTAGAATGACAATAATTTTTTGAACAAAATATGAAATTATAGAATTGTGTTGTGCTCACCGGCCACCACCTCCAAGTCAACCTATTTCCCATTTTCTTGTCCTTGCTGCGCAATCCTCCTTGTTTAATGTATGCAGCAAAAGCCCTTACAAAATGGAGTGACTCTAATTAGCAATTCCACAATTTGTTATAATTGGGAAAAAATCAAACATAGTGAAAGATTATTGCTTACTTTTGCACATACGGGTAGATTGCTTCTTTGCACGTGCTAAATCCGATCTTTTCTTTGGGCTGCAAAGAATCCACGACGTAAACCGCACTCAGGCAAGGCACAATGATGATCAAACACCAGTGTCCCCTGTGGGAGGAGAAGAATTATAGGATCTTAGCATACAGTACCCAGATATTTTGGCATATATAATAGTGAGACACGTGTTTGCTTGACTTGATGGTGTGATTTCAATTATTTATATATTTAATCACAAGGTTAGAACTAACATCTGGTGGTATGGCAAGAGAAGAAATTTCTTCTTCGCCTTAGTAGCTTGGAGCATCGCGCCACACAGGTAATCCATAGCCTCCCTCGGAGCATTTTTCACGTTCGACGCACTAAGTACGCTGGGGTCCAGAAAAGCACACAAGTTCTGTTTGCCCTTGTAGTTAGTACTATTGATTAGCCTCCTGAAAAATTATCATATGACATTAGAATATATTCTTCAGTGCTATACACATGATATAACAATTTTTGGTCACTAACATGAGGAAAATGGTGATGTGCCCCACGGAGAGCCATTTATCGGACCCCGAGGCATGTAGAAAGTCCTTGAAGTCGGTGAACGGCAGCAGTACAACCGATCCATCATGTAGAAATCTCCCCGGAGGGATAGGTATGACGACTTCCGTCATGTCCTTGGGTGCCGCCATCAAGCGGTCGTGGAGAACCCGCAAATCCTTTTCGGGAAGGAGCTTGTATTCTTCCTCGGTGAGCAGACGAGGTGGAGGTCCTGCTGGTTGGACAGGAGGGTCATGGCCTGCTGGTCCGGCAGCAGGGTCAGCAACTACTGATCCGGCCGTAGGGTCATGGCCTGCTGCCGGAGCAGCAGTTGCTGACCCTTCTGCCGGAGCAGCAGTTGCTGACCCTGCTGCCGGAGCAGCAGTTGCTGACCCTGCTGCCGGACCAGCAGTTGCTGACCCTGCTGCCGGACCAGCAGTTGCTGCTCCGGCAGCATGGTCAGCAACTGTTTGGGAAGGTCCTTCTGCTTCGTCCCTCCGTACCGGTGACATCACACCGCCCTCCGTGCGACTACCATCATCTGCTACTGTCTGTATCGAAATTTTTTGGGTTTTTCAAGTATTTGAAAAGGAAGTGCTTTGAATGTAACCAAATAACTTGACTATTTATGCATTACCTGATCCAAAATAATCTGATTCTTGGGCCATTGCACGAATGACAGCCGGGCATCTTCGACATAGAGCATGCCATTCTCGGGTCTTTGGACAGGAAGAGGTACGCGCTCCCATCCCTCCACGACATTGTCAATCTGTACGGCGGCATGGCCAGGAAGTAGCTGCTCATTGTGCACTTTGTCGGCTGCTGGATGTACCATGCCCTTAGCAACAATCAGAGCCTTACTCCCGAGCCACAGCACGAGTTCGCATGCTGTGGCGTCCTGCAATTTCATGCAAGTAGTTATTTTTAAATTGAAATATTGTCCAACAAGTAGTAATTGCCTTTAGAATACGAACAAGTAGTGATTACCTTTAGATGATCCAAATCGTATCCGAACGTCCCGGATGCCTGACTACTTCGCCGAACTCCCGTCGGGGTGGGAGGTGCTTGCTCGGCTGGCTGCGCCATAGCTGTAAAATCGGCACGCAACCTTGTTTCCAACTCCTCCATCTTTGCGTGGTACTCGGCGCTCACCTCCTTGCGTATCTGCGCAACTATCTCGTCTTTGTTCACTTTCGCACGAGATTTCCTTCGAGGTTTTGGTCCATTGAATACGTCCTTCCAGCCCCTGTAGACACCTACGCCCCTTACTCGACCAGGGTGTTCTGGATTCCCGAGCGCTATGGACAAGGAGTCATCTTGCCTTTCGACCGACCGGGCACCAGAATTGACCTCCTCCTCCACCTCCAACTGTGAATAGAAAAATTAGTTATAGCAAAAGAATTAGTGATCGATGTACACAAAGTTTTTAACACGCTTGAATTACACATAGTTCTAACGAACGACTCGTACCATTCTCTGAGCCACGGGTCGCAACGTGGGATTTAGTACTATTCTCCCGTCAGTGGTTAACTCGGACCTTGCCAACGTCCAATCTTGGGCCCTAGGATTTTTTATCCTAACCACAAGTGAGTCAGAGTCTTTGTTCAAATCCAGTATTTTAGCCCACTCCTCCCTTTTACCCTGGTAACCACCCGACCCCAACTTGTGCGGATACTTGTTCATTGCAACGATCCTCCTGCCCTCCTCCCTTTTTTTCTTCACACATCAAATTAAGTAAAAAAATTAGCAGAGCTACTATTTTCCATTTATTAAAAAGTAAACAAACCAATTAAAAAGCAAACAAAAAAATTACAAGTTGTGAGTGGAACACCATTTCAACTTCATATTAATTCAGTTATTCAAAATAAACACCATTTCACATTTAGATATGATTGGAACAACATCAACAGGGTGTCTATTTCGGACACCATTTACCAACATAATTCAAATCGATAAAGGAAAAAAGATAATTTTGCTGAATTTACATACCTTGAACTCGTCCGTGCTCTTCATCTCCACAAACTTCTCCCACTTCTCTTGAGTCAGCCAAGTATAGTAGCCTACCGGGCTTTTACCTTGATCCATCCAATCCGTACTCAGCGTGCTTTTGAATTGCTTCCAAGCTTCATTCATTATCTTCAAAGTCTTATCCTTTACCACCTCCGGGATGTCATCCGGGATGTTCCACTGAGCCTGCATTGACACCCAAATTACTGTATTTAAGTTCATGTACAATTAAAAAAAAGATGTTAACTGGTTAGGTACTTCACCTTCACAATGTTCCACCACTCGTTCTTTTGGGCTTTCGAAAAGTGATCCCATCTCTCTACCAGGATGTCTGCCTTTTGCTTCACCGTGGTGCACGCATAATTTTTGTACTCAGCCGACCGTGTACCCTTCGCACACCCATTTTTACTGAACTCGATGTCCAGCTGCTTTGCCTCGGACGTGGACGCGCACATTGTCGGACCTCTTTTCCTTTTGGCCGAACCTGATTGGACAGCAGCTTGGTGCTCGCCTTCTTCCATCATATCTACGTGCTCATTCTCAATCGACATGGTTCTATAAAAAAAAATAAAAAATTTTCAGTAAATACCAAAGTAAATACAGTAAATACATGCAGTAAATACCAAAACTTTTATACCAAAATTTCTTCGCAATGGAGGTGTTGAGCGTTTCCCCGAGAAAGAAGAGGTAGGTTGTCGGACCGGAGAGTTGGTTGGACAGGAGAGGCGACGAAATCGAGGTGAGGTGGGGAAGAAATACTCGAAGCGGCGCGAGCTAAGTTTCGAAATGTTTGGAAAAGAATTGAAGGCGCGAGCTAAGTTATGAAAAATTTGGAAGAGCAGGCGCGTAATATGTATTGTAACCCTAGTTCTACACGGAGAATTCACTTAATTCATTTGTGTTGGAACACCTTTATACACGGACATTTTATCTAACCTCCGTGTAGAGAGGAAGTACAAGTTCTACACGACCTTTTTATACAATATCCGTGTAGACAGACTCTCTCGACACCGATATTAATTTAACAACCGTGTAGAATGAGGGAGAGCTAAACGGATGTTAAAATCAAGTCCGTGTAGAAAGACCCTTTCGACACGGACTTGATTTTAACATCCGTGTCTATACCTTTTCGGACATTGCAACGACACTCGTGCACGAATACCTTTCGACACGGCCGTTTAATTAAACGTCCATGTTGTTTTACAATTATACACGGACATGTAATTAAACGTCCGTGATAAAAGTATAAAAATCAGATTATTTATTTAAGTTTTGTTAATTTGAACAATTCCACAACGGAATTCGAAAAGTTGCCTTTTTATTATTTCTAAGGAGAAGACGAAACGACTCTTCAAAATTCTATATAATCTGAGAAACCCCGATTGAGATTTGGAATGTTCAAATGGCCGTGACACCGCCCCCCTCAAGTGTGCCACGGCGAAGCCCAAGGGGGCACCCACCACCAAATGTGCCAGGGCCACAACTCCCCTCAAACCCTCCCGAAGTCCCACTCGAAGTCCCTGCCGAAGGTCCCGCAGTCCCTCCCGGCTTCGAAATGCCTCCTCCCTACGTGAAGAGGACATGGCCATGGCCCCCCTCAAGTGTGCCACGGCGGAGCCCAAGGGGGCACCCACCACCAAAGCCCTACGTACGTAGGGGCAATGCAGCCAGACCATTCTTCCCTTGGATTAAAAGGCCAAGGCAGCCACCACCATCTAACTAGTTTAATTAAGTTTTTTTTTTTTGTTTGCTTTGTAGTTATTTTGTAGTTTTTCTTTAAATTTGTGGTACATGTATGAGGATCCTTTCTTTTGGTACGATGTATGGGGATCCTTTTTTGTGTAATATATTTTGTTCTTTAATCAACAATTTTTTTTACACAGTTTCTTTTTTGTTAAATACTTCATGCTATCTAAATAAATACTTTTATAGATATGAATTAGCAGCACAAAACAACAACATGCAACAATATATAAGCACTACAAAGGTTATTACTTAAAAACCTTTAATATTTAAAACTTTGATTCTAAGTAAAATACTTAATGCTGTCTAAATAATCTGATTTGAAAACATAAATTAACACTTACCTGATATGAAGAATAAATAATTTATGGGGACTTTATAAAATAATTACAAAAGCTAGCTTTAACATAGAATAATTTCCAGGAATTACAAATTAAAAACCTTTTTACACGGATTGTTAATTAAATATCCGTGTAAGAATACCTTTCTACACGGACTTTTAATTAAACGTCCGTGTAGCTCGCTTTGCATTTCTACATAGATGTTCAGTTAAAGGGAAGGGAGTAGGTCCGATGCCCATCGGACCTACTTTCATGTTCAACGATGATGACCGTCCGATCTAGTTTAAGATATGCGCGCACGGAAACTGAAACAGATACGAACGAATTTTAAATATTCCGCACGACTTTTAAAGCACATAGACGGTGATTAAGCCCATCGTAAGCAAATACGAACGAATCATAAAACCTTTTTCTCAACGATGATGACCTACTTTTATGTTCAACGATGATGAAAAATATTTAATATGTTATGTGCGAGAGCAGGTTGGGTCCGATGCCCATCGGACCCAAAGTGAGTTCGATGGGTCTATTACCGTCCGATATATTTCAAGATTCGTTCGCACGCAAATTAAAGCAGACACGAAAGTTCTGGTGTGATCTTAAAGCAGATCGGACGGTGATCTAACTCACTAGATACATGTCCTATCGGTATCGGACCCAAGCTGCATATGTTATGTTATGTACGTATTTTTTAGAGTGATTTTTGTGATAATACAGGTTAAAATTCAAAGATCTCAGATAATACAGCTTGATGGATGGGTAAATGAAGTTAAAATTCCATCAAAATTTGCTGCACTTGATTAAAGGCTGTAATCTTTGATTTGAACGGTCCCGATCAATCAACGGACTAACTATTTTTGTGCGTCTTCACAATCTCACAAGGCAAGAGTTTATGTTTCATGAAACATAAACTCTTGCCTTGTGAGATTGTGAAGACGCACAAAAATAGTTTGTCCGTTGATTGATCGGGACCGTTCAAATCAAAGAGCATTGCATTTATTGTCTTCCGTGAAAGTTTGATCAAAAATTATTTTTATTTACCCATCTATCTAGTTCATTGAAGATTGAAGTATCGGATGGCCACAAACACTTCGTGCTAGATCAAACCTCATACATAATAAATTTTCCAAACTTTTATGTTGGTTACATTCAATGTTCTCCCTTGATCATTTTAAAACAGATATGGAATGATTTCATTGCAGATCGACCGTTGATTTTCCGCTTGAAAATGAACGGTCCAAAAATATTTTTACAATTTGAAGGGACATACAATGATGAAAGTTTATAAAAATAATATGTATAAGTATTATTTGGCCATATAAGATGTAAAAAAAATAAAAATATATTTTTTGAATTATTTTTGTATGTTAAGTTGTACATGTACATGTCGATTACTAAATATCAAGTTTTGTTGACCGTCCGATAAACGAAGAACGGTCATGAGGTCTTCATTTAAGAGGTGGTGGGTAGATTTTCCACACTCTCTGAGGTAACATAATATCTCTGTTTAGATCTGGTTCTAGATGTTGCACAAGATCCTTTAATATTTGTGCATAATAATGATTAGATGGTCGGATAAAACCACAGATATTATGTTACCTTTGAGTTCATGAAAGCCATTTCTATCCCTCCGCACAGTTATCAAAATTTTTTCGCACTTCCCTCCTTTAGCTCCCTGTCTCCCTCCCAAAAATTCAAAACCAATTTTCTGAAAATTTTCGCCTAGGTTGGTTTTTCCCCGCCTCACTTTCCCTCGATTTCTACACGGATGTTTAATTAAAAGCCCGTGTACGATACCTTTCGACACGGACTTTAAATTAAAAGTCCGTGTAGCTCGCTTTGCATTTCTACACGGACGTTCAATTAAAGAGAACGGAGTAGGTTCCGATGCCCCCCGGACCAACTTTTATGTTCAACGATGCTGACGGTCCGATCTAATATAAGATATGTGCGCACAGAAACTGAAACAGAAACGAACGAATTTTAAACTATTCCGTACGACTTTTAAAGCAAATAGACGGTGATTAAACCCATCGTAAGCAGAGTAGGTCCGATGCGCACGGACCTACTCTCAAGTCTTAATTTGTAACTGGAAGTTAAATAATATAGAGTTCAAGAGCACAAAAAATAAAAATACTTCATATATTAATTTCAACACAGGGATAGTTACTGGATACATCTTTACTTAATACCAAAACAAAAACATAAAATATATAACAAACATAAGTATCTATCACTAATTAAAAAACTATCTTTTCTAGTTGCCTCCCCTTTTTAATTTTAACATCCGTGTCTCTTACCCTTTCTACACGGACTTTTATTTAAAAGACCGTGTAGGTCACCCTTCTAGAGATCAAAACCCTAAACCCTTTGTACACGGACTTTTAGTTTAATATCCGTGTGTGATTACCTTGTACCTTTTTCCCTTCAGCTTTGCCTCAACATTTTTTCCCCTTCAACTTTGTTCCCTCTCTGCCTTTGCAAAACAATGAATCCGAGATATTTGAAAACCTGCAATTGAGCATTGAGTTCCTGTACCAAACCTTCATAGCGATCATTTTCTTCTTATAAATACAACTCCACAGCAAGCGACTTCATCAAAATGCTCGACCTTCCTCTCCCAACTCAGATTTCTCCCTCCTCTGAAGGCAGAACAGGCAGATGCAGCCTCCCGGGAGAAGTTCTTCAATCTGAGTTGGAGAGAAAGGTCGAGCATTTGGAGAAATCGCAACGAGGGTACTTGGCCTTCGAGAAATAGATAGGTGAAATTGGCAAAGGACTCGAAGCGGCGCGAGCCAAGTCATTTATTGTATTGTAACCCTCTTTCTACACGGATATTAACTTAACAACCGTCTAGAATGAAGGAGAGCTACACGGACTTTTACGTTGAACGTCCGTGTAGAAAGACCCTATCTACACGTATTATTAACAAAAAGTCCGTGCAGAAATTAATTAAAAATATTAAGTGAATTTACTTCTTATTTTTTGTATTATTTGAAGTGATAGTGATTTATTATTTGTATTATTTTGAACTAATATTTGATATTTGACCTAGAAATGTTTGAAATATAAATATTTTTTATTAATATTTAATATTTGAACTAATATTTAAAACCAAATACTAATACTTGTCTGTCCGTGTGTGAAGGCCGTGTGTGAAGGCCGTGTGATAATAAATAAGTATACGTATTATTTGGACTCGAAATGTTTGAAAAGCCAATATTTTTTTACTGAAATTTAATATTTCAACTAATTTTCAAATCCTAATAGAAATGTATGAACTGCAAATATTATTTTACTAATATTTTAACTGCAAATATTGTTTTGAAATAGAAATATTTTAACTAGAATATTATTTAAAAGTTGTTTCCAAACAAGATAATTAAAAAGTTATTTTCTAAACAAAATAAATATTATACATCTGCCTTTTTTTTTCTTTTTCTCTTTTTTTTCACTGATTTCACATTACATTCGGCCCATATTCCTTCATTGTGGTCGGATCGCAAATAGTTTGCTTCGTCTTGTTCTTCAATTGAGGCTACCTCAGTTTGCACGTCGGTACAAAATGGAGGTATTTCGTCAAACTGGTCATACTCTTCTTCGTCGACGATGTTTTGTACCCCAACAATTCTTCTTTTCCCAGATAGGACGATGCTGCACCTATTATCACTCGGGTCAGTGACATAAAAGACTTGGGTTGCTTGCTTGGCGAGTATAAACGGATCATCAACATACCCAACTTTATTAAAATCAACGAGTGTGAACCCGTCGTTATCAACTTTAACACCCCGGTCTTCGACCCATTGACACCGAAACAAGGGAATGCTAAGGTCAGGACTGTAAATGAGCTCCCAAATTTCCTCCATAACGCCATAATACGACTTTGATGCTATTACGGGCCGGGAATCTCCGGATCTACTGAATTCTTGAGACGTCGCTGTTCGCGCAGAAGCGCAACGCAAGTTTCAGTACGCTTGAGGGCGTACCTTTTAAAACCGCGTTTACACTTCACGAGTAAGGGTTGCAAGTGCACAACCCCTATCGAGTAGTATAATCGGGTATCGATCCACAGGGACGGGCAATTACTTGGTTAGAATCTACCAAACTCAATTAAAAACTAGAAGTGAGAAAGATTTGGTTTGGTATTTAATTTCCTAAAAAGGTCAATTCAAACAATTCAAACAATTCAGAAAGATGTAATAAAATGCTAGAAGAAATGTAAATTGTGTTTTGATTATGGATAAAAGGCGTTTCCAGGGTTTCAGACTTCATCTATGATCTGCCTCTAGTGGTACGGCCCGTACCAAGTCGGTACGGCTAGGCCGTACTTAACTTGGTAAGGCAATGCCGTACCACTCTGGTAAGACCCGTACTGGCTTCCCAGAACAGAGCTTACCAGTTCGAGTTGATGCATTTCCTTGCTGGTACCTTGTGCTAAACTCTTTGGAAAGGTTCAATTGACCATACCTAAGGTTCCTAAGCCTCAACTGTCGTTTGTTGGATCAAGATCTAGGTTGGAATGCAATTGATTGCCTTTTAGGGATTTCTACACCTCAATTCTCATGTGTTGGTACAGATCTACCCTAGCTGGTTGATTGGAGACCTAAGGCACCCTCTAATCTGTCGATTAGAGGAGAATTCAACCTCTCGGCTTCAATTCGAACAAGTCTACCCTAAACAATTGATTTGGTTGAGAGATTGAGATGATCACATGACCTTGATAGGTTCGATCTAAACCTAGAGGTTCATCATACACAATCACAGCAATCAAAGCAAAAGATAGCAAAGAAATCACAATCAATCAATCAAAAGAGTTCATACAAGATACAAGTTAAAGAAAGTAAAAAAAAATCAAGAATCCATCTCTAAACCCTAGAAACTAAAATAACTACTCACAGCACATGATCTGATCTAAAAATACAATAAAAGGGATAGAGATAGCCATGGATCGAAGTGATCGAGAGGAGGAAGCTAGATCCGTCGAGTTTCGCCTCTTTCCTCTTCCTTCCTTCTTGCTCCTAGCTCCTTAGCTCTCTTTCTCTCTCTTACTGTGCTCTCAAATAGATCTGGAATGGAATGGATATCGAAATTGGAGAGTTCCCCACTTTAAATAGCCTCTGCCAAAATTTGAATCTGTGAGGCCGCCTTTAGGTACGGCCCGTACCAAATTGGTACGGCCAGGCCGTACCAGGCGTGGTGAGCTGAAAAATGGCTAAGTCCGGTAAGACCCGTACCAAACTTGGTAAGGGCCGTACCAGATCATCCCAAATCGTCGTTTCTTCGTGTGTTTTGCTCCAAGCCTGCAGAAAACAAACAAACACTCAGCAGTACCAAATTCTAAAGATATATCGATGAAATGCACATGATTCTGGTGAATTAGGGCACGAATCTGGTACTAAAACAGGCCTAAAATAGACTAAATATGCGAGGTATCAAATTCCCCCAAGCTGAACCTTTGCTTGTCCTCAAGCAAAAAGTTTCAAACTCGGGTAAAAGTGCTGGACAACTAAATCTAAATGCGGATACAAGTCTAAATGTGAAAACTTACATGATTGCTACAATAAAAGAATGCAAGAATCTTTTTGCTATGATTCGGACTTCCCTTGGTCAATTGTGATTCACCTCACAAATTGATTAATAAAACCTCAAACTCTAAATGTTTCAAGTCTTGCAAAGTTGATTACTCGAATTTATCGATTTATCATTCTTTCACTAAACTATGCCTTCCCTTGTAGAGATTTTCCCTTTTTGGCACCCCCAAGCTTGAATCAAGCTTAGGTCAGAAAGTTGCGGACTTCGTGTGTTGATATGTGCAAAAAATTTATTTTTTTCATTTCTAATTGGGAGACGAGCTCAAAGGCGCCCATTCAAGGCTTATTGCCAGTACTCTTATGTTCTCCATCTTTTCATCTTTTTTTTTTTTTTTTTTTTTCGCACATACCATGAATACACACATCCACTAGTGTTCGTTCACACCAACGGATATCCCAACTTTTCTTTATTTGAAATCCCTATTTCAACATTTGAAAGGCACAATTTGGTTTCTAAATGCTATCTCGACATTCAAGTTTCCAATTTTACAAATCTCAAACCATTTGTTCGTAATCAGTTTTGTTTGGTCAATTATGAGGTTAGTTCTAATTTCCCAAGGTCATCCAACTCACAAACAAAAAGTTTTCAAACAAGTCCCTAATCCTAGCAATCACACAAATTTATCACCTAAATGCAAAATTTTTGAAAAAGAAACATGTCTAAATGCAGATACAATTTTCTTCTATTCCACCCCCCCAAGCTTGAATGAAGCATTGTCCTCAATGCTTGAATCTACACAAGGCAAAAGTAAATAGAAGAAAATATGGAAACTTACTAGATGGTGAGCGAGGGATGAAGCGGGGGCGTCTCACTGGTTGGTGGGAGGTGGATCAGGTGGCACTGGTGGGAGCACCCATTTCTGAGGTACACGGCCCATGCGATCACACTCTTGCATCAGAAGAATCCGCAAGATTCCCATCAAGTTCTTGATCGAGCGCCCGATCGCGCTTTTGTGCGCTTCCAATTTCTCCAAGAGTGTAGCAGTCCGATCGGGTTCAAGATCTGCACTTATGATCACAGGACGACATCTATCTGGGTCTAGAAGCTCATACCTGAGGTGTGCTGCTGGAGGCTTGAGCTCAGGAGTCAGCCGCTCTGTCTGGGTCTTGACGCGGGTCGCATCAGGTGCCGTGCGGGTCGCATCAGGTGAAATGGCATCGCATGCTGACCAATCCGACTTGCTTCCTTTTGTCTCCAGGTCATCAGACCACGGCATGCGGGTCGCATCAGGTGGCGTGCGGGTCGCGTCCACATGCTCTTCAGGTGGAGATGCGGGTCGACTTGGCTCGATGCGACCTGGGTCCACATGTTCTTCCGTGGGTGATGCGGGTCGTGTCTCAATGATGCGGGTCGCGTCAAGTGCGGTCTGGTCTGTTGGCTGGGCTGTTCCTTCGCATTCTGGCTGAGCTGGCAGCTTTCTAGGTTGAGATTGGCGTGAGATGATGATCTGACTCAACTGCTCCAACAGCTTGTTTTGAGCGGCCATCTGTGTGGACATGTTTTGCAACTGTTCCCACAGCATCTGGTTCACCTTCCCTTGCTCGTGTATGAATTCGATCTCAGCGGGATCAACGTACGGCTCGGGTGGGTCGGGTTGGAATACGCAATTGTTCGAGTCATCGAATGGTGCAGGGTCGTAGAAATTGCAATTGTTGTTGCTGATATAGCCATCCTGCTCCGGTTCCTCACTCCAATCAGCCAGTGGGCAATACTCATAAGAGTGTCTCCTGTCCCCACACATGGCACATGGCTGTGGTTTCTGGTTTCTGGCTGCCCTCATGCTCATTCTGATTGAATAACTCTCCATGGCCTCCTCTAGCTCGGCAGCTCTAGCATATAGAGCTGCGATCATGGCCTCCTCTAGCTCGGTAGCTCTAGCATATAGAGCTGTGATCTGATCAGCTTTGGATCGGCCGCCTCCTCCAGCTTGAAAATTGTCGCGGCCAAACCAATGTTGGTCTGTCGTCATGTTGTACATGAGATCCATGGTGTCTTGAGCTCCTCAGATAGTAATCGCCATAGTGTTCCTGAAAAAGAGAAAATAAATAAATAAAAGAAACAAAACAAAATAAAAGAAAATAAAGGATACAAGATAAAGTCTAGATTAACTAAGTAAGGTAAAATCTAACTAGGCAATTGGTTACCGTCCCCGGCAACGGCGCCAAAAACTTGTTCGCGCAGAAGCGCAACGCAAGTTTCAGTACGCTTGAGGGCGTACCTTTTAAAACCGCGTTTACACTTCACGAGTAAGGGTTGCAAGTGCACAACCCCTATCGAGTAGTATAATCGGGTATCGATCCACAGGGAAGGGCAATTACTTGGTTAGAATCTACCAAACTCAATTAAAAACTAGAAGTGAGAAAGATTTGGTTTGGTATTTAATTTCCTAAAAAGGTCAATTCAAACAATTCAAACAATTCAGAAAGATGTAATAAAATGCTAGAAGAAATGTAAATTGTGTTTTGATTATGGATAAAAGGCGTTTCCAGGGTTTCAGACTTCATCTATGATCTGCCTCTAGTGGTACGGCCCGTACCAAGTCGGTACGGCTAGGCTGTACTTAACTTGGTAAGGAAAGGCTGTACCACTCTGGTAAGACCCGTACTGGCTTCCCAGAACAGAGCTTACCAGTTCGAGTTGATGCATTTCCTTGCTGGTACCTTGTGCTAAACTCTTTGGAAAGGTTCAATTGACCATACCTAAGGTTCCTAAGCCTCAACTGTCGTTTGTTGGATCAAGATCTAGGTTGGAATGCAATTGATTGCCTTTTAGGGATTTCTACACCTCAATTCTCATGTGTTGGTACAGATCTACCCTAGCTGGTTGATTGGAGACCTAAGGCACCCTCTAATCTGTCGATTAGAGGAGAATTCAACCTCTCGGTTTCAATTCGAACAAGTCTACCCTAAACAATTGATTTGGTTGAGAGATTGAGATGATCACATGACCTTGATAGGTTCGATCTAAACCTAGAGGTTCATCATACACAATCACAGCAATCAAAGCAAAAGATAGCAAAGAAATCACAATCAATCAATCAAAAGAGTTCATACAAGATACAAGTCAAAGAAAGTCAAAACAAATCAAGAATCCATCTCTAAACCCTAGAAACTAAAATAACTACTCACAGCACATGATCTGATCTAAAAATACAATAAAAGGGATAGAGATAGCCATGGATCGAAGGGATCGAGAGGAGGAAGCTAGATCCGTCGAGTTTCGCCTCTTTCCTCTTCCTTCCTTCTTGCTCCTAGCTCCTTAGCTCTCTTTCTCTCTCTTACTGTGCTCTCAAATAGATCTGGAATGGAATGGATATCGAAATTGGAGAGTTCCCCGCTTTAAATAGCCTCTGCCAAAATTTGAATCTGTCAGGCCGCCTTTAGGTACGGCCCGTACCAAATTGGTACGGCCAGGCCGTACCAGGCGTGGTGAGCTGAAAAATGGCTAAGTCCGGTAAGACCCGTACCAAACTTGGTAAGGGCCGTACCAGATCATCCCAAATCGTCGTTTCTTCGTGTGTTTTTCTCCAAGCCTGCAGAAAACAAACAAACACTCAGCAGTACCAAATTCTAAAGATATATCGATGAAATGCACATGATTCTGGTGAATTAGGGCACGAATCTGGTACTAAAACAGGCCTAAAATAGACTAAATATGCGAGGTATCAGTCGCCACCAACGTCACCCCACTATTCTGCATCGTGCTCTTATCACTTTGGGATTTAGTGTAAAATGTATATCCGTTAATTTCGTATCCTTGGAATGTTCTAACAACAATTCGGGGTCCTTCGCCTAGCAGTCGAACAATTTCATTTACGGGCCCCCTATCGGGGTGTGACTGCACCCTTTCTCTCAGCCATCCTACAAATGAACGATTATGCTCGTTGGTAAGCCACTTCTGACTTCTCGTGTAGTACTCTTGTTGAAGGATTGTCATGTGCTCATCTATATAGGGAGCAACATCTGTCATGTGCTGTAGTACCAAAAAATGTGCCTTCTGTAGTTCATCTCTATCAGCAACTACGGCTTTCAACCCAATTGTCCCGACTCCTTGGAGCCTTCCCTCATATCGAGACTTTGGAACGCCAATAGGACAGACACCAGTCATGTAGTTGGTGCAAAAATCAATCACCTCTTCTGTGGAATATCCTTCTACAATGCTACCTTCGGGTCGATGTCTGTTCCTTACGTATTTTTTCAAAATTCCCATGTATCTCTCGAATGGATACATATACCGCAGGAACACAGGACCACAGATCTTGATTTCTCTCACTAGATGAACAACAAGGTGAACCATAACATCGAAAAAAGATGGCGGAAAATACATCTCAAGTTGGCAAAGAGTAGCGACGACTTCCACCTCCAAAGAGTCCAGTATTAGAGGGTCTATCACTTTGGAATTTATTGTATTGAAGAAAAAACAAAGCTTCGTAATGGTTTGACGAACGGGCTTTGGTAAAACCCCCCTAATTGCAACAGGAATCATATGTGTCAATAAAACATGACAGTCGTGAGATTTCAGACCGACCAGTTTCAGGTCCTTCATCGACACCAGCTTCTTAATATTCGAAGAATACCCTGATGGGACCTTAATACTACGGAGGCATTCACAAAAGCTTGTTTTCTCTTTCTTCGACATTGTGCACATTGCGGGGGGTAGGTATGTGCGCTTTCCTTTCTCCTGCGGTGCAAGCTCGGGTCGTATTCCCATTTCTACCATGTTTTTTCGAACTTTGATACCATCTTTAGTCTTCCCCGGAATGTTCAATAATAAACCAGTCAAACTGTCGAAGATGTTTTTTTCAACATGCATGACATCTATGCAATGTCTCACTTCTAAATATTCCCAGTAAGGTAGGGCCCAAAATATGGACTTCTTTTTCCAAATATTCTTCGGCGGTTTTGTGGCACACTTTCCAAACACAACATCAAGGTTTTTAACACGCTCGAAGACACCCTTCCCATCTAATGGACGACGGGCCACTCCAAGCTCAACTTTCCCGTTGAATGCCTTCTTCTTCTTACGATATGGGTGATTAATTGGAAGAAACCTACGGTGCCCCATAAATACATTCTTTTGACAGTTCTTCAACCTTAGCACCTGCGTATCATCTTCACAAATAGGGCACGCTTTTGCTCCTTTACAAGTGTAACCCGACAAATTCCCGTACGCGGGGAAATCATTTACGGTGCAAAACACCATGGCCCGCAAGTTAAAGGTCTCTTTCATGTACGCATCCCACACCGAGACGCCATCACGCCATAATTTTTGGAGGTCCTCAATTAATGGTGCGAGATATACATCTATGTCATTTCCGGGTTGTCTGGGTCCTTGGATTAGTAATGACATCATTATATACCTGCGTTTCATGCACAACCAAGGAGGAAGATTGTAGATGGCTAACAGAACTGGCCAAGTACTGTGCCGACTGCTCATGCTTCCAAACGGACTCATTCCATCTGTGCTCACCACAATCTTGAGGTTTCTTACCTCGGAACTAAAATCTTTGAAATGTCTATCAAAATTTCTCCACTGAGGAGAATCAGCCGGGTGTCTTAGTTTACCGTCCTTTTTGCGCCCTTCTTCATGCCAACGCAATAACTTCACATCTTTGGGATTTGCAAATAACCGTTTGAATCTCGGTATTATCGGCAAATACCACAACACCTTAGCCGGAGGCCGGCCCTTTTTGCCGTCGTCACAATCAGTAGTGCCCTGGTCCTTACGTTTATACCGAGAAACACCGCACTTAGGACAAACATGCATGGCCTCGTACTCATTACGGTACAATACACAGTCATTCGGACATGCATGTATTCTTTCGATCTTCAAACCCACTGGACATATCAATTTTTTCGCCTGATATATTGTACGGGGTAACTCGTTGTTATCTGGGAGCATTTCTCCTAAAAGCCTTAATAAGGACGTGAAACTCTTATCGCTCCAACCATTTTCTGCTTTCAAGTTAAATAATTTCAACACAGATGACAGTTTCGTAAATTTGGTACACCCGGGATACAACGGCTTTTTGGATTCATTAGACAAATATTGAAATTTATCATAATTTTTATCAGTAATTTCATCTTCCACATCATGTAACATGTCCTCCAGATTATCAATATACTCGTGTACTACATTTTCATCGATTTCCGTCTGCAGCTCATCATCGTCGTTGCGATCAAGTTCAACATTATCAAAATTTTCGACATTCAAATCATCATCGCTGAAATCAAGTTCAAAATTATCCAAAATTTCTACATTCTCATCGCTCTCTTCACAACGGTTAGAATTCTTATTGGTACAACTACTTTCCCCAAATTCCTCACCATGCATGAACCAACATGTATATCTTTTCTTAAATCCACGACAAATCAGATGAGCTCTAATTTCTTCGGAGTCCCCAAATCTTAAAATTTTTTTACAATCTCTACAAGGACACAAAATGTCGGCTTCCTTCTTCTTCACTCTATATCTCTCAGCGAATTTTATGAACTCATCAACGCGACCCAAATATTCTTCACTATCACGTCGCAATTGATACATCCAACTTCGATCCATCTGCAAATTAAATTAAAAAAATGATTTCAATTAATAATGGTCAACATGTAAATTGGTACCAAATTCTAGGCTTACAAAGGGCCGGTTTACAATCCTAACCCACTCTTTGAATATTAGGTCCCATATGTGAACACATATTAGCGAGATTTAATTAGTACTTGAGAAAAATTCGGCAGCATTTCCCCTTAACTCCCCAAGTATGCGTAAAAACCACATACTCGTAGGAGCATTAAGGGAAAATACCATCGAACTTTCCTCAATTACTAATTAAATCCCGCTAATATGTGTTCACATCCTAAATGAGACCCAATATTCAAAGAGCAGTCCCAAAACGGAGACTATCCAAAATTAATCCCTATTGGATTAATTTTGGACGGGCAAGGACCTAAAAGCATCAGTAGGGGTCGGTTATTGGACAACAATACACTACTTACACATGATCGATCTAAATAAGTACAAATAAGTAACATAAAATTAGAGGAAGAAAAGGAAAATATATATATATATATACACTAACCTTAGAAAGATAGAGAGGAGAAAATACAAACTTCAATGATCTTAGTAAAATACCAGCTGCTGGCCTTTGCAGAAATCGGATCAGCGCATTCAATACAGAGAGAGAGACAGTATTAATTACTTGATAAAAAAAACGGCGCTGGAAGGAGAAGGCCTTTTATACCAAAACCCTACAAAGACTTTTCTACACGGATCTTACGTTAAGAAATCCGTGTAGCTCTCTCACAAATCATACACGGCTATTTGTATTTAAGAATCGTGTTTATAATGCTAGCCTCTTCTATGAAAATTTATAAAAATCCGGGTTATGTAAGATAGGAGAATGCGTTTCTACACGGATTTTCAAGAAACAACCGTATACATTTACTTTTTACACGGATCTTTTGTTAAGAAATCCGTGTAGCTCTCTAACAAATCATACACGGCTATTTGTACTTAAGAACCGTGTATAATGGTAGCTAATTTCGTTTAGGTTATCTTTTAATTTTGCAAATTCGGGCAGCAAATCCCATTGTTTAGGGATGCTAAAAATTATTATGGAAATTTATAATTCATTGATGAATAGAATTAAAGTTTTCGTGTCCTATATATATTTTTTGGGTTTTTTTATTTATGGGCTAGTCTTTTTCTACACGGATTTAAAAAAAAAAATTCCTTGTAGCTATTTCGTACACGGATATTCAACTAATATCCGTGACAATTACTATTTGGACACGGTTTTAAGTTCAATATCCGTGTATGTTATCCAATATATTTTTCAATTAACAATTTTTTTCTGGACTAGCCCTCCAGTTTTGCTAGCCAGTTTGCTACAAAATTCAATATTGAGTTTACCCCCAGTTTTTCAGATAATTTGACATCCAATTTTCCAATTACAGCACAAAAATTATACTTAGCATTACAAAATTCATATTTAGCATTACAAATCCATGTTCAGCAATTACAAAATTCATAAATTCATCTCCTTATTTACAATTACAGCACAAAAAATTACTAAATTCTCTATATTTTATTTAATTACAAGAACATGCTTTATATTTGAAACACAAAATCGGTGGATGGCATACAAACCGGTCAATTAATAAGGGTAAACTAAAAATTCATGTACACTAAATTATACAAATCCATATTGAGTATTACAAAATTTAAATTGAAACATTATACAAATCCATATTGAGCATATATTACACAAATCCATACTGGGTAGACATATCCTTCTTCCTGAGACTCGATCCCATAGTGATTTCATATATAAACTTAAGGTTTACATTTGGTGCTAGTAGCCAGGGTTTACAGAGGGTAATATGAAGATATACATGTTTTAATAAAGAAAGAGTCAAGTAAAAAGTTGGATGAAGGACCTTGGAAAAAAAGGGAAGAGGTGGATGAAGGACCTTCTGAGCCGGATGAAGAGTCGAATGAAGAGTCGGACACAATCTTGTCAGTCTGACAAGATTGTGCCCGACTCCTCATTCGGCTCTTCATCCAGCTCTGAAGGTATGAAGGACCGAGAACCGACCTACCAATCAGATATCTGGGGCTGCCGTTGATGGTCAGAAAACCAAGGAAGATGGACTTTCAACCTATGTTGGAAGCGGTTCAAGGCAGATTGGATAGCTGGACATCGAACTTCCTATTGTACGGGGGCAGAATAACCTTGGTCAAAGCAGTGCTTTCAGCCATGCCGCTGCATTACATGCAGGCTTTGAGGGTTCCCAAGGGGGTGGTCAAACACATCGACAAGATGCGGCGGAATTTTTTATGGAAAGCTAATGATCCGTGTAAAAGCATTAATTGCCTCGTCAACTGGGAAAAGGTGTACACCTTGAAGGAAAACGGGGGCCTCGGAATCATCGATCTGAACTGTCAGAATGAGGCCTTGTTAACCAAATGGATTTGGCGGCTAGAAACGAAACCGGAGAGTCTATGGGCATACACACTCAACAGGCTACATGGTGTATCCAATTCATCCCACATTCAGGCGTATGCCACTGACTCTCCTTTTCTCCAGGTTTTATCCACTCTAATTCCTTTTTACTCGTGCTCAACTCGTGTAGATCACGAGCTCCAGTGGAACTGGGAACCATCCGGATCCTTTACTTGTTCATCCGCTTACCGAGTGCTGCATCCCAAAGGGGTCATTTCTAGTATACACAGACCATTATGGGAGCTGAAGGTCCCAATGAAGGTGAGAATCTTCGTCTGGCTGATGAGAGCGAATAAGATACTTACGCAATCGGTGCTTTGGTTTCGAGGATGCACAATTCAGCTAGGGTGCCACCTGTGCGCCTCAAGCATTATGGAAACAAGGGATCATATCATGTGGCGATGTCAGTATGCAACAAGGTTCTGGACGGGCCTCTTTGCACACTACAACATGAATATCCAACGAGGTGGCTCAATTGTAGACAGATGGGATCTAACCTATCCCCAGGGCTCGAAAAGGACGCGGCTGCTACGTAATAGAGTTTGGGCGGCGGGAGCCTGGGCGATTTGCCGAGAAAGAAATAGGCGGCTCTTTTCTGATAAGTCTAAACCGGTGCACCTTTTGATCAACGATACAACACTGGAGATTCATTTCTGGTCCCAACTAGGGTAGGGGAGGAAACCTCCGGGAACATATGCATTGATGTTGGGTGCGGGGGAGCTTTTTCAATTATTCTAAATTTATGTTTTAATAAATGCAGGATGCTACCTTAGCATACTAGCTATGTAATCAAAACTTCCTTTTTATCAATATATTGTTGGCAGTCTTACTGCCAACCTTCAAAAAAAGAAAGACCACCAGTAAAATTATGAAATACAACTAGAAGAAGATGAAAGACAACCAGTAGAAGATGAAAGACAACTAGTAGATATTGGAAAGATAACTAGAAGATGATGAAAGACAACCAGTAGAACATGAAAGACAACCAGTAGAAAAAGATAAAAGACAATTAGTTGAAAATGAAAGACAACCAGTTGAACATGAGAGACCACTAGTAAAAGATGTAAGACATCTAGAAGAAGATGAAAGACAACTAGATTAAGATGAAAGACGATCCGTAAAATATAAAAGACAAGTAGTAGAACAAGATGAAAGACAACTAGTTGTAGATGACAGACAACTAGAAGAAGATGAAAGACAACTAGTAGAAGAGGAAAGACAACTAGAAGAAGAAGAAAGACTACTAGTAGAATATGAAAGACAACTTGTAAAAAATGAAAGACAACTAAAAGAAGATGAAAAATAACTTGAAGAAGTAGAAAGACAACCAGTAGAAGATGAAATACAACTATAAGAAGATGAAATACAACTCATAGTAGATGAAAGTTAACAAGTACACATGAAAGAGAACCAACCAGTACAGGATGAAAGATAACTAGTAGAACATGGAAGACAACGGGAAGAAGATGAATAGACAACCAGTACAACATGAAAGACAACCAGTTAAGACAACTAGAAGAAGATGAAAAACAACTAGTAAAATATGAAAGATTGTAGCAGAAGATGAAAGACAACAAGTACAACATGAATGACAACCAGTTGTAGATGAAAGTTAACCATTACAAGATAATAGACAACTTGAAGAAGATGAAAGACAACCAGTTGTTGATGATTGGTTTGAAACACTTGAAGAGGCTTGCCAATACTATGAACTTTTTGGAAAGCAGTCTGGTTTTGAGGTTTTCAAAAGATCAAATCACAAGAATAAAGACCTGAGCCAGCACTATACATTAGCATGCAGCAAGTGTAAGAAGCCTAAAAAAAGTAATTAGGGTCATATCCCAAAGAGGAGGAGGGCTTATGTAGGGACAGGTTGTAAGGCATGTATAAAGTTAAAAAATACTGATATTACTAGAGGATGGCTAGTCGTCGAAGTTTATTTGGAGCACAACCATGCTTTACAACCCAAATCTGCCTTTCTAATTTCGGGTTACCGATATATCCCAAAGAGATTACAGGATCTATTGGATTTTCATGAATAACAAGGTTTGCCTGTCTCTGTTAATATAAATTTGGTAATAAAAGGTGCTGGTGGATATCTAAGGTGTCTTTTTACAAAGAAGGATGCATGAAATCATATAGATAAATATAGGAGGAACAAATTACAAACACTTAGAGGAGACGACTGTCATTTGATCTTTGAGTACTTTGAAAACAAGAAAAAGAGTGATTAGAACTTTTTCTATTCTTATGATTGTACAAGAGATAGTCATTTATGGAACATCTTTTAGTCTGATGGTATAAGTTGTGCAGCTTACAAGTATTTCCATAATGTTATTGTTTTGGATGCAACCTACTTGACCAATAGGTAATAATCGAATAATTTTGATAAATTTTCTTTTTTTGTTGTGGTATACTTGGTATGATGAATTCATACATATGTTATTAATGTGAATGTTTGATATGTTTGAGATGAAAACATAATAGTTGTGGTATGAATACTTGGTGTTTGTAATTCATGTTATATGGTAGGCATAATACATTGTTCAGGTGGTATGAACACTTCTAATTTATGTGATACATATTTGCAATAGTTTATATCAGTACTTTTAATTTATGTGTCAGGTATGATATGCCACTTGTATTATTTGTCGGCGTTAATCACCATGGCCATACTATCATCTTTGCTTGTGCATTGCTTGGAAGGGAAAATGAAGAAGATTACAAATGGTGCATGAAACGGTACAAACACTCTTATATTTGGTTATCAATGCAAACATACTTAGGTATGAATACTAATTATGAGAAGTTGCTACTCAATTAATAAATATTTATAAATTGTTTACTTGTAGGTTTTTGGAATGTATAAACAATGTAAAATCAGGTGGTGTACTAACTGATCAATGTCTAAGCATTGAGTTAGGTGTTAAACATGTTTTTGGTGTAGAAACTGTTCATAGGTATTGCTCCTGGCATATATTGAACAAACTACCCACAAAACGGGAACAAGTGAATAACAAGAGTGAGAAAAAAAGTGGGTAAAGTCTGTTGTATATGGTTCGCATACTACACATGATTTTGAGGAAAAATGAGTAACACTAATTGATAAAGTGGGGAAGCAAAATGATGTATGGTTCAAAGGAATTTATGCAATGAGAGATAAGTGGGTGCCAGCATTTTTGAGTACCCAATTTTGGGCTGGTATGACTATTTCACAATGGGTGGAGAGCATGAATGCATTCCTCAATAGTTATTTGACAAGGAGAGAAAGTCTTAAGGATTTTGTTCACAGTTTTGAAGAAGCTCTAGGGAATATTTGGCAGAGAAAATATGGCTGATCATGATTCAAAGTTTCGAGCCCATAGAGTGAATTTTGAATTACCAATGGAGTATCAGTACCAAAGTACCTTTCAGATATTTTGAGGATCATAAAGATTGGGACTATTGCAATGACAGTTTATTCATTGATCCTGATTTTCCTGAATTAACTCAAAAACTTCCATTCGCAAAAAAATTATTGGAATATGCAAATAGAGATCTGGTGAGTGATACAGTGAACAACATACTTGATGCTTGGGTTAATAGGTATTTTAATTGTATTATTGGAGATGATGACTACCCATTTAAGAACAATGCTGCCAATTTGTTTATGCTCCCAAATCACTTCAAAGATTTATTGTACTCCAGTAACAATATTGGTCCTGAGGTATGAGAATTACTTTGCAACTAACTGTACATTTTAATTTTTAAAAGATTTGCTTGAAAACATAGGTAGAAATATTTGAAATGCTAGATATGAATACTTGGAAAACTTCATTATTAATTTGTAATAGTTGTAACCATTAATAACTATCTTGAAAACATATAGGTAGCAATATTTGATCTGATAGATATGAATATTTTCTTAATTAACATTGCAAGTAGTTGAGATTGCTGCCTTCCTCCTTCAAAGGGACACACTTGTGAAAAATAATGAGGAATGGTTTTATCTGACAGGAAAAACTTTGGTAATTATTTTTATAAGTTTTTTTTATTTTACTTTAGAAAAATATGAATAAATTTGAAATAATTTATACTATTTTTTGTATTATTTTGTAGGATATGGGACCTACACTTCATTCATGAAATTATTCCCTGCACAGCCACATTTTTTTTCTGAGCAATTGGAAAGGGCAAAATGGCTATTTGTGCCATTGTGTGCTCTGGGACATTAGATTCTTGCAGCAATTGATTTGAAAAACAAAAAAATTCAGCTGTATGGCACCTTGGAAGATCAAGAGGGAAACATGTATTGGTTCAATCCACATATTAACACAATGCACTCGGTCAAATATTTCTTGTCTTGAAGGCTAGGTGAGTACTATTATGTGTTCTCAGTAGATGTATGAACATTTTCAGTGTCCTTGTATGACTTCAATACTTATATTGTTTTCGATAGCAATATTATTGTTGTATTAATATACACTTATCTGCAATTATTATTTTATGTGTTAATTTGGGGATGAAGAATAATGTTGAGTATATATACTTGGGTGGATTGTCCACACCAAGAAGGTTCAAATGACTGCGCTATTTTTATTATTCGAATAATGGACTGCCTCAGTAGAAATGTGCCATTTGATTTTGATGAGGTTATTTTTCTTATTTTATCTTTTTAAATTTATTTAATTCTTTTTTGTTAACAAATTTTTGTTTGTGTTCAAAATGTCAGGTCATGATAAGGAAGGAGCGTCGATGGTGGCGGTTGAAGTGTGATCTGCGTGACTTTTTGCGGTTGTGGTCCCAATCCAGGTGGTCGCTTTCAAGAGACGTTTGCGGTCCCCAATCCAGGTTAATGTCGCTTTCAGGAGTCGTTAGCAATCCTCCCTGGTTGTTACTGGTCCCCAAAAGTAGTGGTCCCCTAATGTTATGATCCCTCCAGTTACTCTGTTTTTTGCAAATACCATACAACATAAATATTTCAACTTCATTGCGTAGGTATGAATACCTTAAATTTTAGTGATGAGTACATGTTTGACAAAATTTGAAATATGCAACTTGTGCTGGTAGTAACTGTAATTAGCGCGTTAGTTAGTGGTCTCCGGTCGTACTTTGCGCGTCAGTTAGCGGGGGGACGTTTAGGGGACATAATGACGGGTACTGTTAGTCGGTCCCATTTCTAAATGATTCATATTTTTTTATCTGATGATTATGCTATATAAAATTAAAAGATAAAATTATCAAATTAATTACAATCTCAAAAAAAAATTATATAATCATTTTTTATTCATCATAACCCCCTCACACAAAACTGATGTCAAATTAGTTGGTTGGGATTATGTAGATGTCCTAGCTAATGTTGGATGCTATTTGCAAATACAAGGATAATTATTTATGTTGTGTTAGATCAATATCAACGCACAATCAAACTATTTATACTCCTACTGATCTTGTGATCAAATATTAAACCACAAGCAACAAATGCACATATATTCTTCTTCTTTTGTATTGAACACGATTCTATATAGAACTTTAAATGTCCAATTTGCAGAACGGAAAAAGATGGTTATCAAAATGGTTGCATATTCAATATGAAACTCATTTCGCAACAATGATACGGCAATTTTAAAGAAGTGTAACTTCAACCGATATATAAACATATTAAATACATACATTGAAAAATAATTATATCGTCCCTCCTTTTCTAATCGTCCAATCGTCTCCGCCTCAATCTTCATAAGTATAAATACTTGAAAAATAAAATATTAATTAATATTTGGAAAATAAGATATTAATACTTTGATGTGCTGCTTTCCTTTTTCGAATCTCATGCCATTTATTGGCAATTTTGAGGCGATTTGTCCCGATCTCACATATTTGACTTTGGCGATCTCTCATCTCTAATAAAAATAGTTGATCCCAAAGGTATAAATTCTTGAAAAATAAGATATTAATACTTGAGAAAATAAGATATTAATACTTTAATGTATAACTTGATATGATCAAACGCTTGAAGATTAATTTGTAAAAGAATTAAATTTTGATTGGATATGTCGGTAAATATGTATAAAAACGTGTATGGTCTCCCCAGGTAGTTTGAGTGGTCCCCTCAGGTTTTTATGGTGCAGGGATGTCTAGAGAATTTGGTTGCGGAGAATAATTATTTACGTAAAAATTGTTCATCTCATAAGTATAAATAGTTCCGTAGATAGGGTAAAATAGTTGAGAATGACAATATTAATACTTTCAGAAAATAAATTTAGTGTTAGAGTTTTGTGGTCCCCCAGGTAGTTATGGCCTCCCCATGCAGTTATGGTGCGGGGACGATTCGGAAATTCTTGTGTGGGGACTGTTATCAGCTTCCTACATTTAAATATAGAAATAATAAATCACTGTAAAAGTATATACATTGTAAAAAATAATGGATGTATTTTTTTTTGTTCGAAACACTTTTAACATATATAGTCTTATTTAACGTCAAATGTACATTATACGATTCGTATTAATTAATTTCACACGACCACTTGATTTACAAAATGATTTAAATTTGTATAGTACTAAATCGGCCAAGTATAATATCAAGTTTTGATAAGGCAGATATAATCGAGTTTTGACAAGTCCTTGCAAAACCTCCGTGCCAAAATAGTAGATATTCCAATCCTTAGACCTGGCTTTGCGCTTATGCTAGCTTTATTTTCTTTTTCTTTTTATGAACGGATATGCCTACATGGTGATCAGCCTACACCTTTTGTCTATAAATAATTGAGCATTTAAAGTCACCCTGCCAAGTGCAAGGACAATGCTAAAGAGAGCAAGGTGACATTAGCTCTGTCCACAGCACATACTACCTTTTCATTATTATACTGATCAAGAAGCCAAAAATAATAAACCTCACCTAATGGAGACTAGAGAATCAAACCTTGCACCAAGTGATTTTCCCACTATGATCGTCCAGCCGAATTCTTCACCTCCTCTAGAATGCATAGTGACTGTGCTAAGCATCGATGGTGGCGGCGTTAGGGGAATCATTCCGGCCAAAATTCTTGAATTTCTTGAAAAAAGGCTACAGGTGAGCCAGCGATCGATTCTATGGGATGTGTGTGGGTGCGTGTGCACACGTGAGTGTATGTTATTTTTACCATAAGCAGGAACTCAAGTTCATTCAACAGGAAGATTTAGTTTTTGTTTCACACCTCAAGAACAGAAATATTGTTAGTCCAAGATGTTAATTCTGCCTACTTTTCTCAATCAATCGGTTGCTATTAATTATTTTGTTGCTTGCATTATTAGGAAATCGATAACGAAGACACAAGAATTGCAGATTACTTTGATCTGATTGCCGGAACTAGTACTGGAGGTTTAATGACTACTATGCTCGCCGCACCGGGTCCTGACGATAAACCACTGTTCTCTGCTAAACAGATTGTACAGTTTTACAGAGAGCACTCTCCAAAGATTTTCCCTACTATGTGGTACGTACCTCAGCACTTTAGCACTTCATCAAAATATGACAAGAATGAATTGGTAGTAATTAACTTGTTATACATCAATAAGTGTGCAATCTAATATTATGTACTCTCGTTTTAGGTCCGGTTTTTTGGGCTTTGTAAGAAGCCTCTTTGGTCCGAGATACACAGGCAGGTACCTTCGCGACATAATTGAAAAAAAACTCAAAGAGACAAGAATCAGTGAGACACGAACTAAAATTGTCATTCCTACTTTTGATATAAAGCTCCTTCAGCCAGCCATCTTCTCCACTTCTGAGGTACCTCGTAGCGTTTCTCTTCTCTATACGACATACAAAGTTCACGCACACGCCACACAGAGCAGTGTATCATGTCATTTATATTCCATTGTTTGTAGGGGAGGAATAACAAATTAAAGAATGCTCGCCTATCAGACATTTGCATTAGTACATCTGCAGCTCCAACATTTTTCCCTGCTCACAACTTCAAAATAAAGGATGATTCTCTCGGCGAATCTCGGGATTTTCATCTTATTGATGGAGGTGTTGCAGCAAATAATCCGGTGGGCTAATTTTTTCTAGTAAATCATGGCACCATATTGTACTTAGCTAGGTACATTTTTAGTGAGTTACATTACCAACAAGTTATTCTATTCTTATTTTATTTTTATTTTCTTTAAAAGTAGACCCTTCTTGCAATTAACCAAGTGAGAAGAAGAATGATCCTAGACAGAGATAACAACTCGAATGTGAAGGCGGTCGATTACGGGAAGCTTTTGATCCTCTCATTGGGTACTGGATCGGCAGCACCAGATCAGAATTATGAAGCACCTGAAGTGGCCAAGTGGGGTATGTTTCGTTGGTTTTACAGCAACGGCAAAAGTCCTCTGATGGAGGCCTTCAATCAAGCAAGCTCTGATATGGTAGATATCCATGTGCATGCTCTTTTTCAGGAATTAGATCAGCAGGATAACTACTTCCGTATACAGGTAATCATTTAATACACAGTAATTGCTTTTCCAAGAAAGATTAGGAGTTATGCATCAACACATGCTATGAATTCAAATCTCTATTGTTAAAGTTCAAATAGTTTATCCGAACCGTTAAAATATGACCTATATATATATATATATATATATATATATATATATGAAAATGTGTATGGAGACCAAATTTTACAATTTTTGAATTTTTTTTACTTTTTTTAGATTGGTACAAAATGATTAATATCAAATATTAGTCCAGAATTTTTAAATCAGGTGATTTTATACCAATATAAAATTATAATTAAGTTATAATAAATATAAAATTTTGTCTCCAAGAACATTTTCATATGGAGTTCATGTTGAGTGGTCCGGATCGATTGTTTGGACTTCGAAAAAACGAATATATGAGTCCATTATATTGTACGTAAGGACTGCTTTGTAATATATACATATTACCATAGCCTCACTCAAAGTGTAGATTATTATTACTTGATTTCTATCATGCATGCATGGAGGGAAAAGTCATCCTTAATTCTGGAGAAATTAATTTGTAGGATGATCAATTGAAGGGTGCCACGGCATCACTTGATGTTTCGTCAAAGGCCAACATACAAGATCTTGAGAAAATTGGGGATGGACTACTTAAAAAACCTGTGTCAAGAGTCAACCTGGAGAAGGGCATCTTTGAACCAGTGGTATTTGAAGATTCCAAAAATAAAGACAAGACCAAAACCAACGAAGAACAACTAACCAATTTTGCTATGAAACTCTCAGACATCCGCAAAGCAAAATTGGAAAAATTGAAGAAAGTAAAAATGGACATGTGGAATGACAGGGCTTCGCCTTCATTGGAGCATTGGGATACAGTTGTTGCATTAAGCAAAATAGTCTAAAGTAGGTGGTTCAAGGCGTGTATGAAGGGCAGCTTCCTTCTCAAAAAATAAAATAAAAATGTGTGTTAATTATATGCTGTTTGGAAATAATAATTAAGGATTTTGTAAGTTCCTGTGTGGCATACTTAGTGCTATGTCTTTCTATTGTCTTTCATTTTTTTTTTATTTCTAGATAGTTGGTATATTTCCATGCATGAGGCACTACGATGTCACATATTTTGCTACCATATTTCACTTCCATCACTGTACGCGGGCCCCACGTGATCAAACTATGAATGCATTTTTTCATCAAATATCAGTCAATGTAGCAGCAATAGAAGAGCATTTATATATTTTAAACACATTCAGATGACCACCTTTTTTCCTCACTGAAGTAATAACATGTGGTAGTTTATAAACTTATTTTGGAAAAAAAATATTGGGGTTTGACTATGACTAATCATCGAGAGTACTTGATTAACAAGTTTTCATCAATATATTGATTTCATATTTATAGATTAAAAGCAATAAAATTCAAACTATCATGAAAACATATTTTATTAAATTCCTCCACTGTTGACCCTCACACTTCCACAACCAACAATTTCAAGGGACGATTAAAGCACAGATGCTTGCCAATATAATATTGACCCCCGCTATACTGTAAGTATGTCACGTTAGAAATTTATACTCCTACAAGAATATGTGAGTATTTATGAGGATAAAAGTACTTAACATCATTCGTATTTTTGCAGATATTTTCATTAGTAAAAGTAATAATAGCAAGTTTTATCGTCTTATCTTCAGCAATAGTCATTTGTTATCCTTACTAATATTCACATATTCTTATAATAATTTACAATGAATATTCACTTTACCATGTGTTCCTATGATTTTCTAATTGTATTTGGGTTGCTATAGTTGTCCCCGTTATTTTTATTTTGTCACCTAATTGTCATTTGGTAGTTAAACAAAATGGAAATAGCTACCAACCAAGATTCTAAATAACGCGCTATAGTGTTTTTGGACCATAAAAAAGCTATCGCGCTATTGGCGCTATAGCACGCTATAGTGATGCAATATGACAATAGCATCGTTTTTTTAGCTGTTCCGCTATTATGTGATAAATGATATTTAATCTTTTGCTAGTAACAATTGCATTTGCAGTGATGGGAAGAAATTTGATATATAATGTTTGCTTCATCGACCCGCCTGTATAGAAATAGTACTGTTTCCTGTACGTTTTAGACCGAGTCTAACAACATAGTTTCCAGCAAAAGTACTTGAGACGTCAGAATCTGTTCCCGTTCCAATTTGTTTGGTCATTTGTCTATCGTGTACGTCAATGTCATATCTCCATTCTCTGTTGTTTTTCATTTTGTTTTTTACATTGGAATATACCTCCTCTCGGTCTCAATCTGTCACTGTACAGAGCATTTGGTACCTTCCTCACCATTCACCATTATCACTATATATTAATTTTTTTCTCCTGCCGCCAATTTCAATGGATTTTTTTTAAAAACATAATTAAAAAAAATATTTTTACCAAACCAACGTGATAGCATTTTTTTTTACAAAAATCATAAGAATCGAATTGCCAATTCGGTCCGCTTGTTTTTTTTTCTTGGGACCAAAATAACAATTCGGTCCCTGTTGATTTCATAGCGTTTCAGGAACAACGCCACAGACAATCAGAAAAGGGCCGGACCGAGATGCCAATTTGGTCCCACAAATAGTAAAAAAATAGTAAAAAACAGTAATTTGTACACAACAGTAAAATCTTCTGGACCATTGGATCAACAATTTTCAAAGTGGCTTAATAAATAGTAAAAAAATTGTAAAAAATGTAAAATTTGATTTGCAAGTACATATTCATATGGAGATCATGTTGAATGGTTCGGATCGACCGTTAGGATTTTGAAAACTCAAAAATTGAGCCGTAGGAGGCCCTCTATGCTACGCGTAGCATATTAGCCAGATTCTATATATATATATATATATATATATATATATATATATATATATTATTTTCACACGTGGAGAGCCTTTCGCATGTTCCGGAGCTTGGTACAATAACGGTTTGGACCCGCTCATCAATAATACCTAAACTTGAAAATTTTAAGAATAATTTGTCAAATTATGACAAAATTAAAAATAATAAGAGATAAAAATAATAAAGATTGTAGCTGCTTATAAATTGGTTGTGTTTCAACTACTCTTTAAAGTATTTGATGAAAGATGAAACTTGTATCAAATTTCAAATCATTCAAATTACTAATTCTTATTACCTTTTTCCTAAAAGATTGTATGATCAGATGAAGAACAAAGATAGACTATATATAATTGAGCAAGAGGGCAATTGCGGTATGGAGAGAGCTCGACGTGTTGTGAAACTTGAATACTTATTGGATCTTAAAAGACCTAGTGACTAGTATTTGAATAATTGAAATTAATGCAATTTTCTTATCTTAACAATGAAATGCTGTTTTTAGCCTTGAGAGATATGCATTCTGCTAATAAAAAAAAGGAATAATTACTTCAAACGTGGCCGGTTTATAAATTTGTTTTTGCATAAAGAATGAACCCAGCTTCTTCTAAGAGCAACCGACTGTCATTCTTTTAAGCCTTAACATTGAACATATATATGGATCACCCATATATAATAGGCGTCATCTGAGAACCAGTCTTTGATCTAGTAGCAATGATAATGTTCTCCGTATAAGAAGTCACACGTGCGAAATTCGGATAAAAAAATCAATTATAGATATTAAAAATTGAATGGCTTAATCTCTTTGACAAAACAGTCATTCTATAGCGCGTAGCGCCATCAAAAGTTCAAATATCAAAAGTTTTGACTTTGAATTCCATATTATTCGAACAATATTATCCACAAAAATCACAGATTAATCAAAGTAAAAATAAAAATTTGCTAAAATAATTATGAACCGTATATACTTGCTAAAGCAAGTGGCCATCAAAAGTTCAAGCTTGTGAGTTTTGACTTTTCATGAATTAATTCCTTATACAGTGATTGGTCAAAATCACCAATTCGCAAATCACTACATCGTCATATTTTATATTTTATATTTAATTCAGTTTAATCTTTCTTACTTCGGTTCGAACCGAATTAATTCCTTATATCTTGATATTTATTTATTTTTATTATTACATGTAATTATGCATGTACTGAATTTTGATTTTTTTATTTTATTTTATCAAACAAATCAGAATTACTTCAGTCGACAAGTTTAATTTAAGTTGATTTGGCTATTTTATTTTTCACCAAATAAAATTTTAATTCGATTATAACCAAACCGATTCTTTGAACACCTCTAGCCGCATAGAAGGTTTCTAGACACTGGTGTGGGCATGGTCCACAAAGGTAAATGGGCTTCGAAAATCGATGGATGTAGGATCCCAGAGACAAAACGACTTGACACAATGAATCAACGGCTCACGCTGTGCAGAGGGCTTCACGCGCATGCAGCTCACACTGAAGAAACGAAGGCAGGTGCTTTTCGGGTGTACAATGAAGCCCATGCGCCTAAAATATCACAGAGTTAACCTTTCTATTTCTTTTGAAAATGTATTGTCATTTTGCTTATTTGAGCTTTCCTTCAACTTGACTTGGCGCGTTCATATCATTTGATTTTTCAAACTATCCCCAGTTTCCCAGAAGTAGGTCTTTACTCCAATTAATGCTCTTGACTACTCCCATGCATGACTAATTGTACCTCTTAATTTTCTCCTGCCTATATAATGCAAGAAAGCACACACCTCTCCTCCCACACTACACAACTAAGCAAAGCCTAGAAATTTTTAGAAGTAACATACGCTTCAAGATCTCTATAACCTAGCTAGCTAAAACTTCTCAATTTTTTTCTAGTGCTTATTCAGAGGTAACAAAATCATCTCTAATGGGTTCGCTAGGAGTGCGCCTTCCGTCAAGCAAAGTGCTAACTAACAGTCTGTCTACACCAAAAACTCCACCATCAACAGGCAACATAGTGACGATACTAAGCATCGATGGTGGTGGCGTTAGGGGACTCATCCCTGCTGCCATCCTTGTATTCCTCGAATCTAAGCTACAAGTAAGTTATCATTTTATTTGGGGATTTAAGTATTATATATAACTGAGTTTGTATTGTGAACCCAAGAAACTAGTTCATCAGATTTATTCATAAATATGGAAATTATTATCAAATATTATCATTTGTACTATCTAAGAAAACAAGTATATATATGACATGGATACCAGTGTTGTTTCTCCAAATGAAAAAAAAAAAAACATATATTACACTCTTTTGTTAGCTTGAGAGCACAAAAATATTATTGTGTGATTATCATCTTCATGCATGGAAAACAAAGCTAGTAAGGTGTGTATAAATATATAGATGTATAGTATATTACTATTGAAACACTATCACCCATATATAATAATTAACACTTGGAGCCTACCTAATTTAATAAGACATGTAGTAATACAAGTCTGATAAATAAAGATTGAATAATCAACACTTTCACAGCACGAAAATGATGTTTCCCCATGTTGAGAAGATTTTCTTCAATTTTCTTTCATTACTAATTCTATAGAAAACTTGGTAATAAGTACTTCTTGTGCCATGTACTTGTAGGAACTTGATGGAGAAGATGCAAGAATTGCAGATTACTTTGATGTGATTTCAGGAACAAGTACCGGAGGTTTAGTGACGACCATGCTTGCTGCTCCTAATGAGCAGAAGAGACCTCTCTTCTCAGCTAAAGATATTATAACCTTCTACAATGAAAACATTCCAAAGATTTTCCCTTCTAGTAGGTATAGCTTATTGACTTATCTTTCCTCTTTCAGCAATAGTTTACTTTCTTAAATGCATGATTCATGGAATATAGATAAATTTGTGCAATATACACAATGATTATCAACTCTAAATGTAGGAATGGGATTGGAGGCCTGTTAAGCAGTATGTTGGGTCCTAGATACACAGGGCAGTACCTTCATAGCAAAATCCGAGAACTGCTCGGTGAAACAAGGCTTCATGATACAGTAACAGAAGTGGTGGTTCCTACATTCGACATTAATTTTCTTCAGCCAACCATCTTCTCTACAAATGAGGTATACATATAGATATGGCTTATAAAACTTATTTTATTTTTTATTTTTGTTGCTTTGTGCATTTCAATGTGAACCAGCTGAGCTACTTTTCAAAAAGTAAATTTGTAAAATAAATAATGTCAACAAAAGTTTACTTATGAGCTTGATAACATGTAGGCAAAGGCGGATGCATCAAAGGATGCTCTGTTATCGGATGTCTGTATCAGCACTTCTGCTGCCCCAACATATCTTCCAGCACATCATTTCACAACTACGGATCGTCTCGGAAAAACACGGAGCTTCAATCTTGTTGATGGAGGTGTTGCTGCAAATAATCCGGTAAATATTTCTTTCACAAATAAATGCAATCAAATAAGAAATAACAAAGCTGCATTCCTACAGCTTGACCTCTTTTATAAACCGTTTTTGGCTCCAATAGTTTGAAGCCATGTCTACAAGAAAACACTATGATTGAATAATAAATAAATCCCGTATTCTGCAACCAACTAAACTTTATTATTATTGCCCAACTCTCATATGTCTTAAGTTGATCTGGTTAATATTTTCTTTAATATGTTTTATTGTCTTTCTTTGTGACATATCAGACACTTCTTGCTGTGAATCACGTGACAAAGGAGATTTTGATACAAAGAGGTGATTATTTCCCTGTCAAACCCATGGATTATGGAAAGTTCCTGATCCTCTCGCTTGGAACGGGATCAGCAAAACAGGAACAAAAGTACAAAGCAGAGGCAGCGGCCAAGTGGGGCCTGCTCGGCTGGTTAACCCATAACGGTTCAACCCCCCTGATTGATTGTTTTAGCCAAGCGAGTGCTGACCTGGTTGATATCCATGCATCTGTTCTTTTCCAAGCTTTGCATTGCGAGGAAAATTACTTGCGGATAACGGTAGGAAATTAGCTTGATAATTGATGATATTTTCAAATTATTTCATTATTTGAAGCCCCAATATTAATTTAAATATTCAATCTTGGGTCATTGTAGGATGATTGCTTGGAGGGCACCGCTGCATCGATGGACAATTCATCTAATCAGAACTTGCTAAATCTTGTCCAAATTGGAAATGAGCTTCTAAAAAAACCGGTGTCCAGAGTGAACTTGGAGACCGGAAATATTGAACCTGTGCTTAATGGTGGAACAAATGAAGAGGAATTGATTCGGTTTGCCAAGGTACTCTCTGATGAGCGACGCATGAGGCTTCTGAGGATGCAAAATGGCAAATATTAATAAGGCATATATATTGAAGATGAGAAAAATATACACTCTCATGAATAGCTACTCAGTTATATATATTTTGTTCGCTAATCACTAGTACAAAAAATCCTTTTACCGACTGTTAAAAAACCCCTATACCGACTGTTTTTGAGGCGTCAGTGATGGCGACGACAGTATAGGTATATCTTTACTGTCGGGTAAATAACAGTCAGTGTAGAAACCTAACACTGACTGTTTAAATAAACCGTCGGTGTTGGCTACCTACACCGACTGTTTTTTAAAAAAAACAGCCGGTGTTGGCTGCCTACACCGACTGTTTTTATAGAAAACAGCCGGTGTTGGCTGCCTACACCGACTGTTTTCTATAAAAAACAGCCGGTGTTGGCTGCCTACACCGACTGTTTTCTATAAAAACAGCCGGTGTTGGCTGCCTACACCGACTATTTTCTTTAAAAAACAGTTGGTGTAGTTCTGAAAAATTGTGTTCTTTTAAAAACAGTCAGTATCAATTTAAAAACAGTCGGTGTTGGCACAAAATTTTGGCATGATTCTGTTTGTATCGGGGGCTAGCCTCCATATTTTTGCTAGCTATATATTACTATTCGGCATTCATTAACATTAATTAGAATATCATGCAAATAATTTGAGCAACACAAACAAAAAACAACACAATATAAACAATATAACTCATATTTCATTCACAAAAAAATACATTATAACAAAATTTACATAACACATTAACAAAATATGCATATGAACATAACAACATTGCATTTCTTATAAATAGTTTAGAAATTGTCCAAGAAAAATGCACACCATTGTCGTGTTATTGCATGAAGTTGCGTCGGCGTATATTTTTCTGTCGGTAAATCACACTGCATGAATACAAATTGAAAGTTAATTTTATTCAAGCTATATGATAAAAAATAAAAACATTTACACAATTCTTGTTCTAAGAATAAACAATTTAGATGTGATTAGTCAAGCTTAGGCTTATTGACTTATTATGATTAGTCAAGCTCACTGGAAAATAATAAAAGACAAGTAAACATGTGCATCTTTAAACCAGTCACTTAATCATGTGTAAATAAGCATAAAAGTAAGGTGAAAAGTGAAAAATATCAAGCTTTGGTCAATAATTGCCTTAATGAAGGAAATGAGAGACTTTGAGGTAGAATAATAAGGTTTAAACCCTTAAAAATCGAGTATCTGTGATTTTCTAGAGAGGGAGGGTTATATGTGCATATTCAATGAAGTAACATGGATAAATCAGTTTGCACCAGTGGTCCAGATTTTGATTAATGCAGTAGTCCAGATTTGAACATATCATTAATTTTGCAATTTCATGAAAAAGAAAAAAAGGAAAAGATTGAGGAGCTTTTCCGACAGTAGCTACAAGGACAACACATGAGGCAAGTACAAGGACAACACATGTGGCACAATGTAAAGTCTCTTTGTCGCACATGATTCACTGGTATTAGTGTGTACAAGTGTGGTACATGAACATACTTGGTATACTGATAGATGCTTAGAAATGTCAAAAAAATATATATATATATTGTACCAGTTGAAACATGCATATAAACATGCATAGAAATGTCTTTAGACTTGTTCCCACATAGAAACAAGTCTAAAGACTTGTTCAGAGGATATTTATTACCTGATCCTGATTAGTAAACATGTATGGGATATTTATTGCTCCCGCTGGATGTCCAGCCTTAAATTCATCTTCAGTCCTATTAACCACAATTGAAAAATATTTCACCAATTTAAAATAACGTTTTACAAATATTCAACATAATTAACTCAGAATTGCAACCTAAGAATTGCTAAATTTTAAAATTTAGCTAAGAATTGCTAAATTTTAGCAGATTAGTGTGTCATGTCATATTTATAAGATTCAATTATTCAAAACAATCTATATATATTCATCCGTAGCCTCTTCAACCATCGATAGTGTACAACAAAATCTATATACCCCAAACATCTGATGGAACAAATGAACTGGTGAAAAGCCGTTCACCATGTGATACTGAGTCTGATTGTAACCCAAAACCCAAACGTATCAGACCCAAAAAAATTATCCAATCAGTCTGTAATAAAGACACTCAACCACAATTTGAAACAAATTATCACAATATAATCAAAATTGCCCAAATTAACAAAATATCACCAAGCCAAGCCACAAAAGCCAGAGGGCCAGATTGATACAACCCAAACAAACCTAATACTTGAAATTCAAATGACACAGTCTACTAAAAATCGGTAATCTCAATTGATCAAATGCCGAGATACTGCCTCGATACTGCCTCGAGTTGATCAAATGCCGAGATACTGCCTCGAGTGTCGTTAATCTCAATTAATGATAATCAGGACTTTGAACCCATGGGGGAGTACTGCCCCACGCCGTGCTTTATGTTTTCTGTTTTCTTCTTCTTTATTTCTACTGCAAAATCGGTATAGGATTGAGGTGAAGGGGGTATTTGGCAATCGGGGCCCGTTTTGTTGTGATTGCAGCCCCGATACCCTATACCGGCCGAATATTACCTTGCAAAACTAGTATCACATCGGGTTGAGAGGGGCAGAATGCAATAGGGCCCTATTTTGTTGTAATCGCAGCCTCAACTTCATGTATCACTGTAATGCAATGAGATCAATTTTCTTTAGTTATACCGTAATTGTTCTGGGCAAGATGAGGATTGATATTTATCATTAATGAATTACATCTCTAAATTCAATTCAATATCGTGGAATGTCAGGGGCATAAATGATAGAGATAAAAGGGTGGCAATTAGGCGAACTATTACTTCAGAGAGGCCGGATATTGTCTGTTTGCAAGAAACCAAAATACACACAATGACACCGGAAATTGTAAAGGAAACATGTGGTTCATATCTGGACAGTGCAAAAACTTTGGATGCTGAAGGGACTAAGGGGGGTATTTTGATAGCATGGACTACAAGAAAGTTCGAAATAAAGGACTTAGTGTTGAGACGGTACACCATTTCCATACTATTTCAATTCACTAACTCAACAGAAAAATTTTGGTACACAGGGGTATACGGCCCATCCGTCAGAACACAGAGAGCCTAGTTCTTCCGTGAACTCTCTGAAATAAAACCGCAGCAAGGACAGCCCTGGATACTATGCGGCGATTTCAATGTCGCGACAAATCAACATGAAAGAAGCAACCCACAAGCAGATTGGAGAGGATCTTTACAATTTGCAACTTTGCTAACGGATTTAGGCCTGCTCAACCTCACAATGCAAGGAAGAAGATACACTTGGTCAAACGAGCGAGACGACCCGGCAATGGCCAGGTTGGACAGATTTCTAATTTCGATGGAATGGAACCACAAATTTCCAAATTCTCATCAAAGGGCACTACCGAATACCTCTTATGATCACTGTCCCATTGCATACACGGCAAACACAAAATTCAGGGAAACAAGCATCTTTAGGTTTGAAAATATGTGGCTAAGATTTGAAGACCTTGACCACCTAATCTCAAGTGTCTGGCAAGAATTGGGGCCGGCACACACCCCTCAAGAGCTTCATAACAAGTTACAAACCACTCAGACACGAATTAGGGCATGGTCGGCCACAAAAGTTGGCAACATCAAGAGTCAAATAGAGGCCTGTAGAGATTATATTGGGTGGATGGATAAAATCAAAGAATGCCGGAAAGCAACTCATTTGGAGAATCTCATTGAAAATCTAACAAAGCAAAGATACAAACAAATGGCGATCTTAGAAGCTGACCTCTGGAAGCAAAGAGCAAAATTAAAATGGAACATGGAAGGCGACAGAAACACACATTACTTTCATGCTGTGGCTTCCAAGCACAAAAGAAGTAATGCAATCTCAGAAATAGAAATGAATGGCATGATGTATTCGGATCAGAAGGCAAAAGGACAAGCTTTCTTCCAATACTACAAAGAACTGATGGGAAAGGAATCTGCACAAACCCCTCCAATCCACTGGCCGAACCTTTATAATCACCAGCATGATTTGTGAGACCTCACACAACCCATCACGATGGAGGAAATACAATAGGCGATTGGAGTATGGCCGAATAACAAGACGCCCGGTCCGGACGGGTTCACCGGTGAATTCTACAAAAAGTATGCCTTGATATTGACCCCAGATATACTCCGAGTCCTCACATATGTCACACAAAACGACTTCACCCTCTCACCCCTCAACTCCTCGCACGTGGTGCTCATACCGGAAAAGGAAAATGCTTCAAAACCCCAAGATTACCGACCGATCAGTTTGATACACGAGATACAGAGAATACTCTCCAAAATACTGTCCATTCGGCTTCAGCCAAGGATAAGAGAATTGGTAGACGCATCACAGACGGGCTTCGTCAAAGATAGACAAATCACCGAAGGATTCGTATATGCCCAACATATCCTACACCACACATATCAGCAAAAAATCCCGTTGGCAATATTTAAGGCTGATATACACAAGGCATTCGATACCGTCAGTTGGGAATACATGTTGAGAATAATGGAACAACTCAACTTCCCGGATAAATGGGTCATTTGGATAAAAAATCTGGTACTTACGGGAACTTCACAGGTGCTAATCAATGGCCTTCTAGGAAAAAAACTGACTTTAAGAAGAGGTGTACGACAAGGCGACCCACTGTCACCATAATTGTTCATCATATCCATGGACTTCCTAAGCCAGTGGTTCCACAAGTTACTTGACAGCGGTGCAATTCACCTGCCATTCCCAGGTATGAAACCTTGCTTATTCTATGCTGATGATGCTTTGTTCTTTATCAAACCAGATCTGAGACACATACAGATGCTCAAGATTGCATTCACCGCATTTCACAACATATCGGGCCTTGCGGTGAGCTTTCAAAAATCAGAGTTGCTGCTGTCTAGGGGCTCACAGGACCTCGGTCAGCAACTAGCTAATGCCATGGAATGCACACTTGGCCAATTTCCATTCACATACCTGGGATTACCCTTGTCGAATAAAAGATTAAACAAAATGGCATTTTTACCCTTGATCGAGAAGTTCAACACAAGACTAACTGGATGGTTGGCCAAGTACTTATCCATAGCCGGAAGATTGGTTCTATTAAATTCGGTTCTATCAGCTCTGCCGACATATTACATGTCATGTTTCAAATTACCCAAGGGGATAGTAAACCGAATAGATAAAATACGGCGACACTTTCTGTGGCATGGAGTCACACAAATCATGCTGGTGATTATAAAGGTTTTTTAAGCCGAATTGTTCTCAGTTTTTTATCAAGTAACAAAACTCTTGTAACTTTTCCAAATTAATCAAAGGAGGGTTTGACCCTCGTTTCAATCTAAAAAAAAAAACTATTATATATGGAAATGTCAATTTATAATTTATTGTGGCCGAACATAGTACATCATGCATATCATTCATGACATATCATACAAATCATAAATACATGCATGAGAAATTAAACAAGTAAAATAATGCGATATGCGTATCATGTCATGCACATCATTTATATCCAACATATCATTTATACAAATTGAGCTAAATATAACACAACATGCATATCATACACGGCATCACTAGTACAAAAAACCTCTTCACCGACCCTCAACCACCGACTGTTTTAATATTTAACAGTCGGTGTAGAGACTGCTAGTAAAATCGTAAATAAGAAGAACCTCTACACTGACTGTTCTATTACAAAAAACCGTCAGTGAACCAACACCGACTGTTTTTTAAAAAAACAGTCGGTGTTGCTCATACCCTACACCGACTGTTTTTTAGAAAAAACAGTCGGTGTTGAGCAGTCACCAACACTGACTGTTTTTTTAAAAAAACAGTCGGTGTTGCTCATACCCTACACCGACTGTTTTTTTAAAAAAACAGTCGGTGTTGAGTAGTCACCCTACACCGACTGTTTTTTTAAAAAAACAGTCGGTGTTGAGCAGTGATTTACTGACTGTTTTTTTTAACCGGCGGTGATTTTTTACGTTCCCGGTTTATCACTTTCGATCTACCGCGAAATTTTTCATTTTCACTTCTAAAATTCATTTCCCTCTTCTTTAGCGATCGCGATCTCCCATAAACCCCAAAATTTGAGTCAGCCTCGATCTCCCAAATTGATTTCCCTCTTCGTTCCCAATTCATCTCCCAAATTCATTTCCCTCTCCCAAAATCGCGATCTGCCTCAGCCTCCGCCGAGCACCCGCCTTGCTGCCTCGCCCCGCACCCGAGCACCTGAGCAAAAACCCCGCCTTGCTGTCCTTCTCGTCAGTCAAGTTTGGAGCGCCTTGCTGCCTCGCCCCGCTGGAGCGCCTTGCTGCCTCTCCCCGCCCCGCCTGATTCTTCTTTTTGTTTAATTATTTTTTCTAAAGTTTCATTTCTAGCTTGTTTGGGAGTCAAGGCTCGGTTGTTGTTCTTGTTTTCTAAACTATAAATTATGCTACATCTTTGCAAATAGTGGTCAATAGCAGCTTTTTTTTGCAAGACCTATTCAAATTCAGGTCAATAGCGTGAAGAATTTCAGGTTTTTTTTTGCAAGACCTATTCTAATTCAAGTCAATAGCGTGAAGAATTTGAGGTTTTTTTTGCAAGACCTATTCTAATTCAGGTTTTTTTTTGCAAGACGAATTGGAGACGAGTTATGGTTGCTCACTTCTTCTGTGGTGTGGCCGCTGATTCTCAGATTTGATATAGACCGATGATTGCAGTACTTATTCTTATATTTGTAGATTATTTACAGTGCCAAATGCCAATTAGTGTTTGTAATAATTTATGATATTTTCAGGGGCTGGATATGCAAGTATGCAAGGGGCAATGGGAAGAGTGAAGGGACCGTTCACACCTTCCCAATCGGCATTGGATCCCTCACTGTTAAATTTGAAATTAGAGTCTGAAATAATGTTTACAGAATATTGCTTTTGTTGGAAGGGCCTAATGGTCTTAAGCCGTAACAGCTGCTAATTGTACCAGTTAAGGTTATATGACCGGTACCAAATTGAATTATAATGGATCAAAGTAGGTATAGGTAGTGTAGAAACAAGAGCGGTAATTATCATTTGGAGTATTAGTTTGTCAATCCAAATGCAGATTTTTTTTTACTTCCTTTTTTTTCTTCTACTTTTACTCTGTCAATTATTTACTAATCTTTTGATTTTTCTTTGGTTAGCGGGGTGGGGAGGCCATCCATACACAATGGGATATGCTCTAACAATGACGGGTGGGGCCGGCGACCCAGAACCAGGGAGGCGCAGAAGAACAGATGGCAAGAAATACTGTGACCAGAAGAACCAGGGAGGTGCTCAAGGGATGCAGTAGCTGACCAGAAATACTGTGAGCGGCACATCAACCGCGGCCGCCACCGTTCAAGAAAGCATGTGGAAACTAACTCCAACCGTTCCTCTTCTACTAAAGCATGTGTTGCTCATACCCTACACCGTTCAAGAAAGCATGTGGAGACGAATTGGAGACGAGTTATGGTTGTCATTTAGTGGCTTGCTTTCTCCAGCATTCACCCAATTTAACGAAGCTCATCTTGAACTTCCATCATGTAATCTCTCTCTTTCTCTCTCTATCTTTGTGGGTGCTGGGAAAGGAGGGGTAGTAGTGAAGATGCTAGCAGTTCAGTACTTCTGGTCAGCAAATGCTGACAAGGATCTTTTTCTTTTTCTTTTTTCTTAAAATTTTAAGGAGAGGGGTACGTTACACATAAATTCTCTAATGCAAATACTGACAAGGATCTTTTTTCTTTACTCGAGTGTTTTACTTCCATAGCTCAGGTATCTCCTTTATTCTTCTTATTGATGTTTAACACGTATTGTTTTAAGCAAAATATTTTTTTGATCGACTTACTAAGAGTTACCTTTCATTAACTTGTATCTATCTATGGATGTCAGATCTGAATTGGGTAAAAAAAATCGAAGTCAAGGTGATATGATAGTGATCAGTAACATATATGCAAATGCTAAGGGAGTAAATTGAAACTCGAATGGTAACCATATGTTGTAATGATTTTTTTTTATTAGTAAAAATAAGGATCTAGTCCTTATTTATATATTGATAGGATAAAATTACACAAGTTCAGGTTTCAAACTAAAATCCGGTTATGAAACATTTTATTAAGAACTCAGGAGGCTTGAGGCTTCGAAAAGAAAGGAAAATGATCAAAAACCCATCTCACTATATATTATTTCTTTAGAACTAGGTTTCTGATCCTCCTATATGTTATTTCTTTATGCAGATTGGTATTTCTGATCCTTCTCCAAAGGCACATATATCTTGTCTCTATTTATTTCACTTTTGTCCTTGTGAAATATGGTAATTGCCTTTCAGTCCTTATACCGAATTCAGGTATTGTCACACTCACTCGAACTATATGCCACAACAGCACACAAGCACATCCAGCACTCACAACTCACACACACATGCACGCATACTCACTGACTGACTCACATGATGAGATCTGCCATTTTCAGTCTGGTAGGTATGCTCTGACCGACAATGGTACCGAGACATGAATTACAACTTTTGATTAGCTGTATGAAGCATTCAATATTGACATTTAGTGTGTTATGTTTTTAGGAGATAAAGTGGAAAGATGTTTTGAACTTGAATAGCTGGGTGGTGCGTGATTACTACAGGCTTGTTAGTTCAGTCAATTCTCTCGAGCCTCAGATTCAGAGGCTTTCTGATGAACAGGTTATATTAATTACACTTAAAAGTAGTGCAAATTTTATTAACCGGGTTGTTGTGCAAAACATGCATCATTCTGAACTTTATTCATGGTATTCAGGGTATTCATGGCGACCTGAATCAACCTCCAAACACAGTGTATGTAATTACTTTCTCTTTATTATACTTTCATAGAAATGGCAGTAGTTCTTTAATTATCAACTTTGTTCTTCTATATATCTATGATAAATCAGGTATGGCACATGATTCAGGTATTCTTATGCCTAATTCCATTATTTGTTGAATTATATTACTTGCTAAATGCTACCATTGTTTCTGTTATTTTTAAATGTCATCATAGTTTGTCTTCAATATTATGAAACCACTTTATTGTAGAATGATCTTGTTCATGGATGGGGCCTTGATTTTACCCTAAGAAAATGTGTAGAGGTACATATCTTTACTTGATTTTAATTAATTGAAATTTTCAAGTGCTATAATTTAAATTGTTAATTTAAACAGAATTCTAATATAAAATTGTTATATTTTTTTTTTTGCAAATTTCCAATTCTGAATGAAAGCCGACACATGAAAAAATTGGAGTAGTTGATGCCCAGTGGGTTTTTCACCATGCAGTTCCAACTCTGAGAAACCAGGTGCAAAATTGTTTAATCATCTTAATTGTAACTCTAAATCAATGGTATATTACTTTGAATTAATTTTAATCTTTTCAGTATTAACTGTGGTTAAACAGGGCAAGGGAAACAGTGAAAGAGCTGCTACATGCTTCTATCCAATGAAATGTGACATTGATATATATTATTGATTGAGCCTATAATTATGGCAATTAGTGTGTGATTGGTATATTTAACTGTGTATATTTTCATTATAATGAAACGGCTGAATGGGTGATTGGTATACCATTGTTGATTCTTAATTCTCAGATTTGATATAAATTTCGCTGATTCTTAATCCTCAGATTAGTCGCTGATTCTTAATCATGGCAATTAGTCGCTGATTCTTAATTCTCAGATTTGATATAAATTTCGCTACATGCTCACTTTTAATGAAACGGCTTCTACCTACTAACTAGAATCACCGACTGTTTTTTAACAAAAACAGCCGGTGTTGGGTACCCTACACCGACTGTTTTTTAAAGAAAACAGTCGGTGTTGGTACCCTACACCGACTGTTTTTTAAAGAAAACAGTCGGTGTTGGTACCCTACACCGACTGTTTTTTAAAGAAAACAGTCGGTGTTGGTACCCTACACCGACTGTTTTTTAAAGAAAACAGTCGGTGTTGGTACCTACACTGACTGTTATTTATCCGTCAGTAAAGATATACCTATACCGGCGGCGCCATCACCGACGCCTCAATAACAGTCGGTATAGGGTTTTTTTAACAGTCGGTGAAGGGGTTTTTTGTACTAGTGCATATCATAAATATCATAAATATATACATGCATGAGAAATTAAACAAACAAAATAACACGGCATGCATATCATATCATACATATCATATATATATATAGCACATATATTATTTATAGAAATTGTGCCGAAAATAACATGGCAGGTATAATATATATGAGGAGGGTTCAAATGCCTCCATTTTTTTTGCCTCCATCATGCCTCCATTTTTAAAAACTTTAATAACTCAAAATTTAAAACTTAAAAGTCAAAATAAAACTGTTGGATATGATCTACATCATTTTATCTATGTACTCATAAAAAATTATCACATTTTGATTTTGGTTTTATGTGAATCAATAGGTTGAAAAATTAACGTCTAGAAATTATCCACATTAGTACATTTTTTAACAAGCTCTTGATGACAACCAAAACAAAATTGAAATGTCATAATTTTTTACACGTGCATAGATAAAATGATGTAGATCATATCCAACGGTTTTATTTTGACTTTTAAGTTTTAAATTTTGAGTTATTAAAGTTTTTAAAAATGGAGGCATGGTGGAGGCATGAAAAATGGAGGCATTTGAACCCTCCTCAATATATATATATAGCACATATATTATTTATAGAAATTGTGCCGAAAATAACATGGCATGCATATTATACACATCATATCATAAATATCATAAATACATGCAAGAGAAATTAAATAAGAAAAATAACACGACATGCATGCATATCATATCAACATATCATATATATCAAATACACTAGTGGAAAACCAGACATCAGGATTGGTCAAAAATGGACATCAGGAATGGACCTACGGGCGATACTGACTCAGGCGTTACTGATAGTACCACTAATCAGGGTCGGTCAAACAGCCGATACTGATTCCTTAATCAGGAACGGTCATTAGTATTTAGCCGTTACTAATTCAGACAATCAAGAACGATTGTTAGTATTTGGCCGATACTGATTTGGGCCTTCAAGATTGGACCTTCAATAACAGCCGATCCTAGTTCTCAACTATTAGGAACGGTTGTATATTAATATCCGACCTTGATTCTTTTTTTTTTGTTGCAAAACCAACATTGGTGAATCCAGATATATGATTCACTATTGATATTTATATATGGTCTTCTAAATCCAAGAAAAATACTAAGACCTCATACCGGATGGCACATTTCATTTATCAGCAAAATTATGCATGAGTAGCTCTTACTAATTACACAAGCTCAAGAAAAATACTAATTCTTAAACTAGCATTTTAATGCTTACACAGAACCACCGATTTTTATTAGTCTATACTAATTTTGAGACTTCAAAATTACTTTCTGTGCTTTGTGTGCTTCAAGGACATCAGAGCTCTTCATCCATGCTTTGTGTGCTTCAATAGCTTTTAGCTTGTACATGTTGAAACATCTGGTCTCAAAACGAATTTAAGTACAAATATTCAAGGAAGCACTACATGGTTAGTGGCACTTTCACATATATGCCCAGCAAAATTATCAAAATTTTAGGAGCCCAACTTACTGGTAACATACCTCAAAGAGAGAGATGCTTGGTTTCTCATATTCTTCTTCGTGCACATGGATACCAGTACCTTGGCATTCGGGACACAATACAAAAGAGATTTGGTTTTTCTGGCGTGCTTTAGGTTTCTACTACCAATATCTTAATTGTGGGTATTACCAAACATTGCGAAAAACTTCCATAATTAAAATGTCGTTTCAATTATGAGAAGACCAAAATGAGAATTCCATTACTTATAGTTATGACAACACAAACTAAACATAATCTAAAACAATTTCTAAGATTGCATAGGTAGTTAGGTACATATTACAGGGAAGAAATTTACATGCTGTGAGGTTGATCTTAGCAATGTTTTCATACTGAGTTCGATTCAAATGATGGCTTTATGTTTGGATTGTAGCTTTCTCACCCCATAAAATCCTTGTTTTTGCATCTTAAACCCTGAGATGCACAATTTCTCACTAAAATTGAAAAGAATTGAAGAAAAATGAAGTGTTAATAAATAATTATGCATATAAACCCTTCATCCCCTTCATCCCCTTCCCCAAATCCTGTGTACAGAAACCCTTGAAACCCCTCTATCAAGTCAACATACATAAGAACCACTATGAACAACAAAGTAAAAAAGATAACGAAAAATAATGAACTTACCAGTAAAGCTTGTAGGCTGTTGATTGTAGCATAACTGCCTGGTTCATTAACCTTGCAAAAAAAAAAAAAAATGTATATATCAATTAATTTATTAACAATAATTAACTAATCAACAATTTGCAAGAGAATGAAGAGGAGAACATGCCAACCACTGAAAGAAAAGACAATACTATTACAATATCAATTTTACACCTTTAAAGAAGGAAAAAGGAATGTGCATCAGTGAGGAAGAGAAAGAGAGAACAACGGAGTGTGTGTGGGGAGGGGGGGGGGGGGGGGGGGGGGGGGGGGTAAGGACAATAACCTTTCAATAAAATTTGCCTCATCGGTATCATTTGTTTGCTTGGCCTTAGCTACCAAATGGGCTGAAAAGTTCAATAAGTAATCCAAAGTCAAATCATACATTTCCATCATGATGAAGCTACTAAATCGCAAGTACAAAAGGGAAATCACACAATTACCTTCTACATTTTCATTAGCATGTGTACCATTGTTTATCAGTCCATGCCCATCAACTTGATGCATTACAGAGAATTCGCTTGATGGAGTGACACCTTCAATTCTTTTCAGATAGTAGTCGCACAAAATGAAACAGAGAGAAATAAAAAATGAATTAACAAACCTTCCGTTGTCTGATAAAACCTTTCAAAGAGGGCATTCGTTTTAAAGGAAGGCCAGCAAGTGAAATAAAGTCCTGTAATTCTTCACATATTTGCTCATCACTCATCCTATTTCTCGATGTTGAATTTTAAGATGCGGAAGTACATAAAGTATTTTTCGGTATATTGATTGATCACTTTTTTATTACAAGTGTTGCATGGGTATTTATATAAAGCTTCTAACGGTAATATTACTCTATTCTAACGGTAAGAAAAAGTGAGAGTTATTTATTAGCTCTCTACAGTATAGCCTACAGTATAGCCTATTATATTTTATTCTAATTCCTAATTAATTAATTAATTAAATCATATTTCTCAACACTCCCTCTCAAGTTGGGCGTGTAGATGTCAATTAGCCCTAACTTGCGATTATTTTCTTCGAAAGGTCTCGGATCTAATCCTTTTGTAAATATATCCGCCAATTGTTCTTCACTTCGTACAAACGGCGTTTCAATTTCCTTTGCTTGAATTTTTTCTCTAATAAAGTGGCAATCCACCTCAATGTGCTTCGTCCGTTCGTGAAATACGGGATTGGAGGCTATGTGTCGTGCCGCTTGATTGTCACAAAACATTTTCAACGGATTGTTTTGTGTGATTCTGATGTCCGTTAGGAGTTGCTTGATCCAAGTTAACTCGCTTGCGGCTGATGCCATGGCTCGATATTCCACTTCGGCACTTGATCGAGTCACAATATTTTGTTTCTTGCTTTTCCATGTGACTAAGTTACTGCCTACAAATGTACAAAAACCGGTTGTCGATTTTCTATCGAAGCTTCCGGCCCAATCTGCATCGGAATAGCCACATGTATCATTAGATTTATTATTTTTCATTAAAATTCCCTTCCCGGGTGTCCCTTTTAAATATCTTAAAATTCTATTTATTGCCTCTAAATGTGCTATTCTCGGTGAGTGCATGAATTTACTAATTTGGCTTACGGAAAAAGAAATATCCGGACGTGTAACCGTGAGATAAATTAATTTTCCTACAAGCCTTTGAACTTAATTTATGTCTTCTAATGGTTCACCATCCTCGCTATTTAATTTGCATTTATTTTCTATTGGGGTAGAGGCCGGCTTACATCCTATTTTACCGGTTTCTTTTAATAAGTCAAGTATATATTTTCTTTGTGAAATAAATAAACCTTTTTGTGACCATGCTATTTTTATTCCTAAAAAATATTTTAGATATCCGAGGTCCTTCATTTCAAATTTTTTCCTCAATTGTTTTTTAACTTTTTGAATTTCTTGATAATCATTCCCGGTGATTATAATGTCATCTACATAAACCAAAATTAAGGTTGTTTATCTACCATTATTTTTGGTGAATAAAGAATCGTCGGCACTACTTACATTGAAATTACAAGTTAATAGAAATGAGCTTAGTTTGCCATACCATACTCGTTGGGATTGCTTCAATCTGTAATTTGATTTATTTAGCCTACAAACTAAATTAGAATTGGTTTCCAATTTATGACTAGGTGGTAGTGTCATGTACACCTCCTCTTCAAGTGTTCCTTGAAGAAAAGTATTTTTACGTCCATTTGGTAAAGGTCCCAACCATTATTTACGACAATAGAGAATAGAATTCTCACGGTATTCATTTTGGCTACCGGTGCAAAAGTTTTATGGTAATCTATACCCTAGGTTTGAGTGTATCATTTGGCTACCAATCTTGCCTTATACCGTTCTATGGTACCGTCACTATTGTACTTGGTTTTGTAAACTCCTTTACAACCAACGGGTTTTTTATTTTTTGGTAATGGAATAATTATCCAAGTTTCATTTTTTTCTAGAGCTTGTAGCTCTTCTTTCATGGCTTTACACCAATTTGGGGTTTGAATAGCCTCTTGAAAATTTTTGGTTCTACTTCTTTTTGAAGTGATATGATACTTATGTTGAGATGAAATATGTTCGTATGAGACATAATTTTGTATAGGATATTGTACCGTATAGGTTACATAATCTCTAAGTCGTGTAGAGGGTTGATGTACTCTTGATGAGCTTCTTATTAAATTTTTTTTCTATCTCATTATCATTGTTATTATGGTTATTTTCTTGTATTTCTTCTATTTGGCTGTTAGTCTCAATTTCGTGATGGTCATGATGTGAGGGTTCTAGATCAAATATTAGAGGCATTTGAGGTCTTACTGAATTATTTTGGTCATTGGTAGAAGATTTTTTTAATTCTTTATTTCCTTTGAAGTATGGTTTATCCTCACAAAAAATGACATTCCTAGATATAAACAGTTTTTTGTTGATAGGATCATAACATTTATAACTCTTTTTATAAAATGAATATTCCAAAAAAAATAGTTTTTGTTGATACAAAATCTAACTTGTCCTTTCTTTTAATTTTAGGAAAGCACACACAACCAAAAACTCTCAAATGATCGAAATGCATTTTTTCTTGATAAATAATTTCTAATGGACTTTTATTTTTTACGACAACGCTAGGTAATCTATTAATTATGTGTGTCGCACTAAGTATAGCATCCGACCAATAAATTTTTGGAACATTTGTTTGAAATAATAGTGAATGTGTCATTTCTAGTAAATGCCTATTTTTTTCTTTCCAATACTCCATTTTGTTCGGGAGTATTTATGCAAGTAGTTTGATGTATAATTTCTTTTGTTCTAAAAAAATTTGTAAAATTATTATTTACAAATTCCGTTCCATTATCCGATCTAAATATTTTTAGTTTTGCATTAAATTGATTTTACTAAGTTTAAAAATTCTTGGAAGTATCCAAAAACTTCATTTTTTGATTTGAGTAAATACAACCATGTTGCTCGTGAAAAATCATCAATAAATATAATAAAATATTTAAATCCATTGTAAGAATCAATAGGAGCCAGTCCCCATACATCGGAATGAACTAAGTCAAATGGTGCTTTATTTTTGCTATTGGACAAAGAAAAAGGAAGCCTAGTTTGTTTTGCTAATTTACATATATCACAATTTATAGATTTTGTAGAAAGAAAATTTAAAATACTACTTATTATTTTGTCCGATGGATGTCCAAGTCTTTGATGCCAAATGTCATAATCTATAGATTTTGTATTAGCACAAAAATATGATTTTTTATTTAAGAGATAATGTCCATTCTTGAGAAATCCTTCACCAATTATATTTCCGGTTTCTCGGTGCTGAAATTTTACATTTTTTGAATAAAAAGTTGTATCACAATTTAATTCATTTGTCAATTTGTTAACCAAAATCAAATTTATAGGAAAGGATTCTATGTATAGAACATTTTTCAATATTTTTTGAAAAAAGTTTGATACTTCCTATACCGGTGATTTTTGTTTTCATGCCATTTGTAACTAGAACATATTGATTATTTTTAGACAAATCTAAGTTGGTAAAAAATTGTTTGTTTCCAACTATATGGTCGGTTGCACCACTATCTATGATTACTTGGTTATTCAAATTAGATCTAACGGGATTTTCTCTCATAGAGTTATAGGCTATACTATATGAATTTAAATTTTGATTTTTAGAGTACCACATGAGGAATTGTAGGAATGCTCGAAACAGTGAATCCTCTGCTGACCCGTTTGACCCGCTAGGAGCGACTGTACTAGAGGGGTCCATTTTGGCATGAAATGGAGAGGATATGTGTGAGTTATTAACTTTCTTCTTCCTTTCTTTTTCCTGTGAACCACGCTGCTCCTCTTTTCTTTTCTCCTTTGTCCGATCGCCTCCCATCTTCCCTCCTTTCTCCACCACCTTCCACCACATAGGTCGGAGATGAGGATGGAGAAACCAACAACTGTTTTGGGTGTGGCCCTCTATTTTACAATTGGTACATTTTTCGTGTTCAATTTTGGAGTTAGGGTTTTGGCGCTGACCGAAGCTAGGGTTTGGAGGTTTCTAGACAAGCACCTGTGTTTCCTCGACACTGCCTTGTGAGCCACTCATAGCGTTCTGCTGTGTTTCCTCGAATAGCTTTTGCTGCTGAGTTTTTTTTGGTTTTTGGAGTATGATTTGGTTTACTGGAGGCGACTCAGGATTTATGGTATTTTGTTGCTGTTTTGATCAGCCTTTTTCTGGTATGTATTTTTCTGGTATCTGATAAGAACAGATACGGTATGAGGGGTTTTTCTTTATGGTGACTGGTACAGTGTACTCAGCACTTTGGTGGCCTTTAAGGCACTTGATTGTTTTTCTTTGAATCGGGTTATCAAACCATGGGTTCTGATACCATGTTGAATTTTAAGATGCGGAAGTACATAGAGATTTTTGGGTATATTGATTGATCACTTTTTTATTACAAGTGTTACATGGGTATTTATATAAAGCTTCTAACGGTAATATTACTCTATTCTAACGGTAAGAAAAAGTGAGAGTTATTTATTAGCTCTCTACAGTATAGCCTACAGTATAGCCTATTATATTTTATTCTAATTCCTAATTAATTAATTAATTAAATCATATTTCTCAACACTCGAAATTCTTATCTTATCACTAGAAGAAACATAAATGATGAATAATGAATAAGGATTACATCTCCTAACATAAATCTAACTTATTCTAATTAGATTAGAGTAAGGATTACTACTTGCACAGTTTACTAATAGTAATAGATCTAGATTATAAGTAATAAGTAAACATTAGTTCTTCCAACCATATATACTTGTCTTCAAAGTTATCTACAAACTTAGTACCTAAAATGTGAATAAATCATAACTAAAAAATATTACGGCCAAAAACAATGGAAAATCCAGAGAAAAGTTCTATGCAATGACAAATCTATGTGCATAATATGAGGGTTTATTTACCCCATATTTTTCAATTAATCAATTTGTAAGGTACTTTTCCAATTTCTTCATACAGACTTCAAGAAGTATTTAAAATTGAACCCTAAACTTTTTATAAAACTTGCTCACTATGAACCCTGTACTTCTAAAAATAATATATTGAAGTTAAATTTATAGCATACAATCTATAGATTTGAGTCACCGATCCCCATTGAAAACTTTTCTGCCTACACCCCTTCTTCTATGTTAAATTCAGAATTATTTATATTCATGTTTCCCCCGGAAATTAAATTAATTTTAACTTTTGGTTCCAATATTACCAGAGTCTGTTTATCATGACATGTTTTTGGTACCCTAATTTCAGAATCAAACCAATTGCTAAATTCCAACTTAATTCAGTGATACCAAATAGGACCCATGTGAAACTAACAGAACACACACCAGTCTTTTTGAGTTAAATCTGAAGTTCGAAACCACTTTTACAAGCATTTGAATTAAAAGATGTGAGGTCCGCCTCTTACAAAAAAATCGATCAACTTGTGTCCACTACAGAATTAAACAAGACATAAAGTGAGATGAGTAAGAAAGGGGGGAGAATTAAACAAGACCAATGTGAGTCTTCTGACAGACAGGACTTCCCTTACTTTAAGTTTGACAGAGAGATTAGCGGTTGAGAGGAGGAGAGGGGGAATGAGAATCGGCAGAGGAGGCAAGGCTGAGCGGAGGAGGGGAAATGAGGAAGGGCGGAGGAGGCGAGGCTGAGCAGAGGAGAGGCGGAATGGTGAAGAGCGGAGGAGAAGTGAAACGGGGGAACCCTAACTGCGGGGGAAGTGGATGAGCAGAGACAGAGTAGCGGTAATTATAAAATGAAGAGCGGGACTCAGTGTTGTATGTTCCAAAATATATCCTTCCCACATCAAGATTGGTCAAACAAAAATAGCCGTTGCTGCTATGTAAACATAAAAAACGGTCCTTTATTAACGGCCGATCATGTTTGTTTTGGACAATCAGAAACGATCGTTAATAAAGAGCCGTTTCTGATATGTGAATATCAAGAACGGTCGGTTATTAACGACCGATCCTGTTTGTTCCGGACAATCAGGAACGGCCCTTTATTAATGACCGTTCCTGATATGTGAACATCAAGAACGGTCGTTTATTAACGACTAATCATGTTTTATTCTGGAGTGGCTCTTTATTAACGACCATTCCTAATACATTTTCAAGGTCGGCTTTTAAAAATGCCCGATCATGAAAGGTATCAGTATCATTCTTTAAGAAGAACCGATCCTGATAGGGCGATACTATTTGTACATTATCCACTAGTGATAAAATTTTAAAGCATCCCTATGCTAGAGACACGGTCAACAGCTTACGCTATGCATAGGGCTTCACGCGCATGCAGCTCACACACGAAGAAACGAGAGAATTTTTTATCCGTAGAAAACATTTAAAAAGAAGAGAGAAATAAAAAGAACACTGTTAAATTTCTATCATAGAAAAATCAGTAAAATTTGTACCGATCTAAAAATTATCAAAGTTTGGATCAGTGAGAATTCTACCGATTCAAACTTATTTTTTCTTTTTTCTTATTTAGTTTTTTTATGCAATGAGTGGGAGCCACACTATTTGAATAATAACAAAAATAGAGTTAAGCCTTAAATTCAGTCGGATGGTAAGAGATGGACCCACCCTTTTGTCATTATTTGAATAAAAAAAAACAGGGAGTTTGGATCGGTACAAAATTAACCGATCTTTCTATCCATGATAAAACCGACACACTCTATCTGTTTCTCTCTTATTTTTTAATATTTTCTACTGATAAAAAATTAGCCAGGTCTTTTTCGGGTGTATAATGAAGCCCATGGGCCGAAAATATCACAGAGCTAACCCTTCTATTTTTTATTTTTTTAATGTACAGGTGTTTTGATGATTTGAACTTCTCCTTCAGTGTGACTTGGCGTGTTCATATCATTTGATTTTTCAAACTATTCCCAGTTTCCCAGGATGATCTTTACTACAATTAATGCTCTTGACTACTTCCATGCATGACTACTTGTACCTCTTAATTTTCTCACTCCTATATAATGCATGAAAGCACACCTCTACTCCTACACTACACAACTAAGCAAAGCCAACAAAAATTTAGAAGTAACATACGCTTCAAGATCTCTATAACATAGCTAGCTACAACTTTTCAACATTTTTCTAGTGAGAGTTTAGAGGTAACAAAATCATCTCTAATGAGTTCTCTAGGACTACGCCTTCCTTCAAGCAAAGTGCTAACTAACGGAATTAACAGTCTGTCTACACCAAAATCGCCACCATCAATAGGCAACATAGTGACGATACTAAGCATTGATGGTGGTGGCGTTAGGGGACTCATCCCTGCTGCCATCCTTGTATTCCTCGAATCTAAGCTACAAGTGAGTTATCATATTTTATTTGGAGATTTAAGTATTATATTTAAGCTAGTTTGTATTGTGAGCTCAGCAAACTAGTTCATCAGTGTTGAATTGTATAGAACTGAGGAGATAAAATATTCTTTCATTCACAGTGTGTTTTTCGGTACAGTGGTATCTGCTATATATTACATTGGCTAATTTAGCCGTTGGTATTATACCGTTGGCTATTATCTATATTTGGTACCTCTGAACAGTGTACCGTTGGTACCCTTTCCTAAAATAGAGTTTGCCTAATTTTGCCTTTTCTACTTTTAATCCTAGCCTATTGATCGATGATGGACGACTGAGATCAATCCTCTCTAATTGTATTCTTATTTTCAACACCCTCCCTCAAGCTTGGAGTGTAGATATCATACAATCCCAGCTTGCTTGTAATCTCTTCAAATTGTCGAGGGTCTAATCCTTTAGTGAAAACGTCGGCCAATTGTTCTTCACTTTTAACATACGGTGTTTCTATTTCCTTTGATTGAACCTTCTCTCTAATGAAGTGGCAATCTACTTCTATGTGTTTAGTGCGCTCATTAAACACCGGATTAGAAGCGATGTGTCGAGCGGAGTTGTTATCGCAATACATCTTCATGGATTGATTACTAGTAATTCCCATGTCTTTGAGTAATTGCTTGAGCCATGTTAATTCACTTGCGGTTGATGCCATGGCACGATATTCCGCCTCGGCGCTAGATCGTGCCACAATACTTTGCTTTTTGCTTTTCCATGTGACTAAATTTCCGCCTACAAATGTGCAAAAACCGGTAGTGGATTTTCGATCGAAACTTCCGGCCCAATCTGCATCGGAATAGCCACATATATCATTAGACTTATTGTTTTTCATCCAAATTCCTTTTCCGGGGTTATTTTTTAAATATCTTAAAATTTTATGTATGGCCTCTAAATGTGGAGTTCTTGGTGAATGCATGAACCTACTAATTTGGCTTACCGCAAATGAAATATCCGGACGGGTGACCGTAAGGTATATTAATTTGCCTACTAATTTTTGAAAATGGTTGATGTCTTCTAGAGGTTTGCCATCTTCACTATTTAATTTACATTTGTTGTCGGTTGGGGTAGAAGTTGGTTTACAACCTAATTTTCCGGTTTCTTTTAGTAGGTCCAAGGTGTATTTCCTTTGTGAAATAAAAAGGCCCGACTTAGAGTGTGCTACCTCTATTCCTAAGAAATATTTTAAATATCCAAGGTCTTTAATGTCAAAATTTTCTTTTAATTGACTTTTGATTTTCCTAATTTCTTCTATGTTATTTCCGGTGATTATTATATCATCTACATATACTAATACAAGAGTTGTGTGGTTTTTGTCAATTTTGGTAAATAAAGAATGGTCGGCACTACTAATTTTAAAATTACAAGAATTTAAATAAGAGCTAAGTTTTCCATACCATGCCCGTGGAGATTGCTTCAATCCATAGATTGATTTATTTAACCTACAAACTAGATTAGATTTGTTTTCCAATTTATGACCGGGCGGTAGGTTCATGTATACCTCTTCTTCAAGTGTTCCTTGAAGAAAGGCATTTTTCACATCCATTTGGTATAGGTTCCAACCATTATTTACCGCAATAGAAAATAAGATTCTAACGGTATTCATTTTTGCTACCGGTGCAAAGGTTTCATTATAATCTATTCCGTAAGTTTGGGTATACCCTTTGGCTACTAACCTAGCCTTGTACCGCTCTATGGTACCATCACTTCTATATTTGGTTTTATACACCCATTTGCATCCTACGGGTTTTTTGTTTTTTGGTAATATTTCAATTACACATGTTTCATTTTTTTGCATTCAATTCTTCCCTCATGGCTTTACACCATATTGGTTTTGTTATGACCTCTTGATAATTTAGTGGTTCTACTTCCTTACTAACCGAAGTAAGGAATGCTTTGTATGATGAGGAAATATTGTCTTATGAAACAAAATCTTGTATGGGGTATTGTACGGTATATGTTACAAAATCTCTAAGTCGTGTGGACGGTTGAGGTATTCTTGATGACCTTCGTACTACCGAATTTTCTTCAATGTCATTATCATTGTCACTATTATTAATTTCATTTGTTTCCTCTTCATGAGTATCGATATGGTTTATGTTTTGTAAAGGTTCTTGTTCATTTATGTGAGGTACTAGAGGACAAACTTGACCTTTATTGTGTGACTCATTTAATTTTTCTTTGGTTTTAAAATATGGTTCCTCTTCACAAAATATGACATCTCTAGAAAAATATAGTTTCTTATTTTTTTGGATCATAGCATTTAAATCCCTTCTTAAAAGAAGAATATCCCAAAAAAAATAGTTTTTGTTGACATATAATCCAACTTATCCTTTCTTTGAATTTTTACCCAACATACACAACCAAATACTCTTAAATAATTTAGATTATATTGTTGATAAAGGATTTCTAAAGGACTTTTATTATTAAGTACACTACTTGGCAATCGGTTAATTAGATGGGTGGCACAAAGAATGGCATCCGACCAATATATTTTTGGAACGTTATTTTGAAATAACAATGCTCTTGTCATTTCTAACAAATGTCTATTTTTTCTTTCCGAAATTCCATTTTGTTCATGTATAATCCCTTTAATTTTAAAAAGATTTGTGAAATTTTTGTTTATGAACTCCGTACCATTGTCGGATCTAAACATTTTTAGTTTAGTATCAAATTGATTTTCTATTAAATTTAGAAATTCTTCAAAGCATTTAAATACTTCATCTTTTGATTTTAATAAATACAACCAAGTAGCTCTTGAAAAATCGTCAATAAATAGAACAAAATATCTAAATCCATTATACGAGTCAATTGGGGCCGGTCCCCATACATCGGAATGAACCAAATTAAACATGGCTTCACTTCTACTATTTGAATGGGAAAAAGGAAGCCTTGTTTGTTTGGCCATTTTACAAACATCACAATTGATACAATTTAAATTTGGAAATGTTACAATACTATTTAAAATCTTATCGGAAGGATGTCCAAGTCTTTTGTGCCATAGATCCCCACTAACTAATTTTGCGGAAGCACCTAAACTCAATTTTTGTAGATTCAAAATGTAATGTCCATTTTTAAGGAAACCTTCCCCAATCGTCTTCCCGGTTTTCCGGTCCTGAAATGTAACATTTTTACAAGAAAAAATTGCTTCACAATTAAAATCTTGTGTTAATCTTTTAATTGAAATTAAATTTATAGGAAAAGATTTTAAATATAGTACATTATCAATTTTTTTGTTAAAAAGGTTAATTTTGCCTATGCCATCTATTTTTGTTTTCATACCGTTTGCTACCATTACGTATTGACTTTTATTCGTCGGGTCTAAATTTGTAATCAATTTTTCATTACCAAACATATGGTCGGTGGCACCACTATCTACAATTATTTGGTCAAATAAATTAAAATTTTGGAATTGAGAAACAGTACCGCATGAACCAGAGGTGTTCTGTTGAGTGTACCACGCAGAAAATTGCTTCAGCATCTGCTGCATTGGATCCTCAGCTTTGAAACCGCCTGACCCGCTAGGCGCTGACCCGTTTCCGAAAAAATTGGGTGTCAGTTTAATTGACTCGGTTTGAGCCGAGAAGGCCCGATCGGTCTGGTTTATTTCTGTTTGCGCTGAGTAGCCTCTGTGAGGCGCCGCTTCGCCTCTTCTTTCTTCTTCTCTGTCGCCTCCTCTCCCCGATCTCTCTGCTCCGCCGTTCTTCCATTTTTTTGGTTGAAGGTGTGGATGGAGAAACCAACACCTCTCGTGAGTATGCCCTTCTTTCTTGCAGTGAGAGCACCGTTCTTTGGAATTTTGTCGGTTCGGAAAGCTAGGGTTTTTGAAATTTTTTGCTGCGAGACCGTGGGTCTCGTGTCCCTCGCCATTCTTGGCTTGTGGACCGCCCATCGTGTGCCTTCTTGTTTCTTCTCGGTGTAGCATGGCTGCTACAGCCGAGTATGAGGGGAGCTCGGCCCCGAGAAGGACTTGCGACCTCACGGCTTCATAGCTGTCGTCTAGACCCGCGAGGTACACAAATATTTCATCCTCTTGTAGCCTTTTTTGGAGCTTACTGAGGTCTGTGGTTATTGGTCGATAAATTTTGAGCTCGTCGAATTTTTTCTTGAGGTGGCCGAGATACTCTGTGTTGGTCATTGTTCCTTGTTTTGCTGTGTGGATTTCTTGTTTGAGTTTAAAGATGTGAGCATGGTTTTGTTGTTGACCGAAGAATGCTTTCACATCTTCCCAAAGGCCGTGTGAGGTGGTACTGCTGTGAAGGAAAAGGTCTGAGATTTGGGGTTCCATGGAATCTAATAGCCAAGCCATGATTTTGTGATCTGTAGCTTGCCATTGTCGCCTTGCCTGTTTTTCTTCTTCTGATGGTTTTGCTAGATCTGTGATTGTCGGTTGTGTTTTTTCTCCTGTGATGAATTCTATCTTTTCTCTTCCACTCAGGGATAGAGTCACTGATTTGGCCCAAGATAGGTAATTTCTATCATTGAGTAATGCATTGGTGAGTCTCGAATGGTTGGTAGCTTCATTTGATTGCTGCCCCATTTGCGACATCTTTGCTCTTTGTCAGAAGTTTCTGTTGTGGGTTTTTTCAGTGTTCTTTGTTACTGGTATTGGATTATGGAGATTATTGGTTTATCGAGCCTTGCTCTGATACCATGTTGAATTGTATAGAACTGAGGAGATAAAATATTCTTTCATTCACAGTGTGTTTTTCGGTACAGTGGTATCTGCTATATATTACATTGGCTAATTTAGCCGTTGGTATTATACCGTTGCCTATTATCTATATTTGGTACCTCTGAACAGTGTACCGTTGGTACCCTTTCCTAAAATAGAGTTTGCCTAATTTTGCCTTTTCTACTTTTAATCCTAGCCTATTGATCGATGATGGACGACTGAGATCAATCCTCTCTAATTGTATTCTTATTTTCAACAATCAGATTTATTCATTAATATGGAAATTATTATCAAATATTATCATTTGTACTATCCAAAGAAAACAATTAAGTACGTGAAATGCATACATGTGTTGTTTTTCTAAATGGAAATAAAACAATTATTACACTTATTTGTTTGCTCGAGAACACGGAAATATTATTGTGTTATTATATATCATCTTTATGCATGGAAAACAAAGTAAGGTGTGTATAAATATATATATAGATGTATAGTATTGAGATACTATCACCAATATATAATAACCAACACTTGGAGCCCACCTAATTTAATAAGATAATTGTAGTAATACAAGTCTGATAAATAAAGATTGAATTTACTCTCACAGCACGAAAATGAAGTTTCCCCATGTTGAGAAGGTTTTCTTCAATTTTCTTCCATTACTAATTTTATTGAAAATTTGGTCATAATTACTTGTTGTACATGTACTTGTAGGAACTTGATGGAGAAGATGCAAGAATTGCAGATTACTTTGATGTGATTTCAGGAACTAGTACCGGAGGTTTAGTGACGACCATGCTTGCTGCTCCTAACGAGCAGAAGAGACCTCTCTTCTCAGCTAAAGATATTATAACCTTCTACAATGAAAACATTCCAAAGATTTTCCCTTCTAATAGGTATGCCTTATTGACTCCTCTTCCCTCTTTCTGCAATAATTAATTTATTTCTTAAATGCAAGCTTCATGGAACCTAGATAAATTTGTGCAATATACATAATGACGAGCAACTCTTAATGTAGGAATGGGATTGGAGGCTTGTTAAGCAGTATGTTTGGTCCTAGATACACAGGGGAATACCTTCATAGCAAGATTCAAGAACTGCTCGGGGAATCAAGGCTTCATGATACAGTAACAGAAGTGGTCGTTCCTACATTTGACATTAATTTTCTTCAGCCGGTCATCTTTTCAACAAACGAGGTACATATAAACATATCGCTTTTCATTTTATTTTGGTAATTTTGTAGCCTTGTGCATTTAAAAATGAAACAACTGAGCTGCTTTCCACAAAATTAAATTTGTAAAATTTAGAATGTCAATTACGATTTACGTATGAGCTTGATAACATGTAGGCAAAAACGAATGCATTAAAGGATGCTCTGTTATCGGATGTCTGTATCAGCACTTCTGCTGCTCCAACTTATCTTCCAGCACATCATTTCACAACTACGGATCGTCTCGGAAAAACACGGAGCTTCAATCTTGTTGATGGAGGTGTTGCTGCAAATAATCCGGTATTTATTTCTTTCATAAAGTAATGCTATCAAATAACAAAGTAAACCGACAGCATACTTACAGTTTGACCTCTTTTATTAACTGTTTTCGGCCCCAATTAATTGTTACAATTAATTTATTCGAGAAAACACCATCACCAAATAATTAAAAAAGTCCAACATCTTGCAACCAAATATAATTTGATCTGATTAGTGCCCAGATCTCTTAATTCTTAAATTATTCTGATTAATATTTATTCTCCATGTTTTATTTTTCTTTCTTTGTTACATTACAGACACTTCTTGCTGTAAATCATGTGACAAAGGAGATTGTGGTACAAAGAACAAATTATTTCCCTGTCAAGCCAATGGATTATGGAAATTTCCTGATCCTCTCGCTTGGAACAGGATCAGCAAAACAGGAGCAGAAGTACAAAGCACAGGCAGCAGCCAAGTGGGGCCTGCTCAGCTGGTTAACCCATAATGGTTCAAACCCCCTGATCGATTGTTTTAGCCAAGCGAGTGCTGACCTAGTTGATATCCACGCATCTGTTCTTTTCCAAGCATTGCATTGCGAGAAAAATTACTTGCGCATACAGGTAGAAAATTAGCATGATAATTGATGCTATGTTCAAATTAATTAGTTTCTTTGAATATCCAATATTAATTTATTCAATTTTGGGTCATTGTAGGATGATTGCTTGGAGGGTACCGCTGCATCGATGGACAATTCATCCAATGAGAACTTGCTAAAACTTGTCCAAATTGGAAACGAGCTTCTAAAAAAGACGGTGTCTAGAGTGAACTTGGAGAACGGAGATATTGAACCAGTGCTGAATGGTGGAACAAATGAAGAGGAATTGATTCGGTTTGCCAACATACTCTCCAATGAGCGACGCATGAGGTTTCTGAGGATGCAAAATGGCAAATATTAATAAGGGATCATAGTTTCTTGAAGATGAGAAAATATATACTATCTTATATTGTTGATTTTGTAGAGAGATGCACAGCTGAGGAGAAAATATTGTATATTGATATATATGTTGTATCTTTTTTCAATTACAAATTACTATTTATATTACAAGGCTCAATATTTCCGTTGGAGATTATTTCCTAAGTTCCTATGTCTATTTGTACATATACCCTCGATCTATAATGAAATCTTATTCAGAGATCATTCTTCAAGAAAAGTACATATTTTCTCTAAGTTCCTATGTCTATTTATAATGAAATCTTATTTCCTAAGTTCCTAAGTTCCTATGTCTATTTCTCTATGTGTTTATTCATGATTCAGCTTTTATGTAAGAAAAGTACATATTTTTCATATATGTATTAATAAAACTATGTAATTAATTGCTCCTATGTAATTATTTGAGGTCCTGCCGCACAATATTTAGTTATTTTCGTCTAAACACCACTGTCACAATTTATTTCTGAAAGATTATACCCAAAAAATATAGTTTAGTTGAAAAAGAGAGATTACCAAAAAAAAAAAATTTAAAAGATAAGCCAACTGTCATTAAAACCTTTCGCTCTCAGGTCTTCTTCAATCATTATGTGAAGACATAGCCCATGAGGACCTCAAAGGCATAAATGAATAAAGAAAAGAGCTTGTAAAAAAAATAAGGAAAAAAACAGGCTAGAATTACACAAAGAATAAATAAAAAAGAAAAAGAAAGAATAAATTAATAAATAAGCAGGCTGATATCTCCTACAAATACAGACAGGAGGAAATAAAAAACCCAACAATTACTCTATTTTTTCTTTATTCTAATTTTTTTTTCATTTTAATGAAGTTTTTTGTATTAATTTTATTTTTACTTAGTTTATCCAAACTTTTGTAAAAGCTGATAACACCAGTCTATATAAATAAAATCTGGATGTCAAAAAAGAAAACCCTAATTATAGGTAGCAGATAGAAATTACCAAACAGATATATTTTATAAATTTTCACATGGACCGCATTGTTATGCATGAAATTTCTGCAAGGATCTTTTACTTTGTCAAACTTCGTATTTTAATAAAATTGTGATTATGTATTTTAAAATTGGGGTACATCTTAGTTTATCACCCTTCAAATGGCTAAAGTTTAAATTTGAAAAATCCAAGAAACTAATATTTTATTGAAAAAAGAAAGATATTTCAGAAAGATGTTTTATTAGGAGATGGACATAAATTGATTGTGTTGAATGTACGGATTGATGGAATTAAGATTAAACATTTTGAAGTCGACTGGTTTGTTCAGTATATATAGCCCAAAGGAGATCCTTGGTTGTTTTATTTGATAATTATTCAATTAAACTTATCATTAATTGAATATTAATCTTAAGTTCTACAAATTAAAAATCAGCACTTTATATGACACATTATTATAATTTTGAATTGAGCATAATATAAAGAGTATATATACAATACAAAATTATTTTACATATTAGTCCAATATTATTGAATTAATGATCCAACATTTTACGCATCACAGTTTTTATCTGTAAAAAACCATATCACAACAACAATCAATCAATTTATTTGTGCAATTCTTATTTTTTTATGAACCGGGCGCAGAGGCTTCCAAGGAAATTATTTGTGTAATTTCTAACGGTAATTTTTTTTCCTGTTAAATTTATAATATATTTGTTACATCATAGTATAATTGGTCTGTTTGATTGATCTTTTATTGTTTTGTGAATTGTATATTGCAAAGAGCCATCAACAACCACAATTGTTTTTAAATATAAATTATTTTCACACGTGGTGGAGACTTCTGCATATTAAACAAAGGTTAAACAAACGTTTGATATAAGTAAGGTAATTTATTGTTATATAATAAGTTGTAAGTTGGCCTATAACACACTACTCAATCACAAAATTATCAATACATCAGATAAATAATTTCATTCTTATGATAATGGCAATATTACGAACCTCTCGTGAGAGGTTGTTTCAAAAATCGGATAATTCTTTTTTGCGAATATTAAACAATTAGGTGGTTTAATTTCTAACTTTACTAAAAAAAATATGAAAACAACAATTGAGTACTTTGAAATTATCATCTAAAAATATATTGATCCTCATAGCCAACCACAGAAATTCTATGAGGATCAATATATTTTTAAATATGCCAACAACCTGTCATATGAAAACCAAAGAAAATATGACAGGTAGTTGGATATTATATTGTATTCTAATTATTTTACTTGACGTCTTGCAAGTATCTAAATGAGGTGTCATTGACAGCATTTTTTTATTTTTGAGATAATTACATTGACCAGCATTTGGAACTTTCTATATATATATCCAAGTTAACATCACTGAGGCAAATCAAGTCAAAGTTATAGAGAGTTAGAACCCACTCATCGATCAATAATGGCTTAACTTGATAATTTCAATAATAATTTGTCAAAAGTTTTATCATTGAATAAGTTTTTATCACCCATATACGATTGACGTCACATTTAATTTGATAAAATATATATATAGTCATCAACCGCGCGTACTTGTTAAAGCGCATAGCGCCATCAGAAGTTCAAATATCAAATTTGATCAACCTTGTACCACAAGTTTGAATTTTGAATGCAACATTAATTACTCAAACAATATCCACCAAAATCATTGATTCTCACCAATTTGAATAATTACATTGACCAGCATTTTGAACTTTCTGATATCGGCATTTTTTCAAAGTGGCTAATATCAAAACGTTTGCACCAAGGCCCTCGTGCAACCAAATTATTTTCGGATTTTCAAAGTCCAAACAGTCGATCCAAATCATTAGATGTTCAATCTATATTAAAATCTGCTTGGAGACCAAATTTTACATTTTTTGGAATTTGTTTACTATTTATTAAGCCACTTTAAAAATTGCTGATCCGGGTGAACAGTAAAAATAGTGCAACCAAATTCTGGACCATGTGACTTAATAAATAATAAAAAAATTCTAAAAAATGTAAAATTTGGTCTCCAAGCAGATTTTAATATAGAGATCACATCTAACGGTTTAGATCGACCGTTTGGACTTTGAAAATCCAAAAACGACTTGGTTGCGCGAGAACTTTGGTCCAAACGTTTTGATATTAGCCACTCTCTCTATATATATGTCCAAGTTAACATCACTGAGGCAAATCAAGTCAAAGTTATAGAGAGTTAGAACCCACTCATCGATCAATATTGGCTTAACTTGATAATTTATCAAAAGTTTTATCATTGAATAAGTTTTTATCACCCATATACGATTGGCGTCGCATTTAATTTGATAAAATATATAGTCATCAACCGCGCGTACTTGTTAAAGCGCATAGCGCCATCAGAAGTTCAAATATCAAATTTGATCAACCTTGTACCACAAGTTTAAATTTTGAATTCAACATTAATTACTCAAACAATATCCACCAAAATCATTGATTCTCACCAAACTTAAAATTGAACTTGCTAAAGCACGTATATGGGTAAAAGTGCACGTTATTGATAGCATATATATAGAGAGGCTATGTTCCTAGCCTCCGGAACAAACAGTTCGGTTCTCCGTTTTTCAAAGTCCAAACAGTCGATCGATCTAAACCATTAGATATTCAATCTATATGAAAATGTGCTTGGAGACCAAATTTTACATTTTTTTTAATTTTTTTACAATTTATTAAGCTGGTTTGAAAATCGTTGTTTTTCAATGGTGCAAAAGTTTAATAAAATCAGCGATTTTCAAACCAGCTTACTAAATAGTAAAAAAATTTCAAAAATATAAAATTTGTTCTCCAAGCACATCTTAATATAGATTGAATATCTAACGGTTTGGATCGACTGTTTGGGGTTTGAAAATTGGAGAACCGAATCGTTTGTTCCGGAGGCTAGGAACAAACGTTTTGAGCATAGCGCCTCTCTCTCTCTCTCTCTATATATATATATATATATTTTATTTTTTATTTTTTTTGAAATAATACATATTGACCAGAATTTTAAACTTTCCCATTTTATAACAAAAAATATGTCCAAGTTAACATCATTGAGGCAATCAAACCATGATTTCTTATGTATCTTGCATGTAATAATATTTTTTTTATTCTTTTTATTCTTTTGAGATAATATATATTGACCAGAATTTTAAACTTTCCCATTTTATAACAAAAAATATGTCCAAGTTAACATCATTGAGGCAATCAAACCATGATTCCTTACGTATATTGTAATAATATATTTTTTTAAGAATCAAGACCAAGTCATAGTATATATCATCTTAAACCTCGCGATATCATAGTGACACACTACTACAAAAATAGTCATTGTACACTGCACATTGTACACGGATTTTGACAATTTTATTAAAAACAGTGTACAAAATATGATTTTTTACTTGTCCAAAATATCTGCACGATTTCTACACGGATAATTAGTTAATAATCAGTGTAGAATTATTAGAGAGAGCTACACGGTTTATTAGAAACCAAAAATCCGTGTGTAAAGAGGTCCGTGTGCAAATAATAGAGAGAGCTACACGGACTTTTAATACAAAGCCGTGTAGGAATATACACACGGATTTTTGATAATATATCCGTGTAGAAATAGTAGAATTGTACACGGATTTATAACAAAATAGCCGTGTATGTTTAGTTGGAGAGCTACACGGATTTATAACTAAATAGCCGTGTATAAAAGTGTTGGGTTTTAATGTCTTCCCCTTCCAGCGCAATTTTGATCAAGTCTTTTAGTACATCTCTCTGAACTGAGCTTTTTCCTATCAGATTTCTGCGAATTGATCGAGGCCAGCAGCTGAGATCTGAGATAATAAGCGGTATGTACTTCATCTTAATTTCCTATGATTGCAACTGATCTGTTCTATGCTTTACTCATGATGTTTAATCAAGTCCTGCGCATGCTTCACAAAATAGGGCATAACTTTTGATCCGTCCGTCGGATCGGGCTGAAATTTTGACATGAGCTCCACAGCCCCAAAACCAAGCGTTCTTACTTTTCAGCCCGATCCGACCGTCGGAAATAGAGTTTTTGAACTTTCTTTACAATCTCAGAGTTTTTAGGGTCTTTTCGTGCATCATTTACTGTTTTGATTTTGCACGATTAATAGCAATTGATATTTGCAACTGTATTTCATCTACCTTTTCTTGTTACTAACTAATACCAAATTGTAATTGTAGAATTTGCCAAAGGAACCGCATTACACCAAGGAGCAGATCGACGATATCAGGTGTGTGTGGGCAAGGTGGTTTGTAACGGAATTTTGCAATGCTCAACATGGATTTCCATAATTTTGTATAATTTGGTGTATATGAATATTGCATAATTTATTGCATATGAATTTCTGGCTAATCTGAAAAATATTAATTTCTTGCTAATCTGGAAAATATGGATTTATTGCTAATCTGGAAAATATGGATTTCTTGTTATATGAAATCTGGAAAATATGGAAAATCTGGAAAATCTGGAATAGTTCTGTAACAAAACTGGCTAGCAAAACTGGAGGCTAGCCGAAAAACAAAAAATACAAAAAAAAAAAATGTTCTTTCTACACGGACATTTAACTAAAGTCTGTGTAGAAAAAAAGAGAGCTACACGGACATTTAGTTAAATGTCCGTGTAGAAAGAGGAGAGCTACACGGACATTTAACTAAATGTCCGTGTAGAAAGAGTCAAGCTACACGGTTTTTTAGTTAAATGTCTGTGTACAAAAAGAATCGTACACGGTTTTTTAGGTAATATCCGTGTAGCTCGGTAAAATGGTGAGCGACACATTCTGGTCTTTGTACACGGCTGTTTGTGAAGTTATCCGTGTAGAATCTTTAAAATTGCACACGGGCAAAAGTCCGTGTGTAGTTATTGAACTAATCGTACACCCTCGATTTAAACACGGTAGGAAATCCGTGTAGCTCCTCCTTTATTGTCCGTGTATAATCTCTTTTTTTGTAGTAGTGACAATTCAAGTCAAAGTTATAAAGGGTTAATTAGGACCCACATTATTGATGGCTTAACTTGATTATTTTAAAAATAATTTGTCAAATCATGACAAAAGATATTTCAAAAAATAATAAATAATATCCAACTAATTGTGGTATCGAGAAAGCTCCGGTGACGTGTTGTGTAATTTGAGCACTTGAATTTTAAAAGAACTGGTGACTACTGCTTCATTAATTGTAATTAGTTAAATCCAAAATTTTCTTGTTTTAATAATGGAATGTTTTTATAGCCTTAACAAATATATACATTCCGCTATTTATAAAAATGAAATAATTACTGCAAACTTGGCCAGATTATAATTAATTTATGCACAAATTAAAGAATACATATATCCAATGAAGGCGCGTGATTTCTAAATTGTCTAATTATAAGAAGAACGTGATGGTTTATCATGTCCGCGGACGGAATGGTTGGAATAAACCATCTCATCCAGCCAATTTCATTATTAATCACATAAAATTGCTAGAATAATATATATATGAGGAGGGATCAAGTTACAACAAATTTGAGTTATAACAAAGTTACAACAACCAGTTTTTTTCATTTTGAAAGTCTAAATCGTCGATCCAAACCGTTCAACATGATCTCCACAATAAAATGTGCTTGCAGATCAAATTTTACATTTTTTAAATTTTTTTACTATTTATTAAGTATTTTACAAAAAAATAGCATATTCAGACCATTGAATTTTGTACCCATCTTAATAAATAGAAAAAAATTCAAAAAAATGTAAAATTTGATCTGCAAGCACATTTTATTTAGATGATCATGTTGAACTGTTTGGATCGACAATTTAGACTTTGAAAATAAAAAAAATGATTATTGTACCTTTGTTGTAACTCAAATTGGGAAATTGCGTGACCAGATCAGTTCGCGTCTCGTGCCGTACCGTGTCAATTTTCAAATAGTCATATAAAGCGAATTGTTATAATACGAAACACACAAGTCATAACACGTGAGGGGCACACGTATTGTGCTGTGCTATGACATAACGAAACTATGACGTACCGTGACATATCCAATCACGCTGTGACTTTGTGACATTTGGAGCCGTCCACAAGTAACGAAATTCGATGGGCTTGGGTCTGAAATCGCGCTCTGTACACCAGTCTTGGTTATCAGGGGTTCATCGCTGGGTGTTGTTGCGGTTTTCGGAACGACTTGGGGCGGTTCACAATCGCTCTCGCGATATAGAGCGGCTGGTTCACACACGAAGAAACGAAGCCAGATCCTTTTTGGGTGAATGTTGAAGCCCATGGGCCACAAAATTCAAAAAGCTAACTTTCTTTCTTTTTTTCGGAAAATCTACACGTGATTTGATTCAGTGATCTTTTCTTTAATGTGAGTTAACCCAAGTAAAAGTTATGTTTTGTAGCGTGGCATTGGCGCCTTCTCATCATTGGATATTTCAAACTATCTCCTACAAGTTCAAAGATGACACTAAAGACTTGGTCTTGATTATTAAAAGTACATTTTATTCAAATATACACAAGGAAATATGGTTAGATTGCCTCAATGATTAACTAGGACATATATTTGTGTTAATTATGAGATGAGAAAGTTCAAAATGATGGTTAATGTTGATTATCTCAATAAAAATGCTGTCAATGAATAACTATTATGCCACAGGACTTCAATTTGAAAGAATGACACCATCATATATACAAATAATTAGGGTTAAAAAATTGTACAAAGTTTGACAAAATTGTACAAATTCTCTAGCAATCAAACCAATAGTAGCAATTCATTACATAGTTCTATTAATACATCCATCTACCAATCACATGACACATTGATTGGACTTTTACATGCAAAGTATGTACTTTTCTTAAATTAAAACTGAATCAATATACACAGAGAGATAAATGAATTAATGAATGAAACTTCAGCATAATTAGTAAACAGAAAAAATCTGAAAAGCTACGTATAAGATAGTATTCTTCATCTTTATCATTCCATTTGCATCCTCAGAAGCCTCATGCGCTGCTCATCAGAGAGCATCTTGGCAAACCGAATCAATTCTTCTTCATTTGATCCACCATTCAGCAAAGGTTCAATATTTCCGTTCTCCAAGTTCACTCTAGACACCGGCTTTTTAAGAAGCTCGTGTCCAATTTGGACTAGTTTTAGCAAGTTCTTATTCGATGAATTGTCCATCGATGCAGCGGTGCCCTCCAAGGAATCATCCTGAAATAACCCAATACTGAATAAAATAATATTGGTGCTTCATACAAACTAATTATTTAGAAAATAATACGATCACTAATTATCATGCTAATTTCCTACCTGTATGCGCAAGTAGTTCTTCTCGTAATGCAACGCTTGGAAAAGAACGGATGCGTGGATATCAACCAGATCAGCACTTGCTTGGCTAAAACAATCAATCAGGGGGTTGGAACCTTTATGGGTTAACCAGCTAAGCAGGCCCCACTTGGCCGCTGCCTCTGCTTTGTACTTTTGTTCCAGTTTTGCTGATCCCGTTCCAAGCGAGAGGACCAGGAACTTTCCGTAATCCACTGGTTTGACAGGGAAATAATCACCTCTTTGTATCACAATCTCCTTTGTCACGTGATTCACAGCAAGAAGTGTCTGATATGTCACAAAGAAAGAAAAATAAAACGTTTAGAAGAAAATATTAATCATACCAACTTCAGACTTGAGAGAGTTGGGTAATAATTTTGAAATTATTGTTGGATCCAGAAGATGGGATTTATTTAATTTATTCAATCATGTGTTTTCTGGTACAAATAAATTCTAACTATTGCAGCCAAAAGCGGTTTATATATAAAAGAGGTCAAACTGTAAGAATTAATACTGTTTGTTATTTGATTGTATTTATAATTTATTTATGAAAGATATATATGTACCGGATTATTTGCTGCAACACCTCCATCAACAAGATTGAAGCTCCGTGTTTTGCCGAGACGATCCTTAGTTGTGAAATGATGTGCCTGAAGATATGTTGGAGCAGCAGAAGTGCTTATACACACATCCGATAGTAGAGCACATCCTTTGAAGGATCCGCCTTTGCCTACAGGTTATCAAGCTCATATGTAAATTCTATTTGACATTCTAAATTTTATAAATTTAATTTTGTGGAAAGAAAATCGGTTGTTCCATTTTTAAATGCAGAAAGCTAGAAAAACACAAAAATAAGATTTATAAGTGATACGTTTATTTGTACCTCGTTCGTAGAGAAGATGGTTGGCTGAAGATAATTAATGTCGAATGTTGGAACGACCACTTCTGTAACTGTATCATGAAGCCTTGTTTCCCCGAGCAGTTCCTGAATCTTGCTATGAAGGTATTGTCCTGTGTATCTCGGACCAAAAATACTCGCTAGCAAGCCTCCAGTTCCATTCCTACAATAAAAGTTGCTCGCTATTATGTATATTGCACTATTTTATTTTTTACATACGTTCCACAAAGCATGCATTTACGAAGAAGTAGATTACTGCCAAAAGAATAAAGAGAAGTCAGAAAGGCATACCTATTAGAAGGGAAAATCTTTGGAATGTTTTCATTGTAGAAGCTTATAATATCTTTAGCTGAGAAGAGAGGTCGTTTTTGCTTGTTAGGAGCAGCAAGCATGGTCGCTACTAAACCTCCGGTGCTAGTTCCTGAAATCACATCAAAGTAATCTGCAATTCTTGCATCTTCTCCATCAAGCTCCTACAAGTACATGCACAAGAAGTAATCAGTACCAAGGTTTCCTTAAATATAATATTTGATACTTATTTCCATATTTATGAATTTGTCTTATGGACTAGGTAGTTTCTTATGCTAACAATGCAAATTGAGTTAAATATAATATTTATTATCTAAATAAATAGTTAACTCACTTGTAGCTTAGATTCGAGGAATCCAAGGATAGCAGCAGGGATGAGTCCCCTAACGCCACCACCATCGATGCTTAGTATCGTCACTATGTTGCCTTGTGATGGTGGCGATTTTGGTGTAGCCGGACTGATATTTAGCACTTTGCTTGACAGAAGGCGCACTCCTAGAGAACTCATTAGAGGAGATTTTCTTACTTCGGTATGGAAGTGTAATATTAATCTCAGCACGCTAGAGAAAAATTGAAATGTTGTAGCTAGCTAGCAAGATTAAAGAGATCTTGAAGCTTATATTACTTGGTAAAATTTAATTTCTTGGCTTTGCTTAGTTGTGTAGTAGTGTGGGAAGAGAGGTGTGCTTTCATGTATTATATAGGCAAGAGAAAAGAGGTACAATCGTACAAGTAGCTGAAGTAGCCAAAATATAGCATTAAATTGGAGCAAGGACCCATTCTATATAATTGCAGATAGTTTGAAAATTCCAATGATATGAAGGCGCCAAAGCCACGCGACAAAGCAGAACTTTTATTTAGGTCAAGTCATATTGAAGAAAAGATCAAATCATGAGAACACATGTAGATTTTCCAAAAAAAAATTTAAAAAAAAAGGTTAACTCTGTGATATTTGTGGCCCATCGCCCATGGGCTTCAATATGCACCTAAAAGGACCTGGCTTCGTTTCTTCGTGTGTGAGCTACGCGTAAACCATTTATGCTAATTCGGGAATTGAGTGATTTTGACCAATGAAAGGATAAGGAATTCAAAAGTCAAAACTCCACAAGCTTTAGCAAGTATGGTTCTTGATTTGATCAAGTTAAAATTTGAATTTGATGAAACAGTGATTTTGGTGGATATTGTTTAATTAAGTAATCAATGTTGATCAATTCAATAATCCAAACTTGCAGTACAAGGTTAACCAAGTTTCATATTTAAAATTTTGATGGCACCACGTGCTACAGAAAGTATGAATGACTGATGATTATTTTATCAAATTTTATTTGTCATATTTGACAAATTATTATTAAAATAATAAAGTTACTATTATATATAGATGAATGATGTCGTAACTCTTCGTAACTTTGACTTGATTTGTCAATTTGGTACCACAAGGTTAAAGATGACACTAAAGACTTGGCCTTGATTCTTTAAAAAACATTTTATTCAAATATACACAAGTAAATATGATTAGATTGCCTCAATGATGTTAACTAGGACATATATTTGTGTTAGTTATGAGATGAGAAAGTTCAAAATGCTGGTTAATGTTGATTATCTCAATAAAAATGCTGTCAATGACATGTTATTTAGATAATTGCAAGGGTATCCGACTACATATTGTATTTGTGGTGGTTGAATAGGGAGGTATAGGCTTAGTACCCACTGATTAGTTGTAAAACTTCTTTGATGATCAATATATGTACCAATAAATTTCAATGTATTAATAAATTGATGTATTGGGTTAATTTTAAAGAACAGTTGAAAATCAAGTCATATAATTATTTAGTATTCACAAAAAAATCTCTTATCAGATTTTTGAATATACCACCTTTCAAGGAGATACATAATATTGTCTTTACCATCAAAAACTAAAAATTATTTCTGGATGTCCTGGTATATTTACTAGTTAACAATTATAAATCTTGCTTAGGCAGGTGACCTAGATCCAACATATGGAATAAACAATATATATATATATATATATGTATATATATATATATGTATATATATGTATGTATATATATATATGTATGTATATATATGTATGTATATATATATATGTATATATGTATATGTATATATATATGTATGTATATATGTATATGTATATATATATATATATATATATATATATATGTATATGTATATATATATATATATATATATAGTGATGCTGCGGTGCTTTGGGAAGTAAAGAGGGTGTTTTACTACCCGCTCATATCTCCATTTTCAAAGTTCATATAGTCGATCCGAACTTCTTAACATAATCTTCCTATTGATATGTGTTTGGAAACCAAATTTTACATTTTTTTGGAAATTTTTTACTATTTGTTTAGAATTTTTGAAAATCACAGCTTTTCATTAAATAAAAAAAAAAAAAATGCAATAAACACTGATTTTAAAAAATTCTACAAAAATAGTAAAAAAATTTCAAAAAATGTAAAATTTGGTCTCCAAGCACATATTAATATGAAGATCAGTTGAGAAATTCGGATCAACTATTTGAACTTTGAAAATGAAGATATAAGCGGGAAGTAAAACACCTTCTTTCCTTCCCAAAGCACCGTAGCATCACTCTATATATATAGAGAGAGGTTGGCTGATATCAAAACGTTTGTTCCGGAGCTGTGGTGCAACCAATTGATTTTCTGATTTTCAAAGTTCAAACGGTCAATCCGAACCGTTAGATGTGATCTCTATATTAAAATGTGCTTGGAGACCAAATTTTACATTTTTTAGAATTTTTTTACTATTTATTAAGTCAGTTTTAAAATCGCTGATTTTAATAAACAGTGAAAATTTTCTGGATCATTAAAAACAACTCACTATATATATATATATATATATATATATATATATATATATATATATATATATATATAAATAAATTGCTAATATGCTATGCATAGCATAGATGGCCTCCGTGCTACGGCTCAATATTTGATTTTTCAAAATTCTAACGGTTGATCCGAACCATTCAACATAATCTCCATAAGAATATGTACTAGCAAACCAAATTTTACATTTTTTAGAATTGTTTTACTATTTTTGTAGATAGGTAGAAAATCACTTGATCTGAAAATTCGGTACCATTCAGATCAAGTGTTTTTCTACCTATCTAAAAAAATAGTAAAAAAATTCGAAAAAATGTAAAATTTGATTTGCAAGTACGTATTCATATGGAGATCATGTTGAACGGATCGGATCGACCGTTAGGATTTTGAAAACTCAAATATTGAGCTGTAGCACGGAGGCCCTCTACGCTATGCATAGCACCGTAGCCAACTCCATATATATATAGAGAGATGGGCTATCATGCTTTGGAAAGTAAAGATGTTGTTTTAGTTTCCGCTCATATCTCCATTTTTAAAGTTCAAACAGTCGATCCGAACTTTTCAACATGATCTTCATATTGTTATGTGCTTGCAGACCATATTTTACATTTTTTGAAACTTTTTACTATTTTTTAGAATTTTTGAAAATCATAGCTTTTTATTAAATAAAATAATAATAAAAAATTCTGAAAAACATTGATTTTCAAAAATTCTAAAAAAATAGTAACAAAATTTCAGAAAATATAAAATTTGGTCTCCAAACATATTACAAGATGAAGACTATGTTGAGAAGTTTAGATTGACTATCTGAAATTTAAAAATAGAGATATAAGTGGGAAGTAAAACACCCTTTTTACTTCTCAAAGCAATATTTGTAGTCGATTGCTCGATCTTTGCAATAAACAATTCACACAAGAATAAAAAGTACATAGCAGACCAATTATATTATGAATTAACAAATAAATTATAAAGTAAACAGGAAAAAAATTACCAATCTCTTTATTGTATTACAAAAATAATTAATTATGGTCCATATATGGCTTTCTATGTATATAGAATCGTGAACTTAGTACAGTGATACAAGCTCTCGTCTCTTTCTGAACTGAAGCATGTTTAATTCTTGAGAATATCATCTAAAAGATATTGGCTTGTACCGAAATCTTTAAATAATTAATACAAAAAAATATATGGCTTTCTCCATATGAAAAAATCTGGGAAGTATAGAAGTGTTTGCAGTATCAAGTTAAGTAGGCTTAATGATTAGTTTAACTAAATAACCCATATTTGGTAAGCAATTAAGGCTGATGCTAACCCAGCGGATCCACAGCGGAAAGTATAGTCTTGTAAACCGAAATAAATGAAGTTTATTTAACGGGCGAAGATAGCAATCCTTCTAATATAATCCTCCTGAAATTAATTTCCAACAAAGAGATAGGCGTCTTTCAATTCTCTAATTCTGAATGCTCTAAAAATATAGAATAGGCCCAAAAAGATTTCTAATTCTGAATGCTCTAAAAATTGATGAAGCGTCTATTTAAACTCATGATTATAAATCCCGTACTAAAACCATTCCCAATTATAACAAAACCTCGACATTTCTTTCATATTCTCGTCTCCATGAAAACAATTCCAGAAAACTGGACGGATCTTCCCCGAGATCTCCTCCATCTCATCCTGGCAAAACTCTCCGACATCTCTGACATCTGCGATTACATCCAATTACGTGCAGTTTGCAAATCGTGGCGTTGCTCTATCTCTGTTTCCGATCTACCACTGCAATTTCCTTGGATAATGAAGCTTGGTGACAATAAGGAATCTCTCTTAGAGTTCTACTCCTTTGCTTCTAAAAAGGTATATACTATGCATGCTCCCAATTCCTCCAATAAGTCTCTTGGCCTTAGCAGCATGCTCGTTCATCAATTTGGAAGCGATGATCTATTTTCTCTTGTGCGTTGCAAAAAATCTTGTCAGTTTCGTGAGGGATACTGTTCTTTTCTGAATCCAGTTAACAATAGCGAGGTTTATCTCCCTGTTGTGCATGATCCTGAACCTTCGAGCTTTCGGTTTTGTTGGTCTGGTCCTAGAAGTTTCCACAGTGAGAACTGTGTAATTTTTAGTTATGGGATTAATCGATTGGCTGTTTGTAAATCCAATGATGACAAGTGGGATTGCATTGGAGGAGACTTGGGATACGAGTATGCCTATTTGAACGGTTTGCTTTTCACGATTGAATATTGGAAATCAGGGTTTACAAGGGTTATAGATATCGGTACCCGCCAAGAGGCATACGTCATACCACCACAAGAATCTACAATGAGAGGTATTCCATTCTTGGTCGAGTCTTCGGGAGAGATTCTGCTAGTTTGTTATATTCATACCTATATAAGAGAAATAAAAAATTACTCATGGAGTAATCTTTGCTCTGAATGGGAAATACATAATGACAATGAAAGGGATGAAGTTCATAAATTTTATATCCACCGGCTGGAATTTGGAAATGGAGAAGAGAAGCCTTGTTGGGTCAAGGTCACAAGCATTGGAGACCAAATGTTATTCATTGATTTTGTTGCTCGTCGAGCTTTCTCTTTAAAAGCTTGTGAGTTTCCTGGCTTCAATGGGAACTCTATCTACTACATAGACACTCAGGATAGCAAGATTTATAGATATGACATGGAGAATGGTAAAACAATATCTGTTAATTGCCCTCTTAATGGACGGAATGGTTTGAGGTGGTTCATGCCTACTTTAAAACCATGTCTGACGTCAATGTTTTAGAGAAATAAATTTGCTGTTATTCCAAAGGGATAACAAGACCCTCTTATTCCGATCCCAACCGTTGACTTTTGTCGTGATTTGGGCAAGAAAAACTTTTTTCTTGAGATTCGCGCTTGAAAAACTTCAAAAGACATTTTATATATTTAATTATATTAATGCATGATAAAGAAAAAGCTTGATTGATGCGCTCTCCTTGTGCAACTCAAATAAATTTTTATTGCTCGTTAAGCTAGTATCACAATTTGTTCAAATATGGAGGTTTGTTGGAGTACAAAGAAAAAGCACCTTGCAAAATATCATGCTCGTGTTTTTTTTTCTAGCTGATTGTATTAGTAGGATATAAAATACTACTTATTTATTTTTTAATTTATTGATTTTTTCTTTAATTTTCTTTCTTCTATGGGTGATTAAATCCTGCTTTTTTGTCCCTAAATTTTTCAAGTAAACTGAATTTTGTCTGTAGATTCTTTCAAAAAGAGAATGGGTCGGTGTGCTTAGAGGTAAATAACTAAATATTATGCAACAGAACTTAAAATTTTAAAATACGATTATCATAGCACCTATGACTAAGCTAAGATTATCATAGCACTACCTAACACGAAAAACTAAAAATTTACTCGAACCTTCAAATTGTTTTCCCAAAATCTACTTCTCTCGTATTAGATTTTCTCTTAGGTGTAAATTAAAAATAACAAAATTTGGATGTAAATAAAATTTATAAACTCATGATGATAATCATTGTTAAATTTTGAAATACAATTTTGTCATTCCGTTGATAATAATTTAAATTTTAATCTCACGACTGTCGAACATTATTGCTTGACTGTTTTTGTGTGGCTACATTGAATATTATAGCAAGGTGTACCACGGTTTTGAAAGTATGCAAAATATTTAAATATAACTAGAATGAACTTAAGTTTATTAAAATATTTAATGAACTTAATCTAAGAAATCAAAATCAAACCATAAGTTTGAATTGTTGATCTTGAATTCACGAGGCATGCATTACACCTCCATTCTTATATTAAGCACGAAAATGTTCTGTAATTAAAAGATTAAATTCCGGATTAAATGTTATCACAACAATCAAACATTCTGCCTTTTTTTTATTCTATACATTGTTTTTATGTTTTTCTCTGTGTAGAAATCTAAATTTATTTAGATATGTACTTGCTACATGTTGATGTCATGATTTCTTTATTTTTTTTGAAAACTTTTCTAAATACACAAATTAGACGATTATAACTTAACTTCCAACAACAATATATAAATTACAATCATTCATCGTATGTAATTTGAATCACAGTAGATCATATTCTAACCAATTATCTATATTTTGTATCTTTGTTAAAACCAAACCTGATGTGAAACGTAATTAATGAGATTATCTACTTTTACAAGAATCATTATAATTTGCAAGTGAAGCATTACAATGTATAGAGAGAAACTATATTGCCAAAGATAATAATTATACCAGGAGAATATAAATGTTTTCATTTTTTATTTTTTTATTATGTCTTCATTTTTTATTTTCTCATAATAAAAAAATAAAATTTATATATCAAAGTAAAATCGTTAAGTGTGATATGTATTAAATTCTCTACATGAACATAAATAATTATCACTTTTCAACTATTTTTATGTGAATATTAGCACGTAGAAAATGAACGTTCATAAGTTATCAGTATTAATATATTTTTTCAAGCTCTTGATAACAATCAAAATAAAATTGAAATGTTATAATCATTTACGTACATGTGCAAAAAGAAAATAATATGTATCATACCTAGTGGTTTTAGTTTGACATTTAAGTTTAAATTTTAAGTTGCTAAAAAAATGGAGGCATAATGAAGATATTGGAATCTTTTCTAATTTTACGCATTTAGTATGGCTCATTGTTGGTACTATAGCTAAAACTATATAGATTTTCATGCAACAAAGTATAATAGATTGTTAAACTAGTAGAAAATATCACACAAAATCAACGTACGTATGAACTAAAAGTCCTCCAACTTATTTTCTATAAAACAATGAATTTTGAACATATTTGTTCTCTTATAATTATATCCCTGTTTCAATCTATTTTAATATCATTCATGAGTATTGTTGAATAATTATCCATTTCATTGGTCTATTTTTTTTTTACGAAAATATGTTATTTTCGATTATAATTTTTTTTGTTCTCTTATAATATGTTCCCGTCGCAACGCACTATACTAGTAAATTATAACTTAAAAAGACATAATTACCTATCCCTCTACTGTATTACTAAAATAATTAATTGTGGTCCTTATATGTCTTTCTACATATATAGAATCGTGAACTTAGTGCAGTGGTACGAGCTCTCGTCTCTAATAAGAGTAAAAAATATTTAATTTTCCAAAATATTATCTAAAAGAAAAGAAATTTCAACCTAATTTATTTGGCTCTAATTGCTACACTATTCCAACATAATATTTCTATCATCCATACCAAACAAACTCGTCGACTTATAAAATGTTTAAACTTCTACTAATCCTTGCATTTAACACAGTCAATTTTGTTCCATCTCCTAATAAATAAACTTTTTTAAATACATTTCTTTTTTGAATAAAACAGATTAATTATTATTGTTTTAAAATTTAAATTTTAACCATTTGATGTGTGATAAACAAACATGTACCTTGTATTTTTAATGCTAGTTACAATCACACCTTTTTAAAATACGAAGTTTGATAAAGTAAAAGCTCCTTGCAGAAGTTTTATGCATAACAATGCGGTCTATGTGAAAATTTAGAAAATTTAGTAAAAGCTCCTTGCAGAAGTTTTATGCATAACAATGCAGTCTAGTTAGAATCACACTTTCGAATTCTTTTTTTCTAAATAAATGCCAGTAATCTGAGTTTCTTTTAATAAGAACTATAAGGGTTTAAGTCTTCAAATTATATTTATACAGACATAAATGGTATCAACTTTTACAAAAGTTCAGCTATAAATTTAGTAGTAAAATGAAAAAAAGATAAATAAAATTATAATAAAAAAATATTAAATAAAATGAAAAAATAATAATAAAAGAGAAAATAGATAGTTCTTGTTTGGTTTTTGTTTCCTCCTGTTTGAATTAGTAGGATATATAAGACTGCTTATTTATTTATTAATTTTTATATTTTTTTTCTTAATTTCTTCTTTCAATGATTCTATCGTGCTTTTTTGTCCTTGGCTTAGACTTGTGATTCACAAAAATTTCAGCAATATAATATTCTTTTTTTTTTTAAAACTTGGTAGGGACTACCAAGGCTATATTTAGAGATTTGTTTAATACAACAGTTCCTAATTAAAATTACATCAGACTAAGTTATAGCAATATTGCTCTCTGTTAATTCCGCACCCATAACAGCCCCAAACCCATTTTTATTTCTTTTTCTACAATATTTTCTCCACAAAGTTGCTTCTTCAGCAGCTCGGTTAGCCACTAACCGCGGTGGTAGCTTCTTATCCCGGAATATGACCTCATTGTCCTGTCGCCATAACGACCACAACATCGACATGAAGTAAGTGATCCAGACATGCTTATTACGACCCCTACTACTGTTGCAGTAAAAATTGCATGAGCCTTCCCAAGTATCTTTTACAGTGACTCCAATTTGCAGAAAGGCAGCAAACCGAGCCCATACCTCCATTGCATTTGGGCATGTAAAAAATAGGTGATTTGCAGTCTCCAGTGTGCATTCTTGACACATCACACAATGAGGCTCACAATTCATACCCCTTCGCCGCAGCATCTCGCGAGTTGGAAGCCTGTCTTTTAAAAAGAGTTGAGAAAAAACCTGAACTTTTAAAGGAGCAGCAGCCTGCCAGTTACTCATGAAACTCCATTGAATCTTGCCTGCCTCCATCATCAATTTGTACAGTGAACCTGCTGAATACTCCCCATTGGCCGACCACCTCCAAATCAAAGAATCTTCCATCTCATTTAGAACCGGTACCATACCAGTAAAGGAAGAAGTTACTGATGAATTTTCCGAAAATGCCTCCTGTAGTGAGATATGCTGTGAGATCGGTCTTGGCAGCCCATCTTTCATCTTTCTGAGTGGAGATGGTCCCCAACAGTCATACCAATACGAGATTGCTGCCCCATTACCAATAGTCCATTGAGTACTCCATTGAAAAAGTGCATACATCTTAATCAATTGGTTCCAAAAAAAAGATCCCGTAACCATCCAAGTTTTAGGATTGGGTTGTTGCGGTCGATGTTTCTTTAAGAGATGCATCACCGAATACCATAGACTCTCGGTCTGGGTTGATGCCTTCCACCACCAACGGATCAAAAGAGAAATATTTCTCATTTCCAAATTTGGAACTCCAAACCCGCCAACCCTTTTAGGCAAGCAAACCACTTCCCAACTAATTAGAGGCAGACCCCTGCCTTGACCTTGCGATTTTCTCCATAGGAAATTTCTACATAGCTTTTCTATCCTTTTTAATACCCATTTTGGCAGTACAAAACAGGTCATGACATATATCGGTACACTACACAAAACCGAGTTAATAAGTTGCAGCCTACCTCCTTTTGAAAGAAATTTACCGGTCCACCCCTCAATCTTAGACTCAATTTTTTCCAGCAATGGAATGAAGTCTTGTTTCTGAGGCTTGCGAATGGTAAGGGGCATACCAAGGTAGGAAATTGGCAATTGAGTTCGGGTGCAACCCATTACTGCACTAACCATCAAAGTGTCCGAAGGGGTAAGATTAATAGGATAGAACGAGCTCTTTTCAAAATTTATTTGCAAACCAGAAATTTTAGAGAATAATCTTAAAACCAACTTGAGAGTGTGTTGAGTATTTTAGATATAATGATTTTGTACTCTTTTGCCTTTAATATTTATAAAACCTTCGTACTCAATAAATAGGTTAGTTGCAAGCGCACAACCTATCGATTGTAGTATTTAGGTGTCGATCCGCAGGGAGAGAGGGAAATACCAATTTTTAATAAAGAAAACTACTTCTAAAACAAAACAATAAAAGTAAAGTGGGGGGGTTTGTTCTTAAAATCCTAAAGTTGGGTTCAATACCCGAAAAAGAGGAGTTTCAAACAATAAATGTAAATAAAATAAAGGAAAGAAAGATTGGTTTGTTTTCAAGTTTAAGGAGATCTAGGGGTATTCGGTCTACAATCCCTTGCTAATTCTATTTATTCGGTTTGTTTAAATTCATGTTTGATTTGATGAGGTTTCTAACCTATGTTAGCCTTTGGAACAAATATTAATACAAATACTTTGCGCTTTATGGATTAATGTGCCTCGAATTCTAGGGCTGTCACTAACCTAGAGGGATATTTAATCTCATGCTTCAAAGCATATATCGATATTTGTTCTAAGGTGTCCTAATTAGGATTTGCCTTCTCCTTTCGGTCCTTCACCAAAATCCTAACCTTAATTTCTATAGTTCCGGATTGGATATCAAAGTACGGTCGCTTCTAACCCAACCCTAAGGTGTGTCTTTATGGTTTCAATTAGTAGTCTCCTCATGACCAATGCCGGAATTTAATAAACTTAAAGCGGAAAGACCCGATCAACGGGATTTCAAAACTACTTCAATTCAATAAATCCTAACCAGGTGAACTCAAAGGAACGAGTACTAATGAAATTCATAAAGAATAAATCACAGAAATTAACAATCAAATCCGATAACACAATCATAATAAAAACAAATATCCGAATAATCTAGAATTAAACAAGTTCATGCATTGACCTAAACCCCTAGAAAGAGAACTACTCTCTCTTGGAGAGATCCATTACAAAGATTGGCAAAAACAATAAGAAATGAGATAAAGAAATGAGATAAAGAAATGATTACACCCTTTCTTAGATCTAAAACCTCGATCTTGCCGACTCCTTGCCTGAATCTTCTTCTTCTCCTTCCTTGAAAATCCTTCTAGAATTTCTGCAGGATCTCTCTCTCTCAATTTGTGGAAAGATGGATATAATAATGGATATGTACAATAATGGATCCTCAGAGAGATGAAATTCTTCTCCTTTTATAGCCAAAGGCCTTGCCCAATTTAGAGGATAGAAGTGGAGTTAGTGGGTGCACTCCTCAGACTACCATGTCTATTTTTGGCCTTCTAAAACGTGTTCCTTGGAAGCCAAGAATAGAAAACCTCTTGAAAATGCGAATTTCTGGCTGTCTGCGAGTCCAGTGCGTCCGCACTGGAGTTGAGTGCGGGTGGTCTGGGTCGCACCGACTCCAAATCTCCTTTGGTTCTAAGTTTCCTTTTCTGGATTTTCTACAAAATTTCCTGAGTGCGTCCGCACTGGATCTTAGTGCGTCCGCACTGGGAGACTTTTCAGGCTGATGCGGCCATTGATGCAGCTGTACAGAATTATACATTCCGAATTTGGATTTGTTTCCTTCATGAAAGTTGTAGATCGCTTTGTCCTGGTTCCGTCAAGCTTTGAATCACCCAAATCGGAGTTCGTATGACAAAGATATGGCCAAAATACAAACTGTGTGTCGGCTGAGTGCGTCCGCACTCTGGGTCAGTGCGTCCGCACTGCGCTCAGACTTTTCTGTTTTCTGTGTCTGATGGCTGAGTGCGTCCGCACTCTGGGTCAGTGCGTCCGCACTGCGCTCGGTTTCTCCTGTTTTACTCTGAAATTCAAACGGGCATAACTCATGATCCGTAACTCCGTTTTCAGTGTTCTACCACTTTTCGGAAAGCTTGCGAGAAGATCTACAATTTGCTCCATTTTCTGTAATTTAAATAGACTTCGGCAGTAACTTGATTCTTGGATATATTTCATTATATTCTCTACTAAAATACAAGATATTTGGTACTATTATATGATAAAAACTAGATCGAATGTGTATATAATTTAGACCTATCAAATACCCCCAAGCTTGAACCTTGCTTGTCCCCAAGCAACATCTAAACTTGGACTACAATTCGATCTTTTTGATACACCTTATATCAAGTATGTTTCTCAAATGAAAAATTTGTATGATCTTGCCAAAAATTAAAACCTTCATGCAAACTTCCCAAATTTCAAGTTTAACCCTCGGATAATTATGACTCAACCCATAATTTGATTACTCTAACTTTTATTTCCTTAAAGGTCTAGAAATTACAAACTTTGTCTACCCAAATTTATTAAAAGAAATGCCATCTTAAACGTGGAATTTTCAAATACCCCCAAGCTTGAATCAAACTTAGGTTTAGAAATGTTACGGACTACGTGTGTTGATACATGCATATTCTCATTTTTGTTGTTGCTTTTGATTTTCTCATTTTGATTTTTCTTTCATGATTTTAGCACTATTTTTCCCCATCCTTATTTAAGCACCGGTTAGTTACAAGTAGTTAACTGTACCCAACCGTTCTAATTCAAGGGTGCTTTGCATGCTCTTAGTCTAACCCTTCCACTAACACGAATGTCAATTTTATCGGGAGACTAGCGGAGCAAGAGTGCTAAGGACTCATAACCATAAGTACGTCATGAAGCCGTAACATAGGTCATTGGAGTCACCTTTTATTTTCCCATATTTTTCAATTTTACCTAATTTCTCAACATTTATGCACATATCATGAATACACACATCCCTAAGTATTCTTTCATACTTGGGGATATCCCAATATTTCCAAACTTAAAATTTCCAAATCTAAATAGCTTCTCTAATCAATTTAAATTCCAAATGTCCTAATGTCATACACCTTTATTTCCACAAAGTTTTTCACCAAATTATGTGGTCATTTCAAATTATTCCAAGGGGTTTACCAAAAATTCGAAAAAATTATGCATGAATACGTCTAATTTTGCCAATCACTCAAATTTATCCACAAAATGCATGACACAAAACTAGGTAAACATCCTAACAAGTCGGACTGGACCCTATTCATGGTTAGGTAAAACCCTAGTTTTAAACAAAAAATTTAAACATGCCTAAACTAAATGCAAGATACAATTGTGAATTTCAGTTTTTCATTTAACCCTCCCCCCAGCTTAAACAAAACATTGTCCTCAATGTGTCAATTGATACTAGAAGAGGAAATTAAAAAGAAAAATAGAAACTCACAAGATGTTGCTCGGTTTAACGTCGGGAGCTCGACTTGTTGAGGCTCAGTTTAAAGGTGGTGGATCATCGAGGGCAATTGCCTCCTTTTCGATGATCGGTTCATCTTGAATGAAATGTTTGAGCCGCTGTTCGTTGACTTTGAATGAACCCATTTTTTCGCTCCAGATTTTGAAGGCACCATGGTCGAAAACTCGTGATACTCGATATGGTCATTCTTGAAAACTTCTTTCGATGTGTTTGTCGTGCCAATGCCTTGTCTTCTCTTCTTGGTTCAAGGCAGCATTGATTATGGTGGGATGTATCTCATTTGGGCTAAGAGATTTGTATTTGAGGGTTGTTGGCAATGATTTGAGTTCGACCTTCGGTGGCGTTGTGCATGTTGAAACGGCAAAAACTTGGCTCTGCAAAGTTTCGTATGGGCTGCCTAAGCCGCACGATTGGTTGTTTTCGTCGTTTTGAGCCGTTTCTTTGTCGATTTCTTCCAGAATTTCATCCAATTTTTCTCCTTCCTTTATCCTATCTAAATGATCATCAATTTTAGAGTCTAAAACATCTACCCTGCATATAGAATCATTATTATTAGATGGAAATTGGAGAGATTTAAAAACATTAAATTCAACATTTTCATCACCTACTCGGAAAAAAATCTTTCCATCACGCACATCTATGATTGCACCTGCGGTGGTTAGGAAATCACGTCCCAATAGAAGGGGAGTTTGTGTATCCTCTTCCATCTCCACAACAACAAAATCTACCGGTATGAAAAACTTACCAATTTTGACAATCGCATCCTCCATAATTCCTACCGGGTATCTAACGGATCTATCCGCTAATTGGAGTGACATTTTTGTTGGTTTCAATTCTCCTAGACCTAGCCTTTCATAAACCGCTTTTGGCATTAAACATACGCTAGCACCTAAATCACACAAACAATTATTGAATTCGGTCTCCCCAATTTTGCATGGAATAGTAAAACTACCGGGGTCCTTAAGTTTGGGAGGTAGTTTGGTCAAGAAAAGTGCACTACATTGCGCATTTAGGGAGATGGTTCCGACCTCTTCAAGTTTCTTTTTGTTTGACAACATTTCTTTGAGAAACTTGACATAGGTTGGCATTTGTGCAATTGCCTCGGTGAAAGGTATGGTCATGTTCAGTTTTTTCAATTGTTCAATGAATTTGGCATATTGTTGGTCTAGTTTGTGCTTCACTAACCGTTGTGGAAAAGGTAGGAACCTAAGAGGAGGAACATATTTTTGAGTTTCAGAATTGTGTACCTTTGTTTGGTTAGAATTACCCGTTTTGCGAGGCTCTTCCGAAGTTGTTGCAATTGGTGGATCAATTGGTGCGGCTGAAATCGGTTCAGATTGTGTGAATTGAGAGAGTCCTTGTGGTTGGATTGGTTCATCATATTCCTTGCCACTCCTCAAGGTCACAGCATTCGCATACTCTCGTGGATTGATGTCGGATTTTCCCGGAAGTGTGCCTTGTTGACGAGAGGACGAAGATGCTTGTTGTGCTATTTGTGTCTCTAGCATCTTCGTTTTAGTTTCTAAAAACTCAAACCTATTGTTCAAATTCCTCAACGAATTCGAAATATCGGTATTGATGTTTCTTTGTTGGTTCATGAACTCGTTTTGAGATATCACAAGGCCCTCTATCAATTTTTCTAGTTTGTTGTTTTGAGAAGGTCCTTGGTACGAGTTTTGGTTAGACCAGTTTTGGTATTGATTGGAATTACCTTGGTATTGATTGGAGTTGTCATTTTCGATCCTCCATTTGAAATTTGGATGGTTCCACCTTAAGTTAGGGTTGTATGTATTTGAATTGAAATTATCATTTGGCCTAACCTTATTGTAGATCAGGTCATTTCTCTTATCACCTTGATTGTAGAACATTGCATTGGCTTGCTCGACTTCTTCTCCATCTAAAAGGACTTGGCAATCGGCGGTGATATGAGTCGTCTCTCCACAAATGCCGCATGAAGCCTTTTTCGTCACGGATTTGATGTTTTGCATTTGTGCCATTTGATGTTGCAAGGCTTCCATTTGGGCCCTCAAGGCGGTAACTTCGTCGGTTTTTAAGATTCCCGGTGTGGTTTGGGTTCGTCCACCTCTTTCGGCCGTCCACTCCCTTTGGTTGATCGCCATGTCTTCAATCATTAACATGGCTTGTTGGGGATCCATCTTGGACATATTACCTCCCGCGGCGGAATTCAAGTGAGTCTTTGTGGCGATTGTGCACCCTGCAAAGAAAAATTGAAAAAGCAACCACATGTCAAGGCCATGGTTAGGGCACAAGCGTTGGAGCTCCGCCCATCTATCCCATGCCTCGGTCAAAGACTCTCCCTCAGCTTGTTTGAACGTCGTGATCTTCGTTCGGAAGTGTTGGGTTTTGGATGGAGGAAAGTATTTTCCTAAGAATAATTTCTCCATGTCGTCCCATCTTCTTATGTGGTCACGATTCACAGTCCTTAGCCACGATCTTGCATTATCTCGGAGGGATAAGTGGAAGCATTTGAGCTTGAGGTTGTCTAGCTCTTCTCCTTCTCGAGCGAAGGTGCCGCAGGATTCTTCGAAAACCGCCAAGTGGGCGTGTGGATCTTCGTTTAGGGCTCCTCCGAACTGACTTTGGCCAAGCAAGTGGATGAGAGAGGGCTTGATTTCGCGTGGATCTTGGCCTTGAGGAATGAAACCGAAGCGGTGACCTTGTTGATGGTTACGGCCATTTCCATTGTTGTTGTTGTTGTGTGGATGTGGTGGTAGATTATTGTTTAGACCCGCCATTTGTTGAGAAGAGGATTCGCCGGCCTTGAGTTTTGATGCTTGTTTCCTCGTGATGGGGGCCAATGCTCAAATTTACAAGAGAGAAAAAGAGAAGAGATGAGATGTGAAAGAGAGAGAATAGAGAAAAGTAAAGTGCAGAAATTTAAATAAGGAAAGTAAATATTTTTGGATTTTTTTAAAATAAGGAAAGTAAATTTCAGAAATTGTAAAAAAGGAAATAAACTATTTTTGGATTTTTAATTTTCTGAAAATAAAATAAAGTAAATAAGGAAACTAAGAATTAAAAGTACTTTCCTAAAATAAAAACTAGTATCTATCCTATTCTCCCCGGCAACGGCGCCAAAAAGCTTGTTGAGTATTTTAGATATAATGATTTTGTACTCTTTTGCCTTTAATATTTATAAAACCTTCGTACTCAATAAATAGGTTAGTTGCAAGCGCACAACCTATCGATTGTAGTATTTAGGTGTCGATCCGCAGGGAGAGAGGGAAATACCAATTTTTAATAAAGAAAACTACTTCTAAAACAAAACAATAAAAGTAAAGTGAGGGGGTTTGTTCTTAAAATCCTAAAGTTGGGTTCAATACCCGAAAAAGAGGAGTTTCAAACAATAAATGTAAATAAAATAAAGGAAAGAAACATTGGTTTGTTTTCAAGTTTAAGGAGATCTAGGGGTATTCGGTCTACAATCCCTTGCTAATTCTATTTATTCGGTTTGTTTAAATTCATGTTTGATTTGATGAGGTTTCTAACCTATGTTAGCCTTTGGAACAAATATTAATACAAATACTTTGCGCTTTATGGATTAATGTGCCTCGAATTCTAGGGCTGTCACTAACCTAGAGGGATATTTAATCTCATGCTTCAAAGCATATATCGATATTTGTTCTAAGGTGTCCTAATTAGGATTTGCCTTCTCCTTTCGGTCCTTCACCAAAATCCTAACCTTAATTTCTATAGTTCCGGATTGGATATCAAAGTACGGTCGCTTCTAACCCAACCCTAAGGTGTGTCTTTATGGTTTCAATTAGTAGTCTCCTCATGACCAATGCCGGAATTTAATAAACTTAAAGCGGAAAGACCCGATCAACGGGATTTCAAAACTACTTCAATTCAATAAATCCTAACCAGGTGAACTCAAAGGAACGAGTACTAATGAAATTCATAAAGAATAAATCACAGAAATTAACAATCAAATCCGATAACACAATCATAATAAAAACAAATATCCGAATAATCTAGAATTAAACAAGTTCATGCATTGACCTAAACCCCTAGAAAGAGAACTACTCTCTCTTGGAGAGATCCATTACAAAGATTGGCAAAAACAATAAGAAATGAGATAAAGAAATGAGATAAAGAAATGATTACACCCTTTCTTAGATCTAAAACCTCGATCTTGCCGACTCCTTGCCTGAATCTTCTTCTTCTCCTTCCTTGAAAATCCTTCTAGAATTTCTGCAGGATCTCTCTCTCTCAATTTGTGGAAAGATGGATATAATAATGGATATGTACAATAATGGATCCTCAGAGAGATGAAATTCTTCTCCTTTTATAGCCAAAGGCCTTGCCCAATTTAGAGGATAGAAGTGGAGTTAGTGGGTGCACTCCTCAGACTACCATGTCTATTTTTGGCCTTCTAAAACGTGTTCCTTGGAAGCCAAGAATAGAAAACCTCTTGAAAATGCGAATTTCTGGCTGTCTGCGAGTCCAGTGCGTCCGCACTGGAGTTGAGTGCGGGTGGTCTGGGTCGCACCGACTCCAAATCTCCTTTGGTTCTAAGTTTCCTTTTCTGGATTTTCTACAAAATTTCCTGAGTGCGTCCGCACTGGATCTTAGTGCGTCCGCACTGGGAGACTTTTCAGGCTGATGCGGCCATTGATGCAGCTGTACAGAATTATACATTCCGAATTTGGATTTGTTTCCTTCATGAAAGTTGTAGATCTCTTTGTCCTGGTTCCGTCAAGCTTTGAATCACCCAAATCGGAGTTCGTATGACAAAGATATGGCCAAAATACAAACTGTGTGTCGGCTGAGTGCGTCCGCACTCTGGGTCAGTGCGTCCGCACTGCGCTCAGACTTTTCTGTTTTCTGTGTCTGATGGCTGAGTGCGTCCGCACTCTGGGTCAGTGCGTCCGCACTGCGCTCGGTTTCTCCTGTTTTACTCTGAAATTCAAACGGGCATAACTCATGATCCGTAACTCCGTTTTCAGTGTTCTACCACTTTTCGGAAAGCTTGCGAGAAGATCTACAATTTGCTCCATTTTCTGTAATTTAAATAGACTTCGGCAGTAACTTGATTCTTGGATATATTTCATTATATTCTCTACTAAAATACAAGATATTTGGTACTATTATATGATAAAAACTAGATCGAATGTGTATATAATTTAGACCTATCAGAGTGATCATCGTAGGCAAGTCCGCATGGGCAATAATGGCGGTATCATCCGCATATTGGAAGGCAAGAATGGGAGTATCAAGCTTGGCTGAAATAGGCATATCAAGTGTTTCATTTACCCGATTAATCATGCGTTGTAAAACATCCACCGCTATTAGGAATAGCATAGGAGAAAGCGGATCTCCTTGGCGAAGCCCTCTTTTATGTGAAAAATATTCAGATTCTTCACCATTTACGATAACTCTTGAAGTTGAAGTTTCAAGCAGTAGCTTAATCCATCTTATCCATTTCCGGGGAAGCCCCTCGTGTGCATGACGTGCAATAAAAATTCCCAATTTATAGAATCGAAGGCCTTCGCAAAATCAATCTTAAAGAATATTGCGGGTTTATGTGCCTGGGATACATGCTGTAAAATCTCTCTAACCACCAGAAAATTTTCTGAGATTTGGCGCCCTCTAATAAAAGCAGATTGGTTAATAGAAATGAGCTGAGCAAGATGAGCAGAGAGCCTTGTTGCAAGAAATTTAGCAATAATTTTCGGAATTAAGCTAATAATGCTTATTGGCCGAAAATCTTTCAGCTCAGTAGCATTAGGTTTCTTTGGAATCATCACAATATTGGCAGTGTTAAGAGGCATGAGATCAATATGTTCATGGTAGAAATCATGAAGCAACCTGAAAATGTCTTGCTTTACCTCAGTCCAGTATGTCTTTGCAAACTCACTTGGAAGACCATCAGGGCCCGAAGCTCGATTATTGGCTAAATGGAATACTGTGGCCTCTATCTCTTGCTCCGAAAATGGGTTCTGCAATACCCCTAGATCTGGCCCTGATTCGTAGAGAACCGTTGGATCAAAGGCCTCTACAGGAACCTGTGTGCCCAGAATGAAGCGCATATGGTTACGAAATAGAGTGCGGATCTGACCCGCCTCCGTTATCTGTTGCCCGTCCACTAGCAAGGTTTGCACGGCATTTGTTCGAAGTCTCGAAGATGCATAATTGTGAAAGAACTTGGTGTTATTGTCACCTTCCGTAAGCCACCGACACCTTGCCCTTTGCTTCCACCTTGTTTCGATACTTGTTGCTGTGCTATAAGCTTTCTCACGGCACCACTGTCTCATGGAAAACTCGGACTGAGACAGGGGTCTAGTCTCCTCCAACTGATCAATAGCCAAGATGCACTCTTTCAAAGAAATCAGCTCTCTTTCGACATGAGAATGCGTTTGCTTGTGCCAGGCCCGCAGTTGCTGGTGCAATCGGTCTATTTTCTGGTTTAAAAGATGTGAGTTTATTCCCGCTTGCTCATCCGGGTTGTGCCACACCTGACGAACCATATCTTTTACCTGCTGGAAAGGAAGCCAAGAATTCTCGAATTTGAATTGTTTTCGACTAGTATGAGGCTGTTTGCACATGAGAAGCAAAGGGGCATGATCTGATACTATAACTTCTAAAGCAGTGAGAGTGATAGAAGGGAAGTGATCAGACCACTCTGCTGTGATAAATGCTCTATCTAGTTTAGACAGGGCAGGGGCCGGCCTCTTGTTGCTCCAGGTGAACTGTCTGTTTTTGAGAGGGACATCTATAAGTTCCAGTTCAGTAATGAGATCATTGAAAGCGCTCATCAATCCAAAGCTTCGCATATCTCCTGTTCGGTCTACCAACCATCTCACAAGGTTGAAATCTCCAACACAAATCCACGGGTGAGAGACATGACCCGATAATACTCTTATTTCTCGAATAAACCTCAACTTCTCCTCTTCCCGACTTGGACCATATACATTGGTAACTACAAACCGCTTTCCGGAATTTGCTTGAAGAAGCAACACCGATATAGAGTGAGATGTAGCCCATGACGAAATAACCACATAGCTTCTTTTCCATGCAATAAGACAACCTCCTGATGATCCTATTGCATCTATGTAGCTACACTGTTTATCAAAGAAAGTTGGGAGTGTTGCATGCACATGTGAAAACTCCAAACTACTCAGCTTAGTCTCTTGTAAACAAACAATATCACAACGGGAAGATTTAATGATATTTCGAACAACCAAACACTTCTCCAAGTTTCCCAATCCCCTACAATTCCACGATAAATTTTTTAATCTTTTGTACGACATTAAAACTGGAAATCACACAATACGACAGACCTTCTTGTCTGTTACTCCAGATTGGAGTCCACTTCTTCAACTGAATGGGGGTCATAGGAAAACGGCTCATCTACATTTGCATGCATCGAGTCAAGTTCTATCGGTTGCCAATCCTGTTGGGGTCTTTGTCATTGTCCTCAGCGAGAGCATTCAGCACCTGTTCAGTTTGAAAGCCAGTCACCTCAGCAATTCTAGAACAATGCCCTAAATCCACATGAATTTTCACTAGACCCTCCTCATTTGTTAATTTCGTTTTGGGCTGGGCTTGAGAGTTAAGGTAACCGGCCTTGATTTTCTTTTGTGCCAATTCCCTTTTTTTCCTTCTCTGTTTCGTGGCTTCCTGCAGCTTTGTTTTCTTCTCTAGTCTAGTGGGCTCCACGACTTTGGGCCCAATAGTCTCTCTACTATTATCTTTTTGAATTTCCCCCAACTTAGGACAGCCTGCACTGTCTTTATGGCGCAGCAATATTTTTGGAGAGTAATTAGAACCTTCCCCAATTATCAGATCTCTTTTCTCTTTTGGAGATACCGCATTTATGGGAATAGATGTGACAGGCACATTGACCACTGGATTATTGCAGAGGAGTGGGATTCCCTGTGAAACCACATTAGCTGGTGGCATTGTTGTCCTCTGCACCGAGTCGGATTGACCCGTTACCTCCGTTCCCACAGGAACAACACACAATCTACTGTCCGGAATAGGAGGCAAATCTTTCTCAATAATTGAACCATGATCTTCGGAATTTAAAGGAATTGTCTCTCTGTGAGGAGTTTGATTTTCTGCGGCCTCCTTAACTTGACTGTGTGTTTATCGTGTGTGATCGGATCCTCTACACCCAAAACCTGTGAACATGGTATAGTGTCTCCCACTTCAGGTTGCTGCACCATTGAACTAGCTCCTCTAAGCACTGCCTGAATGCCGGGTGGCAAGGTGTCAAATTGCAAGCTTTGGCATAGGTCCTCGAGTACCTTCCTCGACCCAATAAAATGATCATCTACATTTTGAGTAAGGCCAATTGAAGATGAAAGTGTGGTAGTTTGAACTGTCGGCGGGAGAAACTTCTCTCTGGGCTGAGGGAGCTCTGCCGGTTTGTAAATTTCACCTTGTATGCATTTCCGGGGGATAACATCCACGAGATACTCTAGACCACCCACTCTAAAAGCCACTTGTTGCGGGATCAGAGATAAACTAGAAGTAGCCACGACCACCGTCCAACAAGCAACATCACATTCCATTGATTGTTTTATCATTCCAAGGTAAGTGCCTATGGTACTCGCTGCTCTTATAACATGCTGCTCGTGAGATATATCGAGGGGCATACCTATGAAATCAAGCATCACCTTATAGCATGGAAGCACCACAGTTGCATCATCGAGAGGACTCCATAAACTAAAGGAGAAACCTTCTTCCCAAACCGATGCGGGAATAGCCCTTATGAATTCCGCCGAGTCAACATTCATGGGTAGCGAGATAGCATACCTCGATCTAGTCATGATCCCAATCGAGACCTCACCCGGCTTAACCAATCCCGAGGATGCAGCGATCTCTGCTACCTGCTCGATCTCCAGATCCACCTCTAATGAAGGATTATACATGATGACTACTTTATCAAGTTTAACCCTTTCTTCAAAATATTTATCATCTCTTTCAATGAAGCATACCACCTTGCTGGGCCTTTCCTCTGGTAGTTCAATAATAGGCAGCGAGTCTTGGAAAAGCTCGGCAAAACCTGGTTCTCTGAGTTTGGCGCCCAGACTAGGCCGAGGATTCAGGTTCTCTGAGTTTGGCATTTGCACCGGTTGTACTACACTGTTCGTACAAAAGTTGCCAATATGTCCTTGGCCCCAACATCTCCCACATCTTTTGGGATTCATACAACGAGAAGCACTGTGCCCCATGCGACAACAGCGAAAACAACGCCCCTTCCACTCTGTATAGCGAGGGGATGGCGGGAACCGTAGTTGGGCAGCACTGTGTGGGGATACGTAGTACTCCTTCATGGCGGTTTTGGGTATGGCGGTTTTGGGTAGTAGGTTTGAAGTTTTTGGCAGGAAGTTTGTTGTAGGTGTTAGGGTTTTGGGTTGCGGCTGTGAAGAGGAGAGAACTCCAGTGCGTAGAGCATCAGCATAGGATTGTTGGGAGAGGTACGGTCTGAAAGGGGAGGGCTTCATGGTGGTGGTGGTTGTCGGTGCCGGCCTCTTCCGAGAAACAATCTGCCATTCTCCTGGGATCACCTTACCTTTCGCTCCTCTCATCTCTCTTTTTTTTTTTTTCTCTCGCCTCAAGAAATTCAATCCAGCAATATAATATTCAACGTGAAAAAAAACATACAATTTTTATGTTAAAATAAACTTTGATGACAATCGAAAATCATCCCAAATCATGAGTCCTCTAAATACAGCAGTCCATCAAACAAAAATGTAATACTTATTTATTTTTCCTAATAAAACAGATAAAAATCTAACGATTTCAATTTTTTTTTTTACTAAATCCAAAAAGGTTGCATTTATAGAATAGCTAAAAAAAGATTTCGAAATCTAAATGGTCTAAAAATTGATGGGGCGTGTAAAACATCGACTAAAACCATTACCTCATAATTAAATCCAGTCAAACCAATTGACAAAACCCTTTAAAAAAAAAAAAAAAAAAAAAAAAAAAAAAACAACCGACCATATTTCATTTTCTCATAATCCGGCCATAAAAAACAACCGACCATATTTCATTTTCTCGTCTCCATGGAAACAATCCCAGGAAACTGGGCGGATCTTTCCCCAGATGTCCTCCATCTCATCCTGGCAAAGCTCTCCGACATCTTCGACATCTGCGATTACATCCAATTACGCGCAGTTTGTAAATCTTGGCAATGCTCTATCTCTGTTTCTGATCTACCGCTGCAATTTCCTTGGATCCTAAAGATTGGTGACAATAAGGGATCTCTCTTGAAGTTCTACTCCATCGCTTCCAAAAAGATGTATACTATGCGTGCTCCCAATTCCTCCAAGTCTTTTGGCCTTACCAGCATGCTTGTTCGTCAATTTGGAAACGATAATCAATTTTCGCTTGTGCGTTGCAAACAATCTTGTCATGAGTTTCGTGAGGGATACTGTTCTTTCCTGAATCCAGTTAACAATAGCGAGGTTTATCTCCCTGTTGTGCATGATCCTGAACCTTCAGGCTTTCGGTTCTGTTGGTCTGGTCCTAGAAGTTTTTACAGCGAGGACTGTAATTTTTAGTTATGGGACTAATCGGTTGTCTGTTTGTAAATCCGATTGTGACAAATGGGATTGCATTGGAGGAGACTTGGGATGCAAGTATGCCTTTATGAACGGCTTGCTTTTCACGATTGAATATTGCAAATCTGGGTTTACGAGGGTTATAGATATCGGTAACTGTCAAGAGGCTTATGTCATACCGCCACCAGAATACAATGAAAGGCCTATGTCATATCGCCACTCAGGGTCGCAAGATTTATAAGTATGACATAAAAAATGGTAAAACAATACGTGTTGATTGCCCTCTTGATGGATGGAATGGTTATTTCACGTGGTTTGTGCCTACTTTAAAACCATGTCTGACATCAATGTTTTAGTCATCTGCAAAAGGCAATTTTTTTATCTAATGTTACTGCAGACTAAGGCAGATGCTGACCCAACGGCCCACTGCCGAAATTTTAGGCTTGTAAATCGAAATAAATGAAGTTTATGTTTTTAAACTTTTCAATTTTAACCTTAATTCTGATGTCTGATAAACCATGATGTACCTTCAATTTTGTATTGCTTGTTATTGTTAGTATCACAACTTTTTAAAATACGGAGGTTTTGTTGAATTACAAAGCAAAAGCTCCTTAATAACGATGCGCGATCTCCATGTCTTTATGTTTGCTCCTCTTTGTGTTATTAGTCGGATATAAAAGACTGCTTATTTGTTTATAAAATTATTATTTTTTTCTTTGTTTTTCTTTCTTCTTTGGGTGATTCAAGGCTGCCTCTTTTCCTATATTTTTCTTTATTAATTACTCTTTTGGTAATTTCTAATTTTGGAGTAAACTAAATGTTTTCTGTAGATTCTTTCAAAAAGAACATGGTTCGGTGTGCTTAGAGGTGAATAACTAATTATTACACAACGTTACAGGACTTAAATTTTAAAATAGGAGACTATCATATATATAAATAATTAAGGATAAAAACTTGTAATTTTTTTGACAAAAGATAACTAATTTGTGAAACACAATTTCTAGCCATCAAATCAACAGCAGCAATTTTTTTTTCATTTGAAATTCCGTTACAGAAGCTGTCAGGAATTTTTGCATTAGCAAGTGCTGAAATCTAACACTAAAAAATTTGAATTTTTTTAAATATTTGTTAGATTAATTCTTTTGATGTATAATTAGCATTTTTATACTAAAATACGCTAAATTACTTGAAATTATATTAAATTACGTTGAATTACGCTAAATTACAATAATTTCGCTAATTATACTGAAATACGCTAAATTAAGCCGATTTTGTGCCATCTTTCATAAATCATAAAAAATAGTATAAAAATTTCGAAATAGTAAAAATTGGTATCCTACAAGTTTATTATATAACTAATATACTGATCTATTTAGATTGAATAATAAAAATGAAAATCTCAATTGGAAACTTCAACTCAAGTTTTGAGATTCTTCCCTTTGTTTTTGTGGCAATTTTGAATATTAAAAAACATCAAAGGTGTCAATGACGCATGCGTATTTTCGCAAGCTTTCCGAAAAGTGGTCATTTGTTGAAATCGGACACTCGAGCGCCGTTTTATGGCCGTTTGAAGTTTCGTCGTCGTTTTTCGCCTTCTCAGTGAAAATATCGTCCCTATTCTTATGTAATTTAGCGTAATTTACCGTATTTTAGCGTAATTCAACATAATTTGGCGTAATTTAATATAATTTAGTGTAATTCAGCGTAATTTCACATAATTTCAAATAATTTAGCGTATTTTACCCGCAAGGCAATTCCTTAACAATTTACCATAATTAATAAAATTATAACATTAAACAAAATTATAATAACTAAAACTACAATAAATATATAACATATTCTAAAATATTACAACAAATAAAATTATAATCATCAATTATAAAAATATAAATATAAATTATTATACAAATTATATCAAATAAAACTACAATAAAACATTACAACAAATAAAAGTATAATTGTCAATTATAACAAATTATAACCATAAATCATTATAAAAATTGAACATGTAAATTTCAAAATTAAAAAAATAGCACAGCATTAAAAAAAAAAAAATTAAACACCAAACCACACGACGGTGGGGCAGTCTGGTGCATATGTGACCGCCCAACTGTGGAGCGGTTTGGTATGAATAGTGCCGCCCAAACGTGAGGCGGTCAAGACGTTTTTTTAAAAATAAATATATCGAGAGCAGATTTAATATTTTTTTATTTTTGGAGGGTATTAATAAAAATTACGGGCAGTACTTCCTCCAAAGATCACACTCACTTCCAATCCTCTCTACCAGCATTCTAAGAGGCAGAGACTTCCCTCTGAACACACGTTCGTTTCTCTGTTTACAAAGTGCCAGCACGTACGGTACACATGAACTATCGCATCATTGTCTTTTCATTACATCTCCCCGCTATTGCTCTTCTGTCTCTTTCCTTTGCAATGGAAGAGATCCATATTTGTTGGACAGTTAATTGATTCCCTCTTGCATAAATTAAAACCCATCTTTGAAGAGAGATTTGCCCAAATTTGTATCACATATGAACATTTAAACAAGAGGTGTAATGTTGTCTCCACTGTGGCGCTAGAACACATCACACATCCTGTTTGGCACAAAATATGCCTTCTCTGCATCACATCCTGTGTTAAGATTTTGCCCTTTTAACAGAAGCAATTCATTACGTAGTTTTATTAGTTCACCTATCTACCAATCGCATGATATCGATTGGACTTTACATGTTATGTATGTACTTCTAAAAAAAATATACTCAATCAATATATTGTCATTTTTGGGGAAAAAGACCTTCAGCGACCGGTGACAACACCGGTCGCTCGCTGGTCCAATTTGCTGTAGTGATACTACCTTTTACGGAGATACATAATATTGTCTTTATCATCAAACGAAAAATTATTTCTGGATGTCCTGATATTTTTATGGTTGAGTAGTGTGTTATAGGCTCACTAAAAATACTAGTTAAGAATGAATCTTGTTTACGCAGATGACTCATATCCAACATATGGGATATGGTATAACTTTTTGAAGTGAAGTACTTCAATTCTTGAAAATAACATCTAAAAGATGCTTATGTGCAGGGGATCCTTTAATAAAAAAAAAATATATATATATATATATATAACTTTCTACATATGAAAAAACTGTTAAGTATTAAAAGTGTTTTCAGGATCACCTTAGGTGAGCTCAAATGTTTAGTTTAACTAAGCCCATATTTGGTAAGCAATTATGGCTGATGCTGACCCAGAGGGCCCACAGCGGAAATTTAAGTCTTGTAAACCGAAATAATGAAGTTTATTTTAAGATCTGACTGTAGCTTATGATGCTGAGTGTTAAAATTTGTAATGGGCGAAGATAACAATCCTTCTAATATAATCCTCCTAAAAATTCTCCTTTATCAACTTTGATAACCATCCAAGTTATGGTTTCAAATATAGAATATGCAAAAAAACATTTCTATTTCTGAATGCTCTAAAAATTAATGAGGCGTCTATTTAAATTTCCAGTCCGTCCATAAATAAAATTAAATTCAGTCCATTAAAATCTCATGATTTTAAATCCCGTACTAAAACCATTCCCAATTGACAAAACTCCGACATTTCATTAAAATTCTTGTCTCCATGGAAACATTCCCAGGAAACTGGGAGGATCTTCCCCCAGATCTCCTCCATCCCATCATGGCAAAGCTCTCTGACATCTGCGATTTAATCCGATTACGCGCAGTTTGCAAATCGTGGCGTTGCTCTATCTCTATTTCTGATTTGCCGCCGCAATTTCCTTTGATCCTAAAGCTTGGTGACAACAAGGGATGTCTCTTGGAATTCTACTCCATGGCTTCCAAAAAGGTATATACTATGCGTGCTCCCATTTCCTCCCAGTCTTTTGGCATCACCAGCATGCTTGTTCGTCAATTTGGAAGCGATGAACAATTTTCGCTTTTGCGTTGCAAACAATCTGATCAGTTTAGTGAAGGATACTTTTCTTTTCTGAATCCAGTTAGCAATCGCGAGGTTTATCTCCCTGTTGTGAATGATCCTGAACCTTTGGGCTTTCGATTTCATTGGTCTGTTCCTAGAAGTTTCCACAGAGAGAAGTGTGTAATTTTTGGTTGTGGGATTAATCAATTGGCTGTTTGTAAATCCGATGGTGACAAGTGGAATTGCATTGGAGGAGACTTGGGATACGAGTATGCCTATTTGAACGGTTTTCTTTTCACGATTGAATATTGTAAATCCGGGTTTACGAGGGTTATAGATATCGGTACCCGCCAAGAGGCCTATGTCATACCGCCACCGGAATCTACAATGGGTGGTATTCAATTCCTGGTTGAGTCTTCTGGAGAGATCTTGCTAGTTTGTTATGTTCATACCCATATAAGGGAAATAGATCATCCCTATATACGGGGTGGTTATGGCTATAGAATGGGAATACATAATGACAATAGAAGTGAAGAAGTACATAACTTTTATATTCACCGCCTGGAATTTGGAAATGGAGAAGGGAAGCCTTGTTGGGTCAAGGTCACAAGCATTGGGGACCAATTGTTATTCATTGATTTTGTTGCTCGTCAAGCTTTCTCTCTTAAAGCTAGTGATTTTCCTGGATTTAATGGGAACTCTCTTTACTTCATACACACTCGTAGCAAGATTATAAGACATGACCTGGGTTGCATGATTTATAGATATGACATGGAGAATGGCAAAACAATATCTGTTAATTGCCCTCTTGATGGATGGGAAGGTTTGATGTGGTTCGTTCCTACTTTATAAGCATGTCTGGCATCACTGTTTTAGTCATCTGCAAAGACAATTTATATATCTAATTATATTATTGCATGATAAAGCAAAAGCTTGACTGATGCGCTCTCCATGTGTAATTCAAATCAATTTTTATTGCTTGTTAGCTAGTATCACAATTTGTTCAAATATGGAGGTTTGTTGGAGTACAAAGAAAAAGCGCTCCTTGCAAAAATACCATGTCATGCCCATTTGTTTTTTTCCACCTGTTTGTATTAGTAGGATATAAAATACTGCTTATTTATTTATTAATTTAATTATTGATTTTTTTTCTTTCTTCTATGGGTCATTAAAGCATTCGTTTTTTTCCTAACTTTTTCTTTATTAAATGCTCGTTGTGTAATTTCTCTTTTTCGAGTAAAGTAAAATTTTGTCTGTAGATTCTTTCAAAAAGAAAATGGGTCGGTGTGCTTAGAGATAATAACTAAATATTATGCAACAGGACTTAAATTTTAATATAAGAGACTACCATATATAAATACAAATAATTAAGGTGAAAAAGTTGTACTAAATTTGACAAAAGGTAACTAATTTGTAAAACACAATTATCTAGCAATCAAATCAACAGCAGCATTTCATTACATAGTTTTATTAGCACATCTGTCTACCAATGGATGACATCGATTGGAATTTACATGTCAAGTATGTACCTTTCTTAAATATAAACTCAATCAATACACACAAAAAAATAATTGAATTAATGAATGAAACTTGCATAATTAGCCGACATTTTTATTAATATCCAAAGTTAATTGCAAATTAACAATTATACCCATAATTGCTGGGTTTTTCCAAAAATGTCCAAACCGGCTACAAAATGGCTGGTTTTCTTTTCCCAGAAGCCGGCCATAAAATAGCTGGTTTCCTCATATATATATATATATATATATATATAGAGAGAGAGAGAGAGAGAGAGAGAGAGATGAGCTATGGTGAGACATGGAGTAAAACAAGTTTGTACTCCACACCATATTTTCATTTTGAAAATCCAAACAACCGATCCAAACCGTTCAACATGTTATCTATATTGAAATGTGCTTGGAAACCAAATTTTACATTTTTTGAAATTTTTTACTATTTATTAAGCCACTTTGAAAATCACTGATCCACTGTGAACAGTAAAAAACAGTAAAATTTTCTGGACCACCGGATCAGCGATTTTCAATGTGGCTTAATAAATAGTAAAAAAATTCCAAAAAATGTAAAATTTGGTCTCCAAGCACATTTCAATATAGAGAACATGTTGAACGGTTCGGATCGGTTGTTTGGGTTTTCAAAATGAAAATATAGTGCCATGGAGTACAAACTTGTTTTACTCCACGTCTCACCGTAGCTCAATTCTATATATATATATATATATATATATATATATATATATATATATATATATATACACACACTTTTTTTTTACACACAAACTATTTTTCTTGTATATGATCTGCTTTGTGTTCAATTTTTATAATGCTTTATGGTTATAATTTGTTATAATTGACAATTATACTTTTATTTGTTGTAATGTTTTATTGTAGTTTTATTTGATATAATTTTTATAATAATTTATATTTATATTTTTATAATTGATGATTATAATTTTATTTGTTAAATGTTTTATAATATGTTATATATTTATTGTAGTTTTATTTGTTATAATTTTGTTTAATGTTATAATTTTATTAATTATGGTAAATTGTTAAGGAATTACCTTGCGGGTAAAATACGCTAAATTGCTTGAAATTATGTTATATTACTCTGAATTATAGTAAATTATATTAAATTACGCTATATTATGTTAAATTACACTAAAATACAGTAAATTACGCTAAATTACATATGAATAGGGACGATATCTTTACTGAGAAGGCGAAAAACGACGATGAAACTACAAACGGTCATAAAACGGTGCTCAAGTGTCAAATTTCAGCAAATGACCACTTTTCGGAAAGCTTGCAAAAATATGCATGCGTTAGTGACAGCTTTATTATTTTTCAAAATTCAGAATTGCCAAAAAACAAAGGGAAGAGCCTCAAAACTTGAGTTGAAGTTTCCAATTAAGATTTTCATTTCTATTATTCAATCTAAGTAGCTCAGTAAATTAGTTATATAATAAACTTGTAGCATACCCATTTTTACTACTTTTGAAATTTCTTACTATTTTTTATGATTTATCAAAGATGGCACAAAATCGGCCTAATTTAGCGTAATTTAGCGTATTTCAGTATAATTAGCGAAATTATTGTAATTTAGCATAATTTAACGTAATTTAGTGTAATTCAACGTAATTTAGCATAATTTCAAGTAATTGAGAGTATTTTAGTATAAATATGCTAATTATACATCAAAAGAAATAATCCAACAAATATTTTAAAAAAAATTCAAATTTTTAGTGTTAGATTTCAGCATCTTGCTATTCATATTGTCTCTAAAAAAGAAAAAATTAAACACCAAACCGCCAAACGTGAGGCGGTTTGGTGTGTATAGTGGACCGCCCAAACGTGGAGCGGTCAGGGCATTTTATTAAAAAAAAAAAAATCGAGGGCAGATTTGCTAATTTTTTATTTTTGGATGGTATTAATAAAAATCACGGAAGTACTGCTAAGATAATAGGGTAGTTTAATTTGCATATATGTTATGGCTTTGATGTTCCTGTTAGATGAGACACTATATCTCATTCTAACGTGGCTTGAATAGGTTGCTGTTTGACCATATATATGATGTATATGTAAACTATGAATGATGTGTTGTGTTGCACTTGCTAATGCAAAAATTCCTGACAGCTTCTGTAACGGAATTTCAAATAAAAAAAAGAATTTTGCTGCTGTTGATTTGATTGCTAGAAATTGTGTTTCACAAATTAGTTACTTTTGTCAAAATTTATACAACTTTTTAACCTTAATTATTTATATATATGATAGTCTCCTATTTTAAAATTTAAGTCCTGTTGTATAATAATTAGTTATTTACCTCTAAGAACACCGAACCATGTTCTTTTTGAAAGAATCTACAGAAAACATTTAGTTTACTCCAAAATTAGAAATTACCAAAAGAGTAATTAATAAAGAAAAATATAGGAAAAGAAGCAGCCTTGAATCTCCCAAAGAAGAAAGAAAAACAAAGAAAAAAATAATAATTTTATAAACAAATAAGCAGTCTTTTATATCCGACTAATAACACAAACAGGAGGAAACATAAAGACATGGAGAGCGCATCGTTATTAGGCATGAAACTTCTGTAAGGAGATTTTGCTTAGTAATTCAACAAAACCTCCGTATTTTCAAAAGTTGTGATACTAACAATAACAAGCAATACAAAATGGAAGGTACATCATGGTTTATCACACATCAAAATTAAGGTTAAAATTGAAAAGTTTAAAAACTTAAACTTCATATATTTCGATTTACAAGCCTAAAATTTCGGCGCAGTGGGCCCGTTGGGTCAGCATCTGCCTTAGTCTGCAGTAACATTAGATAAATTTTCTTTTGCAGATGACTAAAACATTGATGTCAGACATGGTTTTAAAGTAGGCACAAACCACGTGAAATAACCATTCCATCCATCAAGAGGGCAATCAACACGTATTGTTTTACCATTTTTTATGTCATACTTATAAATCTTGCGACCCTGAGTGTCTATGAAGCTGATAGAGTTCCTATTACATCCAGCAAAATTACTAGCTTTAAGAGAGAAAGCTTGACCAGCCACAAAATCAATGAATAACATTTGATCTCCAATGCTCTTGACCCTGACCCAACAAGGCTTCCCTTCTCCATTTCCAAATTCCAGACGGTGGATAGAAAATTTATGTACTTCTCCACTTCTATTTTCATCAAGTATTCCCCTTGTATAATGAATATAACGAACTAGCAAAATATTTCCGGAAGACTCGACCAAGAATAGAATACCTTTCATTGTAGATTCTGGTGGCGGTATGACAAAGGCCTCTTGACAGTTAGCGATATCTATAACCCTCGTAAACCCAGATTTGCAATATTCAATCGTGAAAAGCAACCCGTTCATAAAGGCATACTTGTATCCCAAGTCTCCTCCAATGCAATCCCATTTGTCACAATCGGATTTACAAACAGCCAACCAATTAGTCCCATAACTAAAAATTACACAGTCCTCGTTGTAAAAACTTCTAGGACCAGACCAACAGAACCGAAAGCCCGAAGGTTCAGGATCATGCACAACAGGGAGATAAACCTCGCTATTGTTAACTGGATTCAGGAAAGAACAGTATCCCTCACGAAACTCATGACAAGATTGTTTGCAACGCACAAGCGAAAATTGATTATCGCTTCCAAATTGACGAACAAGCATGCTGGTAAGGCCAAAAGGCTTGGAGGAATTGGGAGCACGCACAGGGGCGGATCCAGTATAGTCCAGGGGGGGCAGCTACCCCCCCTGGATTTTCAGTTTTAGTGGAATTTTATCGGTTCCGACTGACTTTGCCCCCCCCTGGATTTTTTTTTGCCCCCCTCTGAACGTTTAATTTGTAATTCGAGTTAAATTTTGGGTTAAAATTGAAATAAATCTGTTGAATTTTGATTGGTAATTAGAATTATAAGTCAGAGCATCAGAAATTACAAGTCAAAGCATTGGAAAGTATAAGTTAAAGCATCGTTTTTTGTCGAGTACCTATTTAGTTAATGGATTTAAACCCGATTAGGTATTTAAACCCGATTCGATATTTTTTTGCCCCCCCCTGACGAAAATCCTGGATCCGCCCCTGAGCACGCATAGTATACATCTTTTTGGAAGCGATGGAGTAGAACCTCAAGAGAGATCCCTTATTGTCACCAATCTTTAGGATCCACGGAAATTGCAGCGGTAGATCAGAAACAGATATAGAGCACTGCCAAGATTTACAAACTGCGCGTAATCGGATGTAATCGCAGATGTCGAAGATGTCGGAGAGCTTTGCCAGGATGAGATGGAGGACACATCTGGGGGAAGATCCGCCCAGCTTCCTGTGATTGTTTCCATGGATGAGACGAGAAAATGAAATAAGGTCGGTTTTTTTTATGGCCGGATTATGAGAAAAAGAATGAGAAGTCGATGTTTTTAAAAGGGTTTTGTCAATTGGTTTGACTGGATTTAATCATGAGGTAATGGTTTTAGTCGATGTTTTAGACGCCTCATCAATTTTTAGACCATTTAGATTTCGAAATCTTTTTTTAGCTATTATATAAATGCAACCTTTTGGATTTAGTTAAAAAAAAAATTGAAATCGTTAGATTTTTGTCTGTTTTATTAAGAAAAATAAATAAGTATTACATTTTTGTTTGATGGACTGCTGTGTTTAGAGGACTCATGATTTGGGGTGATTTTCGATTGTCATCAAAGTTTATTTTCGACATCAATATTGCATGTTTTTTTTCGCGTTGAATATTATATTGCTGAAGTTTTTATGAATCACAAGTCTAAGCCAAGAACAAAAAAGCACGATAGAATCACTGAAAGAAGAAATTAAGAAAAAAAATATAAAAATTAATAAATAAATAAGAAGTCTTATATATCCTACTAATTCAAACAGGAGGAAACAAAAACCCAACAAGAACTATCTATTTTCTCTTTTATTATTATTTTTTCATTTTGTTTAATAATTTTATTTATCTTTTTTTAATTTTACTACTAAATTTATAGCTGAACTTTTGTAAAAGTTGATACCATTTATGTCTCTATAAATAGAATTTGAAGACTTGGACCTTTATAGTTCTTATTAAAAGAAACTCAGATTACTGGTAGCAGATAAATTTTCTAAATTTTCACATAGACCGCATTGTTATGCATAAAACTTCTGGAAGGAGCTTTTACTTTATCAAACTTCGTATTTTAAAAAAGTGTGATTCTAACTAGCATTAAAAATACAAGTTACATCTTGGTTTATCACACATCAAATGGTTAAAATTTAAATTTTAAAACAATAATAATTATTCTGTTTTATTCAAAAAAGAAAGGTATTTTAAAAAGTTTATTTATTAGGAGATGGAACAAAATTGACTTGTTAAATGCAAGGATTAATAGAAGTTTAAACATTTTTTAAGTCAACGAGTTTGTTTGGTATGGATGATAGAAATATTATTATGGAATTGTGTAGCAATTAGAGCCAAATAAATTAGGTTGAAATTTCTTTTCTTTTAGATACTATTCTGGAAAATTAAATCTTTTTTACTCTTATTAGAGACGAGAGCTCGTACCACTGCACTAAGTTCACGATTCTATATATGTAGAAAGCCATATAAGGACCACAATTAATTATTTTTGTAATACAGTAGAGCGATAGGTAATTATGTCTTTTTAATTTATAATTTACTAGTATAGTGCCTGTGCGTTGCAACGGGAACATATTATAAGAGAACAAAAAAATTATCATCGAAAATAACATATTTTCGTAAAATGATTATGACATTTCAATTTTATTTTGATTGTGATCAAGAGCTTGTAAAAATACACTAATACTGATAACTTATGAACGTTGATTTTTCTACGTGCTAATTATTCACATAAAAACAGTTGAAAAGTTATAATTATTTATGTTCATGTAGAGAATTTAATACATATCACACCTAACGATTTTACTTTGATATATAAATTTTATTTTTTTATTATGAGAAAATAAAAAATGAAGACGTAATAAAAAATATAAAAGAAAAACATGTATAGTCTCCTGGTATAATTATTATCTTTGGCAATATAGTTTCTCTCTATACATTGTAATGCTTCACTTGCAAATATTATAATGATTCTTGTAAAAGTAGATAATCTCATTAATTACGTTTCACATCAGGTTTGGTTTTAACAAAGATACAAAAATATAGATAATTGGTTAGAATATGATGTACTGTGATTCAAATTAGATACGATGAATGATTGTAAGTTATATATTGTGGTTGGAAGTTAAGTTATAATCGTCTAATTTGAGTGTTCAGAAAAGTTTTCGAAAAAAATAAAGAAATCATGACATCAACATATGGCAAGTACGTACATATCTTAATAAATTTAGATTTCTACACAGAGAAAAACAGCAAAAAAAAATATAGAATAAAAAAAAAGGCAAAATGTTTGATTGTTGTGATAATATTTAATCCGGAATTTAATCTTTTAATTATAATTGTTGGTGGATCAAAACATCTTCGTGCTTAATTACAACTGAATTTTGTTTTTTGTTTCTTTAGTTTTTCGTGTTAGGTGCTATGATAATCTTAGCTTAGTCATAGGTGCTATGATAATCGTATTTTAAAATTTTAATTTCTGTTGCATAATATTTACTTATTTACTTATTTACCTCTAAGCACACCGACCCATTCTCTTTTTGAAAGAATCTACAGACAAAATTCAGTTTACTTGAAAAAATTAGGGACAAAAAAGCAGAATTTAATCAAAGAAAGAAAATTAAATAAAAAATCAATAAATTAAAAAACAAATAAGCAGTATTTTATATCCTACTAATACAAATCAGCAAGAACAAAAAAACACGAGCATGATATTTTGCAAGGAGTTTTTTCTTTGTACTCCAACAAACCTCCATACTTGAACAAATTGTGATAGCTAACGAGCAATAAAAATTTATTTGAGTTGCACAAGGAGAGCGCATCAATCAAGCTTTTTCTTTATCATGCATTAATATAATTAAATATATAAATTGTCTTTTGAAGTTTTTCAGGCGCGAATCTCAAGGAAAAAGTTTATCGTACCCGAATCTCGACAAAAGTCAACGACTGGAATTAGAATAAGAGGGTTATGTTAATTATCCCTTTGAACAACAGATTTATTTCCCTAAAACATGGATATAAATCTGTTATTATTCCAAAGGGATCACAGGATCCTGTTATTTCTATCCCAACCGTTCAAAATTTTTCAAGCGCGAACCTCAAGGAAAAAAATTCTGTGCCCGAATATTGACAAAGGTCAACGGCTGGGATCGGAATAACAGGTCCTGTTATCCCTTTGGAATAACAGCAGATTTATTTCCCTGAAACATTGACGTCAGACATGGTTTTAAAGTAGGCATGAACCACCTCAAACCATTCCGTCCATTAAGAGGGCAATTAACAGATATTGTTTTACCATTCTCCATGTCATATCTATAAATCTTGCTATCCTGAGTGTCTATGTAGTAGATAGAGTTCCCATTAAAGCCAGGAAACTCACAAGCTTTTAAAGAGAAAGCTCGACGAGCAACAAAATCAATGAATAACATTTGGTCTCCAATGCTTGTGACCTTGACCCAACAAGGCTTCTCTTCTCCATTTCCAAATTTCAGCCGGTGGATATAAAATTTATGAACTTCATCCCTTCCATTGTCATTATGTGTTTCCCATTCAGAGCAAATATTACTCCATGAGTAATTTTTTATTTCTCTTGTATAGGTATGAATATAACAAACTAGCAGAATCTCTCCCGAAGACTCGACCAAGAATGGAATACCTCTCATTGTAGATTCTTGTGGTGGTATGACGTATGCCTCTTGGCGAGTACCGATATCTATAACCCTTGTAAACCCTGATTTCCAATATTCAATCGTGAAAAGCAAACCGTTCAAATAGGCATACTCGTATCCCAAGTCTCCTCCAATGCAATCCCACTTGCCACCATTGGATTTACAAACAGCCAATCGATTAATCCCATAACTAAAATTTACACAGTTCTCACTGTGGAAACTTCTAGGACCAGACCAACAAAACCGAAAGCTCGAAGGTTCAGGATCATGCACAACAGGCAGATAAACCTCGCTATTGTTAACTGGATTCAGAAAATAACAGTATCCCTCACGAAACTGACAAGAATTTTTGCAACGCACAAGCGAAAATAGATCATCGCTTCCAAATTGACGAACAAGCATGCTGCTAAGGCCAAGAGACGTATTGGAGGAATTGGGAGCATGCATAGTATATACCTTTTTGGAAGCAAAGGAGTAGAACTCTAAGAGAGCTCCCTTATTGTCACCAAGCTTCATTATCCAAGGAAATTGCTGCGGTAGATCGGAAACAGAGATAGAGCAACGCCACGATTTGCAAACTGCACGTAATCGGATGTAATCGCAGATGTCAGAGATGTCGGAGAGCTTTGCCAGGATGAGATGGAGGAGATCTGGGGGAAGATCCGTCCAGTTTTCTGGGATTGTTTTCATTGAGACCAGAATATGAAAGAAATGTCGAGGTTTTGTCAATTGGGAATGGTTTTAGTACGGGATTTATAATCATGAGATTTAAATAGACGCCTCATCAATTTTTAGAGCATTCAGAATTAGAAATCTTTTTGGGCCTATTCTATATTCTATATTTTTAGAGAATTCAGAATTAGATAATTTTTAGGAGGATTATATTAGAAGGATTGCTATCTTCGCCCGTTACAAATTATAACACTCGGCATCATAAGCTACAGTCAGACCTTAAATAAACTTCATTTATTTCGGTTTACAAGACTATAATTTCCGCTGTGGATCCGCTGGGTTGGCATCAGCCTTAATTGCTTACCAAATATGGGCTTTTTAGTTAAACTAAACATTAAGCCTACTTAACTTGATACTGAAAACACTTCTATACTTCCCAGTTTTTTTTCATATGGAGAAAGCCATATATTTTTTGTATTATTTACAGATTTAGGTACAAGCCAACATCTTTTAGATGATATTCCCAAGAATTAAATATGCTTCAGTTCAGAAAGAGACGAGAGCTTGTACCACTGTACTAAGTTCATGATTCTACATACATAGAAAGCCATATATGTTCCAAAATTAATTATTTTTATAATACAATAAAGCGATTTGTAATTTTTTTCCTGTTTACTTTATAATTTATTTGTTAATTCGTAATATAATTGGTCTGCTACATACTTTTTATTCTTGTGTGAATTGTTTATTGCAAAGATCGAGCAATTGACTACAAATATTGCTACGATGCTTTGGGAAGTAAAGAATGTGTTATACTTCCCGCTTATATCTCTATTTTTTTAAGTTCAAATAGTCAATCTAACTTCTCAACATGATCTTCATATTGTAATATGCTTGGAGACCAAATTTTATATTTTTTGAACAAATTTTACTATTTTTTTAGAATTTTTGAAAATTAATGTTTTTCTGAATTTCTTATTATTATTTTATTTAATTGAAGGCTACGATTTTCAAAAATTCTCAAAAATAGTAAAAAGTTTCAAAAAAATGTAAAATATGGTCTGCAAGCACATAACAATATGAAGATCATGTTGAAAAGTTCGAGTCGACTGTTTGAACTTTAAAAATAGAGATATGAGCGGGAAGTAAAACAACATTTTTACTTTCCAAAGCATGATAGCATATCTCTCTATATATATAGTTTATTCCATATGTTGGATCTGGGTCATCTGCCTAAGCAAGATTCATAATTGTTAACTAGTAACTTGTTAGTGGGTCTATAATACACTACTCCGCCATAAATATATCAGGACATCCAGAACTAATTTTTAGCTTTTGATGGTAAAGACAATATTATGTATCTCCTTGAAAGGTGGTATATTCAAAAATCTGATAAGAGATTTTTTTGTGAATATTAAATAATTATATGACTTGATTTTCAACTGTTCTTTAAAATTAACTCAATACATCATTTTATTAATACATTGAAATTTACAACTAATCAGTTGGTACTAAGCCTATACCTCCCTATTCAATCCCCACAAATACAATATGTAGTCGGATATAGTATCCTATTACATTACTTGAATTTTTTGCAATTATCTAAATAACATGTCATTGACAGCATTTTTATTGAGATAATCAACATTAACCAGCATTTTGAACTTTCTCATCTCATAATTAATACAAATATATGTCCTAGTTAACATCATTGAGGCAATTAATCTAACCATATTTCCTTGTGTATATTTGAATAAAATGTATTTTTAAGAATCAAGGTCAAGTCTTTAGTGTCATCTTTAAACTTGTGGTGCCAAATTGACAAATCAAGTCAAAGTTATAAAAAGTTACGACATCATTCATCTATATATAATATTAACTTTATTATTTTAATAATAATTTGTCAAATATAACAAGTAAAATTTGATAAAATAATCATCAGTCATACTTGTTGTAGCACCTGGTGCCATTAAAATTTTAAATATATATGAAACTTGGTTAACCTTGTCCGCAAGTTTGGATTATTGAATTGATCAACATTGATTACTTAAACATCAATATCCACCAAAATCACTGTTTTAATCAAATTCAAATTTTAACTTGACCAAATAATCAAGAACCATACTTGCTAAAGCTTGTGGAGTTTTGTCTTTTGAATTCCTTATCCTTTCATTGGTCAAAATCACTCAATTCCCGAATTAGCAAAAATCGGGGTCTACGAATCGTGGAGACAGAACGGGATAAATGGTTTATGCGTAGCTCACAGACGAAGAAACGAAGCCAGGTCCTTTTTGGTGCATCTTAATTGAAGCCCATGGGCCACAAATATCACAGAGTTAACCTTTTTTTTTTTTAATTTGGAAAATCTACAAGTGTTCTCATGATTTGATCTTTTCTTCAATATGACTTGACCTAAATAAAAGTTCTGCTTTGTCGCGTGGCTTTGGCGCCTTCATATCATTGGAATTTTCAAACTATCTGCAGTTATATAGAATTGGTCCTTGCTCCAATTTAATGCTATATTTTTCCTACTTCAGTTACTTGTACGATTGTACCTCTTTTCTCTTGCCTATATAATACATGGAAGCACACCTCTCTTCCCACACTACTACACAACTAAGCAAAGCCAAGAAATTAAATTTTACCAAGTTATATAAGCTTCAAGATCTCTTTAATCTTGCTAGCTAGCTGCAACATTACAATTTTTCTCTAGCGTTCTGAGATTAATATTACACTTCCATACCCAAGTAAGAAAATCTCCTCTAATGAGTTCTCTAGGAGTGCGCCTTCCATCAAGCAAAGTGCTAAATATCAGTCCGGCTACACCAAAATCGCCACCATCACAAGGCAACATAGTGACGATACTAAGCATCGATGGTGGTGGCGTTAGGGGACTCATCCCTGCTGCTATCCTTGGATTCCTCGAATCTAAGCTACAAGTGAGTTAACTATTTATTTAGATAATAAATACTATATTTAACTCAATTTGTATTGTAAGCACAAGAAACTAGCTAGTCCATAAGATTTATTCATAAATATGGAAATAAGAATCAAATATTATATTTAAGGAAACCTTGGTAATGATTACTTCTTGTGCATGTACTTGTAGGAGCTTGACGGAGAAGATGCAAGAATTGCAGATTACTTTGATGTGATTTCAGGAACTAGTACCGGAGGTTTAGTAGCGACCATGCTTGCCGCTCCTAACAAGCAAAAACGACCTCTCTTCTCAGCTAAAGATATTATAAGCTTCTACAATGAAAACATTCCAAAGATTTTCCCTTCTAATAGGTATGCCTTTCTGACTTCTCTTTATTCTTTTGGCAGTAATCTACTTCTTCGTAAATGCATGCTTTGTGGAACGTATGTAAAAAATAAAATAGTGCAATATACATAATAGCGAGCAACTTTTATTGTAGGAATGGAACTGGAGGGTTGCTAGCGAGTATTTTTGGTCCGAGATACACAGGACAATACCTTCATAGCAAGATTCGGGACCTGCTCGGGGAAACAAGGCTTCATGATACAGTTACAGAAGTGGTCGTTCCAACATTCGACATTAATTATCTTCAGCCAACCATCTTCTCTACGAACGAGGTACATATAAAAGTATCACTTATAAATCTTATTTTTGTGTTTTTCTAGCTTTCTGCATTTAAAAATGGAACAACCAATTTGCTTTCCGCAAAATTAAATTTATAAAATTTAGAATGTCAACTAGAATTTACATATGAGCTTGATAACCTGTAGGCAAAGGCGGATGCTTCAAAGGATGCTCTACTATCGGATGTATGTATAAGCACTTCTGCTGCTCCAACATATCTTCCGGCACATCATTTCACAACTAAGGATCGTCTTGGCAAAACACGGAGCTTCAATCTTGTTGATGGAGGTGTTGCAGCAAATAATCCGGTACATATATATCTTTCATAAATAAATACAATCAAATAACAAACAGTATTAATTCGTAGAGTTTGACCTCTTTTATATATAAACCGCTTTTTGCTGCCATAGTTAGAATTTATTTGTACCAGAAAACACATGATTGAATAAATTAAATAAATCCCATATTCTGGATCTAACAATAATTTCAAAATTATTACCCAACTCTCCCAAGTCTGAAGTTGGTATGATTAATATTTTCTTCTAAACGTTTTATTTTTATTCTTTGTGACATATCAGACACTTCTTGCTATGAATCACGTGACAAAGGAGATTGTGATACAAAGAGGTGATTATGTCCCTGTCAAACCAGTGGATTACGGAAAGTTCCTGGTCCTCTCGCTTGGAACGGGATCAGCAAAACTGGAACAAAAGTACAAAGCAGAGGCAGCAGCCAAGTGGGGTCTGTTTAGCTGGTTAACCCATAAAGGTTCCAACCCCCTGATTGATTGTTTTAGCCAAGCAAGTGCTGATCTGGTTGATATCCACGCATCCGTTCTTTTCCAAGCGTTGCATTGCGAGAAGAACTACTTGCGTATACAGGTAGGAAATTAGCATGATAATTAGTGATATCTTATTATTTTCTAAATAATTAGTTTGTATGAAGCACCAATGTTAATTTATTCAGTATTGGGTTATTGTAGGATGATTCCTTGGAGGGCACCGCTGCATCAATGGACAATTCATCCAATCAGAACTTGCTAAAACTAGTCCAAATTGGAAACGAGCTTCTTAAAAAGCCGGTGTCTAGAGTGAACTTGGAGAACGGAAATATTGAACCTTTGCTGAATGGTGGATCAAATGAAGAAGAATTGATTCGGTTTGCCAAGATACTCTCTGATGAGCGGCGCATGAGGCTTCTGAGGATGCAAATGGAATGATAAAGATGAAGAATACTATCTTATACATAGCTTTTCAGTTTTTTTCTGTTTACTAATTATGCTGAAGTTTCATTCATTAATTCATTTATCTCTCTGTGTATATTGATTCAGTTTTAATTTAAGAAAAGTACATACTTTGCATGTAGAAGTCCAATCAATGTGTCATGTGATTGGTAGATAGATGTATTAATAAAACTATGTAATGAATTGCTGCTATTGGTTTGAGTGCTAGAGAATTTGTACAATTTTGTCAAAATTTGTACAATTTTTTAACCCTAATTATTTGTATATATGATGGTGTCATTCTTTCAAATTGAAGTCCTGTGGCATAATAGTTATTTATTTTCCTCTAGTCATACTTCTCTTTCTTTTTGAAAGTACCCAAAAAATCCAGTTTACTCGAGAAAGAAAAATTACAGAGAAAAGATTTGCCAGCCAGCCTGTTTGTCAATAAAACCTTAGGCTCTCAGCCCCATTGCTGCAATTTCAAATGTTAAAACCTAGCCGTTGTTGAGAAATAAGGCCCAATTGAATAATTAAAAAGGGCTTGCTTAGAAAAAAAAAATAAGGGAAAAAAAGAAGGCTAGTGCTTTTCTTTTTCTTTTTTTCAAATTTCTTTATGCACTGTGCTTTTTTTTGGTCTAATTTTATTTGTTGTTTTCGGTTGATGAAAAAATTCGTTACATGTATTAATTACAAAATAAACATTAATTAAAATTATGTTGAAAAAAATTAGCCGAATAAAATATTGCTAATATTTTATTTTAACTTTAGTAAGGTTAAAATGGTCATTATATATATATATATATATATATATATATATATATGAGTTGACTACGGTGCTACGCATAGCATAGAGGGTATCCGTGCTACGGCTCAATATA